>VZTG01007653.1:430730-486606 GCA_013397845.1 Melanocharis versteri
GGCTCTGCAGCGGGTCCCCGGCGCTCCCCGCTTCACCGCCGTGCCCCCTGCCCGCGCAGCCTCCCGGCCCCTGCCCTGCGCTCCCCGCCCGCAGGCCGTGCAGGGCACGGCGGCGCTGCCGGGGCGGAGAGCCGGGACAGCGCCTGGAGGAAAGCAGACTTCCAGGGGAGCACAAAGCCCGTCGCCGGGCTCGGCCCCCGGCACCTTCGGTCTTGCGTTCTACGCGCCCAGTGGGTAGTGTGGGTTATCGGCTGTCGGGGTGTAAAAGGAGCTATTTGATAGAGTACATTTGCCTCACAAGCCTTTTAACCTACATACACCAGTGGGCAGGGGCTGGACAGAGTAACACTGGAGTCTCTTGGGTACCTGCTCACCTGCTTGAGGTGCTGCCCTTTGTGGGCAGCCCTTTGTCACCGGGAATAGAGAGGCCTTTCCATCGCCTGGGCAGTGGCCGTGTCAGCGTGCAGGGGCAGGGGGTGTGTGTGAAATGGGCTGGCACACCTCACTTCGTTTTTCCGTGTTTCTGGCCAAGCAAAGCAAAAAGCGAAGACAGCTTAGAGCAGGTTGAGCTTTTAATGCTGGCAGGTATGAAAAAGTAGTAAGGATCTGCTGCTGTTGTAGTCTGATATGTGTGTTTTTAATCAAGAAGTGAAGGGGTTTCCTGCTAATGTAGGGAAGTGAAAATCAGAGTGAAAATACATGTTGGGTGGATTTTATAGTTATTATCCACCTAGATTTTAGTAGAGCAGTACAGTCCATTTTGAAAGATTATGTCTCAACCCATCAGGTGTCTGCCTTTGTGTAGATACTTGTGTGACTGGTACACAAGTCTCTAAAGCTGGTACTGACTCAGAGTTTGGCTGTGGATGTAATTTAAATGCAGTTGAATTAACTATTGGATGAAATTTAGGAATCTGTTACAGGGACAAACATTCAGATCTTTTGCTAAAGTTTCACAGCTTTGTGATTAGGGGAGAAGCCAAATGAATGTGGGTGTGATGTGGGCATTCTTCAGCCTCCAAGAGGTGTCTTGAAATTCATTGTCTTAAGTGCAATATGTTTTACATCTAACAATGGCAGTAATTGATTTCTTCACTCAAACTTGAGCTTGTAGAAGAACCTCGAGCAACAGTCTTGACATAGGCTGCCTTTGTGCACGTGAAATTCGAAGGCAGAGATTGATGCAGCTGCAGGGCACTTTCTCTGAAGGATTGGTAGATCAGGAGTTCATGAGACACATCTGTTTTAACTTGCTGACCTCTGAGGGGAAGGATTCTTATTGAAGGAACCTTTTATCTCTGTCCTTACTCTTCAAAATGACCCGGTGTTAAATGTATTCTGTCAAAAAGCATGTACAAGCATAATTTCTTGATTTTGCTGTACTGGATTTTATGCCTTCTCAGCAGCTTTCCCAGGTGAATTATTTAGGCCTGAGTTGAATTCCTGAGGACAGAGTGAGAGCTTGTGCAGCTTCTATTCTGACATTTCAAGTATTTGCATGAAGTCTTGGAGTTAAATGTGTAGCTAAATACTTATTTTGGAGTAGGATGGGAAACTTTTAATATTGTCTTAATATGACATTGCTCTTACTGTATTTCTTGTTTGAACTTTTTAATCATATTGCCTGCATCTCTTTTCTGTACACTTTGTTACTGACTCTTTGTCTGTGGGCCAGCAAAGACTGAGCAGAGTTCCAGAGCTTTAGGTTTCCTCAGTTTGTTTTCCAAATCTGTGGATAAATATGAAAAGAAAGGATGGATCAAGTGTAGCTCCAAGGTGCAAGTGGCTGTAGAATAACTATAATGAGAGAAATTAGTAGGTCTGTTGGTGTTTCTCTGTGCTGTCCCATTTGCAGTGATTATTCCAAATCTCTGTTCCTCTAGTGCTTAGGCTTCTTGCTCTCACTACATTGCTTTTGTAAATTTGCAAAAATGTTCCTGTACAAACACAAAGGTTGCATTCTCTTGGTTAATTGCTCATCATTTAATGCTCACCTGCTTTTGACTGGCATGTTGCTGAACTCCTGTGGTTCGGTTGGGAGCCCTGTAAGAGAGAGGAAGGGGATTATTTGCCTACTGTTGAGAGAGAAGGAAATGACTTTCCTACCGTCCTCAAGGCTCTAAGTGATGTTGGTAACCTTTGGTGGTTGGGTAGATGTCCAAGGCTTTTCTGTGTAACTGTGAGCTTGGGTCATGAAAGGTGAGAAGGCCCATGAAGTTGCTATGGAAGGTCACTTCTGTTTTCCATTCACTTGCATGACGTAGCAAGTTGCGTATTAGAAGTAGAAATTGAGATTTTTATTTCTTTGGAAGCTGTTCATCATGCTTGATCATTTAGATTGGAAGTTTTAAAATGTTAAGAGAACTGTCTGGTATTAGTGCTGTTTTCTTTGACTGCCATAATAACTTTTGCCATATGGGTAATAATTCACTACTAGCATTCTTCAGGATACTAACATAGAATTAGACTCACTTGCTATTTGAAGTTTTTAATGAGAAATAAGTACTTGTTGTTTGACCATGTCTACCTTGTGTTTAACTGTAGCAGAGAAACAAATGCCTTGGTGAGGTGTTTTGGAAATTGCCAGAACACAGAAAATGGTAGTTTTTGTCGCAAGGCTTATTTGATTGGTACTACTTGTTTTCTAGGCAAGATGCTGCTGCTGGTGGTTCTGGTTTGAGTCAGTCAGAGCAGTTAAAAGCTTGTAAGCAAGATCTGCTTGGGGAAGAATCTGGGTAGTGAGTTATGTGTAAAACACAAGGCAGTCTCTCATTTTTCACCCTGTCAGGTGCCATGTGTGAGATGGTTGAGTCACATCCCACAGATAAAAGCTTGCTCTGGACCAGTAGTAATTGTGAAACTCTTCATTGGAGTCACTGAAGCTTTTGCTGTTGGGGAGGATGGGAAGAGGATGACATGGTTGTAGCCTCATTATCTGAGGCTGGGTTTAATCAGGCCCCTGAAGTTTTTAATAGTTTTGCAGGTATTACATCCTCAGCAGCTGCTGTGCATGTAACAAACACGAACTCTTGTCTCTGCTTACAGAATCGAGCCACTTTCAGATTTGACCCTGCAGATGAAGACAAAAGAAAGGTGAGTAAAACAGGCTGTTGAGCTGCACGCCTCAGTGTAGAAGTATAAAAGAGTAAAGGCAGTCTCTTAACTTAGCTGCCATTGTGAAATGGTGCAAGCAATGAGTATAAAGTTATATTTTAATTTTTGCTTCTTTAGTCCAAGAGACATGACAGCTACACATTCCAAGAGACATGACAACTACGCATTCCTTTTTTTTCTAAAAGAAAAAAGCAAATTCCCCTAGCAAAGCCCCCAGTCTTGAATGAAAGTAGTTACAGAAAAGCCCATAAATGATTTGGTGGGTACAGATTTGAGATGAGGTGGAGGAATAAGGGTAAAGATACTCTTCTATATCTACTGAGATAAAATTTTGCAATAGATTTTTCAATTTTCTGTCTTCTCAGAAGGTAGCAATATGACAGATGTATTTCTTGTCTAGGTGAGATGCTTAAGGAACACTAGAGATTAAGATGAAGGGATAAGTACAGAAGAAAGCTGTTAAGCTGTAGGGAAGACAGGGTTGCAGAAACCTGTTATTCCAAAGGTGTAATCGGTGAGATGTGGTAGGTGCATGTCAGGTGTCAAAGATGGGAAATGTGAATTGAGCTGTCCAGGTGTGTCACACATCACATGCTTAACACATCCCTTGGGATCCATCCACAGCCTCTCATTTAAAGCTTGGACATGGAATTTTTTTTCCCTGTTGTTTTTTTAGGGTGTAATATGTAATAACAAGCCCCTTCCTTTCTGTTGTATAATTAGCTTTGGGACTGATTTGCATATTTATTCAGAAAACGTTCATTAGTGAATGAGGCTGTATGTTTCTGCTATTTCTGGAATAAGCTCAAAGCTGGAAATCCGAATTGCAAGGTTCCTACAAGGATAGCTTGTCTGAAA
This sequence comes from Melanocharis versteri, assembly GCA_013397845.1. Taxonomy (NCBI): domain Eukaryota; kingdom Metazoa; phylum Chordata; class Aves; order Passeriformes; family Melanocharitidae; genus Melanocharis; species Melanocharis versteri. Next base: position 434,703 of record VZTG01007653.1, read on the forward strand.
TTGGGCGCACATTGTTTCATTCCATGATTTTCTGCAAAATCTAAATATCTTAAGGTATTATGGTTTTTTTCTGGTAGAAATGGGTGGCATGATAAGTCTGTCAGTCTTTTGCATTTGCTAACCCATCAGTTGTTTGTACTGTAATCTTCAGTTGCAATTCCTTATTACACAGGGGACTCAAAGACCTCTTAGCTTTCCTTTATCTATGGCTTTACTTGAAGCTGGCACTCAGTGATGTGGTGATGGACTGTGTGTGTCCTTTCTGATCTGTGGAGGAACTCAGCTGGGATCTTGACTTGGTGCTCTTGCCTCTGTTTCCTCGCTATCCCTACCATCCCTTTTTACACTGTGAATGAGCAAATGTCTAGTCTGAAATATTGTCAACTACAGAACACAGGAAAGGAGAAGAGAGCAGAAGCCAAATTGGCAAAAGCCAAATAAAGACAATGAGTTTGGAGGGGTGGATGTAAGGTATACAGTACAAGGATTTTTTTTTTTTTCTGTGGATGGTTGGGTTTGTTTTTTTAGGGGGTTTGTTTTTTTTTTTTTTAAGCAACCCATACACACTAGTGACACACTGAAAATACAGAAGATAGAAAGGCCAAAACTATGGCTTGGCTAGAAGCTGGGTCAGTTGGACAGAGTAAATTGTTCTGCAGTGATACATGGCTATCAAAGCATGATGCTTTTAGGCTATAACCTAACTAAATCAGCAGTGAGTTTGTGATACTGAATTCCAGGAGGAAAGTAGGTTGTGTCCTCTAGAAGGCAGGAAGAGAGGTAGTGCTATCAAGCTTGTTTATCTGGACATAGCCACAGGACTGTAATACATCACCGGGTGATAAAAACATGAGATTGTAATGTGAGCTGTCCTTGTGCTTGTCCTGGTTATTTGTCTAATGATGTATGTGTCTGCCTTGGCCTATCTGTGGTGAGTGTTCTGGATATAAATCAGATGACAATCTGTGTTGTACTGTAAGATCCCCTCAGATACCAGGCGCATCAAGTCAGTGCCAGTCCTTCTTAACTTGTTACATACTAATAAAAATTATGAAATTCTGGAAGCCTGTTTTCAGTTTCTGTGTGTAAACGGTACAGAAATTGCCAACCAGAAGTAAATGTGTTCTGGAATAGCAGCTGAAATAAGGGCAGTGGTGTTGTTTCTGAGGAGCTTAAAGAGCTCTTAGAAATCTAAAATATTTGTCTCAAGCAGTCAAGAAGTTGTTGACAGTGTTTTGCTGGAAAAAGTTGAGTCTTCAGAACTGCAACACTTCACAGCAGTGTGGCATGGTTGAGACAAACAATTGGTTCTTTTGGTCTGTTCTGGAAACCACTCCAGAAAAGTAATATCTGTTAACTTGACCGGGCAGTCACCTCAGAGAGAGCTGTCGGGCATAGTGTCTCCCTCTCTGTGGCACAGCAGGTGCTTCAGCTCAAGCTCGCATGTCCTAATGGAGAAAGGAAAGGGTTTTTTTGGACCACTTGATCCTTATTTAATAGCTTTGCTCTCCGTTATTTATGCTTTGTCTGGGCCAAATACTGCTTCTGACGTAACATTTGTGCTGTTTACAGACTTAAAATGGTAAGAAAGTTACAGGACTGTTTGTGCCCTGGAAATGTCTCTCAGCACTGATTGCCTGGCTGGCTGTAGCATTCCACAGCTGAAGTTGCTGCAGCACCATTTGCTGGGATATGACAGACAAAGCAAATCTGTCCAAGGTGGCAAGTAAGGCTTTTTAAACTGGATGAAGGCACTAAGTTTGCAAGAGGAAGGGGAAAAAAGGGGAAGCAGCAGCCAAATGTAAGAATATGACTTACAAGCCATATTCTTACCTGAAGTGATTGAGCTGTTTCCTCTTCAGCTCCATACCTTTTTGTCTGCTTCACCTTTTGTAGTATTTGCAACATCTGATTCCTGCTGTATTAGATCCAGCTTACTGTGTTAGGTCTCTAATAGAAATCTTCAGAATTTGAGACCAGTGTTCTTGAGCTGTTGTCCAGGTTCAATTTGAACATGATGGATGTAAAATTCAGTGGGAAGAAAATCACCAAAACAGTCTTTTCCACTTGCATTGCTGAGTGTTTTCAAGGAGTTGAAATAGCTGGTGGTAAATCATATCAAATGTATTGTGGGCCTTTCTCTACCAATTAAATTTGTGATGTGGGGGATTCTCTGAGTCTGTGAACAGTACCATATTTTAGCTCTAGAAGGATGGAAGGAATGAAGTATATTAATGCAGCAAGATGCTGTCACTTTCTAAATCATTCTTAGTGCTGTTGGTGCTGTGATGCTTCAGGGAGGTCTGAAGATTCCTGCAGCCACCAAGGCACAGTTTCTCTCCTTCCAGTTAATTTGTGGCAAGCTTTTAAAGTCTGTTAGTGAGTGTCCTGTAAAAATAATAAGTTCAGGTTCTCCTGTGGGCACACTGTGTGGTATCTTAGTATTAGTTGCTGTTGTTATTGTTCTGACTTCACCAAAACCCCTTAAGGGAGTACCAGTCTGTAAGAGGAAAAAAGTACTAAGTATCCTTCATTAATACTGAGCATTTGTTCTAATTCCCTCTGGTCCTGCTCATTCTCATCCAGCATTTTTCAGCTTTTACTGAAACCTCTTAAGGTTCATGACAAACCAGTGAAACCCATCTCTCCTTTTAACATCCTTCTTTCACCACGGGATTACAGAGGGTAAAAGGGTTCTCCTTCTCCCTGTCCGGTGAGGTGAGCAAGGAGGGCTGCTGTGAGTGCAGCCACGCAGGATTTCACCTTTCCGTGACTCTGAAGCAGGTGTTTATCCCACCAGTTCTGACCACAGGGGTTGCTCAGTGAGCTCCTCACCTCACCTGCAGAGCTGTCGTGCTCTCACGTGTTCAGACCTTCAGCTTGGAGCTGTGCCATGTCAGAGCTGGCAGGCTCCTGCCAAACAGCCAACCTGCCGCTGTCAGTGCAGGCTCAGCAGTGAAGTGCTTGAGTGAAGCAGGCTGAATCCCCAAGAAATGTGAGTGTACGCCTTCCTTCCCCACCCACGTCTGTCCACAAAGACTAGGCAAAAATCTGGCATGGCCTTCTCAGGCGAGGTTATCTAATTGTCCTGTTATTCAGCACACTTGATGATACATGTTGTATAAATGTTGTCTTGACTTCCAGAGAAATGAAAGTTCCACAGTTCAAATGCTGCACAAATGTTGAACAATTCAAATGTTCTTGGGCTTACTTTCTCACTGCCATGGATGCTTAGCTCTGAAACCTAATAGAAACTTAAACACAGAAACTAAAGAGTTGTGTTCTCCTTTCCTTCCCCTCCCCTCCCCCCAACCTAATCAGCCTGTGAACAAAGATAGTGGAAGATAATGGAAGTAAAGAAATTATATTGGCCCGAAGCCACACAGCAGATCTGCGGCTGAGCAAGGGAGAAAACACAGGTCTCTTGTATCTCAGGAGAGGTCGTCTTCTACTGGGCTGTGTTGCTTCTAGCATCAAGACTTTATGCTGTCAGGATAAAGGACCAAAATAGGTTAATAGTTTATTTGTCAAAACAAGATGAAAAATGGGTTTTTCTGGCCTTCCTGATTTAACACTACAGCATAGGCAAAAGGAATGGTGTGTATTGTTCTGTGTTAATCTTACTATTAGCACAAAAGCAGAGAAATCTTGAATTTCAGAGAAATTAATGGATTTTACAATTAAAAAAGTTAAAACTAAAAACTGCCTTGAGTCTGTGAAAAAGTGTATGAAAAACACTTCTTGTTGTCGCATGGCTGATGGAAGTCAAAATGTTACCTGAAGGTCGAGAGGATAGAACCCCAAACAAAGAAATGTTAAAATCTTGCAGTGACCTAAAGGGTAGCAATACAGCATCTGAAACTGGAATAGTCATCATACATGTTGTGGAAGGGGGAGGTACATTCCTGTCTGAATTTGCACTTGCTTTTATTTCCAGCCATTTAAATTAAATCTGTGCCCCTTAGTTTATGCCATGCTAATAGCCTACAGGGTGGTAGAAAGAGCACCACCTAAAGAAAATGAAAAGCTTAATGATGTTTTTGTGGTCACATCTCTTCCTGTTTTTCTTCTCTCTGTGCATCATTTGCCTTGTACCATCAAGGCCAAAACAGAAAATGTGAAAATGTCCTGTATGGCTGTTGGTTTTAGTTGTCTTCAAGGCAATTTCCTAATAGGATGAATCTTCAAAACTTTCCATGGATAGCTCTGCAATTATAGTCAGATACTCTAGCTTTTCCTGAGCTGCTGATGGCTCTTGGGATCAGCCAGCAGTGGTTCACTGTCACAGATATCCTAACTGATTGCTGATTCCTCTAAAATCACTCTGGATGGCTCACTGGGTCCAACTCCAGAGAACTTTGTCAGCAGTTAAGTTGTAAGCTGGTTGCTAAATCTCAAAAAAAAAAAAAGTTATATTTAATGTCTATCTTTACTACAACTATTCAGAGTTAAGACTCTTCTGGTGTTTCATTTCACTAAGATTTGAAGCCAAGAGATGGTTTTATATTTTTTAATTAAATTGCATGTCTTTTACTGTATGGAGGGCAGGTTAGACTTCCACCTCTCATAGCAAGTCAGCAGGAGGTTGGTGCCCTTTGGGATCCCTCCTGCAGTGCTTTTGACATTTTGCAGTGACTCTTTCATAGCAGCAGGTGGGTAAAACTTACAGAAAAAAAGAATTAAAAAATCAGAATTTGAGCGGCTTAGTCCCTTTGTAATCAAATGAGTGTTCAGAATTTGGATAAATTGTTACAGACCACCTTGTAGCAGCTGATACCAACAAGGAAGACAGTAAATGCTAAGACTAGTTGAAAAGAGCTTAAACACAGAATAAAGTGGCATTTTTTGAAGTTCTGTGAACTGTCCATTCAGTTGTGTGTTACTCCTCAAAACCAAACAGACTCCACACTTCAGCTTACAAAGCAGAGTTAATTGTATGGAAAACTCTCTTAGCGATAAAAAGTGAACTCTTGTAAGAAGTCGAGCTGTGACTAGGTAATTTATGGATCTAGACTGGTCATTTTTTGTTTCCTAGGTATTTTTAAAAACACTTCAAAGATGCCACCTTCAGAAACATTTAGTGCAGGTCTAGCATACCATGCTTAGGTCAGGGAGTTGTGCAGATCTGTGTGAGCAGCATTAGGTTAATGGGGAAGAACTCGGAGAACTCTGTACTTGAGTATCTTTTTCCAGACACAGTAAGTACCTATATGCCTGTGCAGGTGGTCGCATGTGGAGTTTATAGTGTTGTAATGTCTCTAGTATTCTGATAAAGATTTCTCACGTTGCCTGTGTGATAAGAGGTGGGGCTCATTCCGTGTTTGCGAACTCTTACTGGATTAGTCTAGTCAGGGCTGTGGAACTGCAGGCAAGATCTTGGTTGTCTGGGTGGTGCTTTTGTGTGGACAAGCATACCAGAAATCATATTGTGAGTTCCTACTGTTTGACTTTTTTTACAGATTTCCTTTTAACATTGTTGGAGTTAAAAGAAAAAAAGTTGAAGGCTTGTGTTGTTTTCTCCCTTATTCTTCTGGAGTGTCTGTTCTAGATGTGCTTCAGACTTAATGTTTGTTGTTGGTTTTGTAAATTTTTTTTTTTGGCTTTAATTCTAAGTCATTACAGTAATAAAATTGGCCAGATGTCTCAAGTGGAGTCTTTGTTTTGAACTTTGGGTCAGGGTCATGGGCTTCTGTGCTCCCACATTTTCATTGTGGTGGTGATGGTGAAAAGTGGAATTCCAGAGACCATTCCCCAAGAACTATTTTATACTTTACTAGTATTCCTATGCTTTTTGTAATCACTTTCTTGACACAGACCTACCTGAGATCACAATTTGAATTTTGGGTCCTAAGCAGACTTCTGCACTAGGGCCATTCCACTCAGTGGCTGCTTTGGCTTCTTTGGTAATTTATTTATCTCGATGGTCAAGACATCAAGCTGGGGAGGAGGGAGGCATGGAGGAACTGTGTCCTAGGAGGAACAGTGCAGTTTGTATTGTACTGGGAACTTCTTTGTGACTATACTTCTGACTCTAGTACCCATGAGTAGTAGTGTTGTCTTGAGCTTAAGGCATAAAAACCCACTGGAGTGCTCTCACATCAAGCAATCTCTTTGGCCTGTTTTTTCTCCCCATTCATTGGTTTATTGTCCATTTCTGTCTTATAAAAGGTAATACTTCTGTAATTCAGGTGTTACAGTTCTGACCTCCAGATTACTGGAGTAGCGTACTTTCTCATGCTGCATTTATATGATTGTTTACCCCTGCAGTCATGTTGGAATAAAGAATCCTTGAACCATTTTGACATCAAGAACAACCTGTGTTGATAAAGCAGCAGTTTTGCTGGTTTGGTGAAACTGCTACAGTCTGTCTTCAAGTAAAACTGCATTATGTTTCTGTGTCAGAGGTGATATTTCTAAGAGTCTTACTTAAAATGGGAGAAGTCTGTCGATTAGGTTGAAGTGGCCACACAAATTATAGCACAAATTACCAAACATGGAATACTGATCCTTGCATGTTAAGTAGCAGTTATTTTGGTTTCTTTATTTCTCAGCCTCCTGATTGAAACAACTTTAACTTAAAATTTTGCAGGTGCTGTATGTGCGACTGTTATATTTTGACATATTTTTAAAACCTTTCACTTCTCTCTAGCTTTGTTACTCTCCTGGAGTTTTTAGTCCTGATACTGTAACTGGCAATGCTAGGTAACAGCTGCCATTTTGGCTTAATGCTTTTGCAAATGCTGATGTATTTGGATTGTGTCCATGAGGAAAGTTGCTTTTGGTGCCCTTTGGAGGCCTTTTGTAACAGTTCATATTTTGAAGAGCTAATATGGAATACCTAGTTTCTCAAGTCAGATAAAAACTCAAAAGTTATATGGAAGCTTAGCAAAGTAGTTTCTTACTGCTACCAATATTTTGACACTAAAACTGTTCTCTTTTTCTTTGTTGTGTTTGCCTAGAAACTGTGTGAGGGGATTCTAAACATCCTTGAAAAAGACACAAAAACTTCATGTCGAGTTGCCTGCCTGGAGGCCCTCCGGATTCTCTCCAGGGACAAGAAGGTTTTAGTGCCTGTAACCACAAAGAGGAACATGCAGATCCTTATGAAGCTAGCAAAGCTGGACACTGTGGAAGATCCTCTGGAGAGAGTATCGGAATTTCCTGTGATAGTAGAAGCCTTAAAATGCCTCTGTAACATAATTTTTAATAGTTCAGTTGCACAGAAGCTCAGTTTGGAACTGAATCTTGCAGCGATGCTCTGCAATCTTCTGCAGAAATGTAAGGACCGGCAGCTGGTTGATGACATTAAGTGCTTTGATTTGCGTCTCCTCTTCCTCTTGTCACTTCTGCACACAGATATTAGAGCACAGTTGCGTCAGGAACTACAAGGGGTGCAAGTTTTGACTCAGGCTTTGGAGAGTTCCCTGAGTGTTAGATGGACAGAAGAATATAAAGCAGCAGAAGATCGTGACAGGCCTCCTCTGTCTTTGCAAGAGACAGATTGTGCCATTGAGGCACTAAAGGCTCTATTTAATGTAACACTTGACAGTTGGAATGTCCACAGCAAGGTAAGGCTTAGCTGAAGTGCTTTTTTTGATTTATTTTGTTTAGCCTGCAAGAACCAGCAGGTAAATACACAAGAGGCAGTTGTTGTTCCTGTTACTACTTGGGCAGAAAATCTTATCCGTACGTTTTCTGTGTAATGGGAGAATAGCTTGGCTTGCCTAATGCAAGTTAAAACTGTATGTTTTCAAATACAAAAATGCAAAAATTACTCTTTCATAGAAGTCTTAGATTTCTGAAAGAAAATAAATGTTGTTCACTAATAATTAGCTGGCTAGGAAAAACTTCTTAATTTGAGTGTACCAGATGGCTGCATCTCTGGAGGTTGTGGACTATGGCAATAGGGCAGTAGATAGAGCTGAGAGGACTCCCTAGTTTTTGTCTGTTGTATGGTAAGTACATCAACTCTCATTTTTAACAAATAGCTCTGACACAAGAGTGCTGCTGTTTTTAATATCTTTGTCCCATCCTTCCAACACCAGCTTTGGACTTAAACATGATCTTATAAGATGAGATCAAGTACAAGAACCAAATAAACTTTCATTGTTACGTCTTATGAATAAGGTTTATCTTGGTTCATTTTCATTATTACATCAGATCTTTTTTTTTCCTTAGGTAAGTATGCTTCCTATGTTGCATCCTTAAATTTATAAACAGAAATTACAAGGATTACTTTGCTGAATAATCTGAGTCTGTGCTACAGCAGGAAAATTATATAGGGAACCTTTCTTTTTTGTCCAGATCATATTGTTTCTAGAACAGTGTTGTTTACTTTCCACTGGACATGGTAAATATGCAGCATATAAAGCTGATCAAAATTCTACAGTAGTTAAAACTTGCAAATAATTCTTCTCTTTAGTGCATTGGACTAAACATCGAATTAGACATTAATTATAACTTTAAGGAATGTAAAACTTGAGCAAAGTCTGAAGTTTATTCTTTGCTTTAATGTCTAAAGAATATGCTGAATAAGAAATCCCAGAATTTAATATTAAGTGACAGAGGGTCAGAGAAGCTAATATTTGAGTTTCAAGGAAATATAAAGAAAGTGAGCTTTCTTCTGTTTATATTCCTGACTTAGACCCTTATTAAAAATATCTTTAACTTTGTCAAAGTTCTTTGTATAGACAAGTGATTGTTTTGGAGGTAAAAAAGCATGTAACACAGCTATATTGAAAGTTGGAAAAAGAAGCTGTATTACATGTTCACCTCTGGTGAGGTAAGCTCTTGACATCTGGAAGTTGGTTTACTCTTACAAAATACTGAATCTGGAGAGATATAAAGCTCAGCTCACTGCAGGAAGGCAGGTAGGAGATGGCACACAGTCGTGGCTTTATCTGCTGAGGTTTTGTGTGCCTGCTGTCTGTGGAATGAGGGAGGTTTTGTCCTAGAAATCTTTTCCTCCTTAATATCCCAAGCATGCATGCAGATGCAGCTTTTTTTTTTTTTAATGAGAGTTTAAGACATTCCAGGGCAAGAGAAGCTTATTTTGTGTTTTGAGATAAAGCTTAGATAATATTCTTTACTAGAAAGCAGAAAGCCTTTAAATTAAAGAACTTTTTAGTGGCTGTTAGCTTTTACCCAGGTATGTTAGGTGACATTCTGCTTAGTGAATATTCCAGTGGCAATTTTAATGGTCTGGAAGAAGAGCGAAAGGCGTGTTAATGAAGTGGCCTGAAGACACAGAATTTGAAGAGATTCCAAACAGCAGAACGCATGGAAAGTAAAAGGGCAGAGAGGTTGGGCGTGTGGGTAGAAAGCTAAACAAGATCCATCCTAATGTGTAGAGAACCATTTGAAGTACCAGTGTTTAATGAGTGGAGATGGTTTCAAAGTAGCCAAGCCAGACAAGAGCTGCAGGTGGTACAGCTGACAGATTTGGATGCTGAGGCTACAAAAGATGCATTGGGTGCTTTGTGCCAGGTCAAACACTCCAGAACATATGGTGGATGCCAAGAAGAGCTGTTGGAAAAGGGTGAGGACAATGATACCCAGTTAAATGGTTGCAGTTACTGGTGTACTTTTGTGTGGCTGCTGTCTGGTGGGAGACTGGAAGGGGGATTGCTTGGAGAGAGCAAAAGTAGGGCAAGTAAGGTTGCTGAGAAGTTATTAATGGAATGGAGGAAAGGTATCAAGGGAGCAGAAGCAAGGGAATTAGAAAGAGAGACAGACTGGGTGGAGGGAATGGAACTTGGCAGCAAAAGGCCTAAATGAGGAGAAGATAAATTAAATGAAGAACATACGTAGTCTAAATGGATGAAGAGGTGGCCTGGCGTAAATACAAGGAAGACAGTGGTATGTTAGGAGTAGTGGTATGGAATTGAGCAAACACTTGTAACTGGGTTTTCTAGTAGTGAAGGCTGATTTAACAGGAAAAACCTCCCCAGTGAGTTTTACAAAGCCTAGTTCAAAGTCAGTTTATGAGGGTTATGTAGCATTAAGCATTCAGTGAACATTAAGGTACAGTCCTTTTATTGATAGGGATGGATGTTATGATCTAATAGGTATTTTCCATCTTTAATTTTTATTATTCTAGTGACCTGAAACCCTCACTTGCAATCTTCAAAATGAAAAAATATCTTCATAATTTGTATTTATATAGAATGAATCTCATCAATTTCGTTACATGGCTGCCATCCTTCGACACTGCTTATTAACCACGGGCCCTACTGAAGAAAAAACTGAAGAGTTGCACAGGTTGGTAGAATTGCAGAACCAATCTATGTTAAAAGCTTTTTATTTGGTTGGTTTTCCTAAATAGAAATTACTTTGCCTAAAACCTAAAGTGGAAATCTGAGAAACAATGAAAACTATTAATTTTAAGTTGATATTGTTAATCTCTTTTTGATGAAACCTGTTTTGCTGCTTTATTGGAAGTACCAATCATTTTCCTTGGTAATAATATTTTTTTTTTCAAAGATGAGTGAATCATACCGTTTTAGGTGTATGGTTTGGTTTTTTTTCCTTGGTCCTGCACCCAACTGTTATGTATTGGCAGCCAGTAATTCAATCAAAATTCAGATTATTTGTGGTGAGGTGGTGGTTCTTTGTTTAGTGTTACTGTTCTTTCTCCATGACACCCTTATTTTTACCTTATGTTCACTGGGCCTAACAGTGCAGTAGCTTCTCTCAGCAGTGAAATGTTGCCATTTTCTTCTTCAGAGATGTCTATATATCTAACTGTAGGATCTTTTGAAGATCTTCTGAACCAGTTGCTAGGAAGAAGGATACAGCTTTTCACACCCAGCAATCTTGAAAGTGTTGAATGACCTTGATAAAAAATCTTGGAAAGCTCTTAGAGATCAACAGTCTTAGGAGGTGAATATTAAAATCCTAAATCAGAGCCCTTCTCAGTTGGTGTAGACTCGTTTGGAATAATTTAGGATACTGCTGCAGTAGTTGCCATGACTGAAGTTAGTTCTGTGTCCTAAAGGGCAGTTAGTGTTTTCTCTTTGCTGCTGCTTATGGTGGGTGCTTTGTGCTCTCAGCTTCCTTTATGGGAGGGACTGGCAGGAATAAAATCCCTGCTGCTGGGAGAATTTAACAGTTTTGGATAAAATCAACAATTACAAGAGAGAGTTACAATAATTATTATGCAGCTGATGCTCTTCCCAAGATCTGTTTCCTTGTCCAGAAATCTGACTAGTCTGATCACCCTGTTAAATATATTGCCCTGTAAAATTTAATTATCTTGTGCTATTGCAAAGGGATGCAAGTTATGCAGGTCCTTTTCGTTTTAGCTTTTGCAAACACTTGCAGATGAGATCCAGAAAGGGCTTTACATAAAGAAGTAGGCAGCTGTGAAGATGATGTAGTGTTGGTGGGATTTCTGTCCTTGCTGTTTCAGTCACAAGGGAGATTTTTTGTAGCGGTGCTGCCCACATGGGCCTTATGCTGACACCAAGCCAAAGCAAAGGCTCTCCATAATTCCAAGGGGGGGAAGCAGGAAAGAAGTGAGGACACACATCACTGCCTTGAGTCACTTCAGCTGTTTCCCCTTCTCCAGCAGACTCAGTGTAGCATTGCATCAGTCTTTCGGCTATGCTTAGAAAACAACTTTGTCCCTCAGTGAGCAAACTGTAGCTGGTTAAGTTAGCTGAAGAGTAAAGAATGCAAGTTATAGCATCATTACATGTGGTATTTGATCTCAATTTATGTGCTACAAGAGCACGATGCAGGTTTTGACTGCTGCAATTCAAATGTTTCAGCCTTTTTGCTGAACCGGAGTTTTGTCTTTGAATGCTCCAAGGATGCAATAAAAGCTGAATAATTGAATAGGCTTTTCCACCAAGACTGTTCATCACAAGGCATCTCTGGAATAGAAAAGCTATACTCAAAAGTAATGCCCTGCAAATCCTCAGAGGGATTGGGGCCTGCATCAGAGGGCCCCACTCCAGTCCGCTGATCTGTTTGGACAAGCAAAACTTAATTCCTGATAGGAGCTGCACTAACGGATGAGTAAACTGTTGCTAGCCGTCTGTAGCTAAAAAAGAGAGGCTATATCATCATTTGGGCTGTTCATTATGCTGGACTCTGACCATGCAATCTTTATTGCCAGAGATGAGGTTTGAGTCAGAGAGCAGAGCACAACTTCCAGCTCTGCTTTCCACCTGGAGCCTGTCAGCAAGGCAATTATGAAAACTGTGTTAAAAATAAAATACTAACAGTGGTGAATGCAGAATAAACATTTAATAATAAATTATGAAGCATCAGGGAGATACAAATGTATTTCTTAAGATTGCTGATACTTGCACTTCCCTAAGTTTGTAAATCTGCAGAACTTAAGATGCTTCACTGAAAGGTTTGGGCATCCTGTTAAAGCACATCGTTTGAATGCTTGTCCTCTGAAAGTGTAAATTGAGGATTTATTTCAGGTGAACACTCAGTGTTGGATACATGCCCTGAGCCATGATGTACTGATTGTCAGTGTGACTATTTCTAATAAAAAAGCAGAAGTCAGCCATTAAAATATCTTAACTACTTTAGTATCCAGTATTGTCATTGTGGCTCTGTTGCGTCATTACTTAACATTTGAATATGAACAACTTGAAGTACCACATATTAGAGTGAGTGCCATTTTTGCCCACTAACAAGGTTTTAATCAAGGCATTCACTGGCTCTAAACAGGCCTTTGCTTCTGAATTTGCATATCAGGAGGGGGCTGGGAGCATGAGTGGGTGGATGTCATGTCCCAGTGATTAATGATCTCTAGGAAGCCAGAAAGGGGAGAGTAATATACGCAGTATTTCTACCCCCTGGAGTAGGAATGCAAACACTATTGTGCATATCTGTGCATAGTCACTGACTTCCTGGTAGCTGGAGAATTTCATACACTCCTCTGCCACAAATAAAACTGTCAGTGGAGTGACAAAGATCAGAAAGCCGGGCTTCATTTATTGAAAAGAATAGCTCGGGCACAGTGATCCAGAAAATTAATTTTGTAGGTGTTTGGGAACTTGGTTGTTTAATAAGAAATTGGTAAAAAGAGAACTTTTGATGAAAGGTCTGAAGCCACCAAATATTTGTTGAATTTCAGTCTGTTTTGTTTCTGACTATTCCTGAATTATTGGAGAGGAATAACTTCTGTGATATAAAAGACATGTCTTGAACAGGAATTAGAAACAAAACAAAGAGAACAAGTATTCCCAAAAGTAATAGTTGTCTGGATTTCAATTAGTAAAAGAGCAAAAGGGAGATGGCACAGTGTGGAACAGCCACCCAGTCTGATCAAACCAGAACCGGCACATTTGTTAGAAATCCTGTTGTGGTCTGATGGCCATGATTTGCTTTCTGTTTTGCTAATTCTTTGTCAGAAAGGTATTAATAACTTTGAAACAGAGGGCAGTTTCTAAGTAGGTATTATTAAAAGTCTTAAATGAAGTTGTTTAAATAAAGTTTTCTCCATTCTTGGAACACTTCACCAGTCCTTGAAACATCAGTGCTTATTGGTTCATTGATAGCTTTGAGGTCTGCATGGGCAAACTTGAATAGTTTTGTGCTATTTATAAATGCATCCATTTATAAATTTAGTTGGACATCAGCAAGTAAATAATGACAGAATTCTAATTTTTGCAGCATCTGCGTAATTTGTCCCAGTATTCAGGAACTGTACAGTGAGAACAGGGTAGATAGCAAACTCAAGGCATGTGTACCCCACAAGAGACCCTTGCAAAGTAAGTCCCACCTTACTCCATTAAAGAGGAGGGAGGGACCCCGTGGTCTGATTGAAATCACTTAATGGCTCTTTGGAAATGCTCCTCTTTGTGTTGTGGAATGAGAACACTGCCAGTTACCGAAGGGCAGTGCTTGGTAAATAAACCTGAGTCTTTTTTTTAATGTGTTAAAACCCTTCTGTATTTCTTACATACTGCAAGCTAACTAAAAGTGAAAATATTTCGGGGACCTAAGAAATGGCCACCGTGCCCCCCTGTTACAGCAGGAGGAAATGTTGTCTATATTGAATTTTGTCACATTAGTGTTGGTAATGTGGATGTGTGGTAAAGTGTCTTAAGTTTCAAGGAGGAAAAAACTCTTGACTACTGCAAATCAATGTGAGAGTTCCCCCTGCTGTTCTGCAAGATCAGCTGCTGTAGCTTGCTGCTGGAAGCTGTGCGTTATCCATGGGATGGGATACTGTGGGGGCTGGAAGTAATCCTGCACTGCTGCTTTTGGAGCTTTTTGTCTTTCTTTTTCCTTGTTTGTTCCAAGAGCCAGCACTCAGGCGATAATGCAGGCCACCTTCTTTAAAACCCAGAGAGGAGAAAATAAAGCATTGTTTGAGTTGTAGGGCCTCTTTTTGATTGCACTTGTACAAGCAGTTTATGGTGAGTCGTACTCTGTTTTTAATTCTTTCTTCCAAATGAATAATGAATTTTTAAAATCTGTTTCAGCAATGCAATCAACCTCTTAAGCAATGTTCCTGTTTCTTGCTTGGATGTTCTTATTAAAACATCGTCCCAAGAGGAAACAGATATAAAATACAATGGTATGAATATGGGAGCCATTCAGATTTTACTGGATTTCATGGAGAAGAGAATAGACAAGGTATGGACTGCAGGCATTTTTCACAAAAGGGGCCTCTTTCACTAAAGCAAAAAGTGCACATATATCAAGCTTTGTAGAAACCTTTCAGCCAGTACTTAGCACAAATATGGATGTCCCACTAGGTTGTGAAACCCCTCAAAATAAAGAACAAATTCCTCTGAATATCTGAAGCTATTTGCTTATGTGTTTCTGAGGCTGAACATTTGGCTCTTTATATAAAGTTCATATTTTTTCCGTCATATAGAACTTTATTGAAGTGTTCATAGAATTTGAAAAGGAAAGTTTGCTCTTAAAATGTTTTATTTGTATTTGGTTTTATTTTAGGGAAGCAGCTATAGAGAAGGTCTGACTCCCGTTCTCAGTTTATTAACTGAATGCTGCCGAACTCACAGGAATATCAGGAAGTTTATCAAAGCTCAGGTAAGTAAAATATTCATCAAAATTTGAATGAATAATGAAGCTAATGGTGAGCTTTGAGGTTTGTACATCAGTGCAGGACAGTGCTGTAGAAATAATTTTTCATTTGTGTAAATCAATAGATATTATGGCCTGAGTTCCATGATACATTTTGTAGAGCTTTTAAATAATAACATCAGGGCTGTTGTAAAGGTGTGTTAATGTTAGTCACCATGGATTGTGTGAGACAGGTAAAAAACTTAGTAAGGTCTGTTCCCTTATACCCAGCAAATAAGAAACATTTCAGTGCAGTTAATTAAACTTTGCAGAGTTGTGTGGTGGCCAGTGAGAATACAGGTGTTTTGATGGGTTCTGCTTGAGGGTTAATTTTACCTCAGCAGGAAGGAATTGTTGGGATTAAGGCTGGTGTACCAGTGTGCATCAGCTGTCTTGTGAGAGTAAAACTGTCCCTGGACAGAGGCAGACTTCATCGCTTTGTCTCTTGAAAGAGTTCTTTATTACAGTGTGGACTGTGGGCAGGCTTTTTACAGGGCAAAAGATTTCTGTGCCATGGTTAAAGACCTAAAGGATCTGTGTAGCTTGGTGGTTGAGTGTGGTGTTTTCTGTTTGTTTTGCTGCTTTTCCCGAGGTCAAGTGGAGAGAAGTTAAAAGATGAGAAAGAGAAAGAAATTGCTCCTCTGGTTTCTGCTGTCCTTCTCCCAAGCGGCAGTGACTTTTGAGTTGCATCCTCGATGCTGCTCCCAGATCAAAGCTGTGCCTGAATGCAGAAATGGAGTTTAAAATAAAAAAGAGCATATGTTTTCTGCCTCTTTCACCTGTACCAGAAAAGTGTTTTTGAAGCATTTAAGAAACTCGTTCTTGTTCTTTGTTTGTTTTGTTCACAGCAGTTCATGTTTGGGATACTTTGCTGATCTGTTAACTTAAAAAAAAAAAAGTTGCAGAGCCAAGTGTTCAGAAGCTAGAAAATGAAGTTGTCTGCATGTTTTTACGACATCTGGGCATCTCAATGTCAGGATATAATTTCATGCTGACTCCTGCCACAGGACCACTGCCTCATATAGTGCAGAGAATGGATGGATGTTGCTAACTGCATGACTGGATGTTTGATATTTTGAATTACCCTCATTGTTAAGTGCTGGCCTTGGGCTTTATTTATTGTGTGGTATTCAAATTGTGATCTGAAGACAGGATGATTGATTTCTTCGTGGACTGTCCTATGGCACTCATCACTGTATTAGTATTAGAGTACTCTGAAAACATTAATTCATTCTTACAACACACTGGGAAATGGCAGTCATGGTACTATCCCCATTGCGGGGAGTAAGCAGGGACAAAGCAAAATGGTTTTGCTAATTGTTTGAATACTTAGCTTGAAAAAGAAAGGGTCTGTTTTATCCAAAGCAGTCAATACTGTAGCATTCATGTAAGGATCAGTTCCCAGTGAGTCCAATTTCAGTAGTAATTGTGCTGTAATTTTGCACAGAACATGACACTTTACGTTAGACACCTAGAAGACAAAGGACTTGCAATTTCTTATGACGATTAGTGACATACTTTGTTTTATTCCCTAATAAAATATTGAAGATCTGTAATTCTTATTAGAATCTTCAGATCATTAAATGTTTCATATTATGGCTCAGATTTGTTTGCAGATCATATCATATATCCTTTGAATGTGAAAAAATTTACATAGATTTTGAGTCTGAAGGCATCAACACAAGGAGACAGAAGTTAGTTTGCCAAAAAAGCCATCATTCATGCACTTCCTGCCTTTCTCGAGGGTTGAAGTTAACAATATTAGTGACCTCTAATGAGAAAATAGTGTGTTTAAGGAAATGTTAAATAGTGATTTCTCCAAAATATTTCTGAAATTTAGCTTGAGCTTTTTAAAGGGTTTTCTGGTTGAAGTATGCATTTCCTCTATACGTAGAGCCCACTTTTGAAATTTAGTAGTAGAAACTTGTAGTCGAACTTGCAATGTGCTTATTTTCCTGCTTTTTCATTAAGCATATCATTGTTCTATATAAACTACGCAGCATTTTAAGAGTGCAAGTTTCCTTAAGCTGGTATTCCTAATACTTTTACCAGATACATGAGCAAAACAGAAGAAACAGAGAACGTGAGGTTATGGCTGCCTGTTGACCAGCTCTTCTGAGACACCCATTTGTGCTCATAAACTCCTAATAATTGTATTTTTAAAGTCTACATTTGAGATTGAGTATTTTTCTGCCCAGAATGGCAGACCAGAAAACTTACATATATTAAGAAGCAAGAGTGACTAGTAATGCATGTGGGCATACTTGTCTGATTTTACTGCCTCTTTTTTTTTGAGGGACAGAGTATTTTTTTTGTTCTGTTGACTACATTTGTTTTCGCGAGTATTGGATAGACATTTCCATGCATTTTATCGTGTTCTTCCCTTTCTTTTGTGCTGCCAGGTACTGCCTCCATTAAGAGATGTCTCAAATCGCCCTGAAGTTGGCACAACAGTGAGGAACAAACTCGTGCGCCTTATGACACACGTTGACCTTGGAGTAAAGCAAATTGCAGCAGAGTTTCTTTTTGTTCTTTGTAAAGAGAGAGGTAAAGATTACTTTTTCTTCTCCCTTTTGTGTAAGGTCTTGCTGTAATTGGTATATTTCCCTCTTGCTATAACTCTAAATTCTTGTAGCACTCAGGTGGGGTTTGTTTTGTAGCTGATGACAGCTGAATAATTTTCTGTATCCTCTTTGCAGTCGATAGCTTGTTGAAATACACGGGCTATGGTAACGCAGCAGGATTGCTGGCAGCCAGGGGCCTGCTAGCAGGTGGAAGAGGAGATCATTGGTACTCAGATGATGAAGATACAGACACGGAAGAATACAAATCTGCAAAGCCAAAGTATAGTATTGTTTTCAATTCCATATATCTTGTTGAATTTTGGATTCTTTTGACATAATTTTTGGGGGTTTTTACCTTTTTCAGAGAGGCCAGTTTTGGAATGATATGTGCTTATATTAACTCCTGTCTTCTGCTGATTTCATGGTCTAGTTATTGAGAAACCAGCCTCTAATAGTGACCATCATGTAGACAGATATGGTTGCAGGGGAAAAAAATCACTATGAGAATGATTAAACATCAGTCTGAATAACTACTTAAAATTCAAGAGTGGAAAGAGATTTTTAAGAGAATGACAGAAAAAAATACAGTAACAAACTTGGCAAGGATGGCTTTTGTCCCAGATTTTTGAGGAACTCAACATGAAGTTGCCAAACTGCTACCTATTGTTTGTGGGGTATATCTCTGTAATGGAGAAAGTAATGGTGTCAACTAATGGTTAACTTTGTTAAAAAGGAGCAAGCCAGTAGGTTTAGTTTCAGTTTCGATTGAGTTTCAGATTGCCTGGTACTAAAATTTTCCTAACTAACCAAGTAGGTCGCTTATGTAAATATGGAAGGAACAAAATAACTTCTCTAGAAGTCATGCAGCAGGAATCCAGTATATTTATTTGAAGGATTCAGTGACCACGTAAAAGCTCTATTGATTTTTATTAATTGTAATTGATTTGGTGTTAGTGGTTTTAGTTTGTCATGTTACATCTAAGATTTGATGCCATTTTAAGGATTTTCTGAAATCGTTGATAGTGGAGATCTGAAGTGTGTTATTCTTCTGTTTTCCTTGAAGTACAGAGACATGGTTAGGTATATGATGGGGGCTTGTGGTTTATTGAAAGATTCTTATTAAGGTACATGAATGAAGGATCAGATTAAATGTAGGAGAATTAGAGGAATTACGTTGCTTCTGTGTTGAGAAATTAGCTCTAAACCAGGCTTTTTATTTCTGCACTTCAGGATATTTTTTCTTGCTGTTTTCTCTCTGCTCTTCTTTCAAAAGTCTGACATTCAGTTATATGCATATAAGTAAAACTATAACATCTATTTCGTTAAAAGCTAACACTTAAATGAAACATTCAAGAAAACTGGTCATTTATGCATCTGATTTTCTGTATTGCTGTTAAATGTTTGTGATTAAAATGTTTGAAAGGATAATGTGCCCTGAAAGTTTTCTTTAAAACTACGTCTCTGCTTTTGTTACCATTTCTGTATCACTGTTCACTTGTATTAACAGTGAAAATAGAGCTGGCTTTGTAAATTCTCAAAGTAACTTAATCTAGTTTGAGCAAAAAATCATCATCTTGGAAGGGCAATAGCTAACTAATTTAACAAAAAGTTAACAGGAACCTGTCTATATTTTTAAAATTAAGCCTGTACAGAATTAGTTTCAGACATGTATCTGTCATTCAGTTCCCTATTTATGTCATTAGTACTAATGACATTGTCATTGTCGCCATCATCATTCCCCTGGTTTCAAACTGTTCCTCTCTGGGTTCCAACAAGAACTACCAGCCTGTGCATTTTTGAGCACTGACAAGACATTAATACAGTGAATCAACAAGAAGATACAGTCACGATTCATGAGAAAATATGGTATAAATATGAACCTTGGCTATTTATAACAGAACCTTTCATGTGCAGTTCAGACAGTTTTAGTCTTGATGGTTTCTGTGAGTTCTTCCTCTTTCCTGATATTAAGAAGATAGAAAATGTACCTATTCCTGCAGAAATGTAACCTGTATTATTTTTTCACCTCCAGCATTAATCTCATCACTGGTCACTTAGAAGAACCAATGCCCAATCCAATGGATGAAATGACAGAAGAACAAAAAGAATATGAAGCTATGAAGCTTGTCAACATGTTTGATAAACTTTCCAGGTATTGTATTATAGCTGCTTTTGAGAGGCAGCTTGTATTCTGGCTCTTTACTAAGGTCTAGTGCTTCAAAATAGTGCTAGAATCAACTTCTTTGCAGGATTAAGACCACTTTAAATGCAGAGAAAAATGCTTGGCACTTCAAAGAAAAGAATGTTATATTGCAGGACTTCAGAGGAAACCTCTTTTGGAGAGGATTGGACAGAACTGGGAAGGTCTGGTGGTGAGGGGACCTGCCTCCTGAATAGATAGGCTGATGGTAATGAAGAGAGTTTCTTCTTTTAAAGTATGGGACACAATCCAGGCCGCAGGCAAGTGAGCTTATTTTCCCCAAGTTAAAGAGCAGCATCTTATTGTAACTACTTATGCCTGCTGCTTATATGAAGAACAAATACAGTGAAAACAGTTGTTGTCAGAAACAATAAATTGTATAATGGAGCAATTAAAAGGGACTTTACAGTTAAGATTTACTGTGGATTTATTAGGTTAAGTGTGGACTGGATTACAAATCAGCCTTTGTAATTTGTTTTATGTGATGAAGGTAATGCCATGAAAGAAATGGGTACTTAAGTGTGACATAATGGTGTTGCAGTATTGATACAGAGAGTTGATGTTCAGTTTGTAACTTTCTATGTACAAAAGAACCTGTGCTGTCATCTCTGTTTTTTTCTCTTTGGTTCAAGATGCCTAGAATTTACTGGTTTTTCTTTCCCCATACTTCTAGCCATATTGGAGTGATTGCTTGTAGTTTTTTTAATTCATAAGCAAAGTTACATTCTTGAGAAACACTTACGTAATACTAATTTGCCATTGAACTGAGCTGTAGGAGGTAAATATATAAGTGCATCCATTCTTCAAACATGGAAAAACTCAGCAGCTAGAAATGTGCTTGTTTTGCGAGAGTCTACAGATAGTCAATTAACAAGATCTATTGAGAGAAATTCAGCAAAACAAGTATTTTTTACATCTCTGTTTAAGATTAGGAATACAGCAAAAGATACAGGAGAATCTGGATTTTACATTAGGTGTCAAAAACTGAATTACAAGCAGGATTGAAAGGAGGGAAGGAACTTAGAACAACTGATCTGAGACTTTCAATGAAGTAATTGGATATTTTTTCACATTATTTGCATGGAAAGCAAATGTAGTATGTCATAGTCTTCTTAGGAAAGAGAAGAAAATGCAATGCACATGTAATCTTAATTGAACTACTCTGTAAAATGGAATCATTGCTATGTTAAACTAGAGAATTAAGATGCTGAGCATCAAGGGTACCACAATAAAATGACTAAATGGTCTAAAACGTTTTTTGAAAGAAAGATTGAGACTGCAGATAAGCTAAGACTGAAGACAAGTCAGTTGCTGTCACTGCAGCAGTTACACAAAAACTCCCAATGGTTACTGTGGCACAAGAGCCTAGCAAGTTTGGAGGGTCGGAGGCACCTGCTGCAGTGCCTGCCACAGGCTGACAATGACTGAGCAGCTGCTGCCCTGTGTCACCACTTATCCTCTTGGCCAGCAGCATTGCTGTCACCTTGGGCTTTCTGTGCCCCTTACATCCACCTGCAGTTTCTTCTATAGCACTTACACTGCTTCAGGGCTGGCACTCTTTGTGGTGGGGTTTTTGTTTGTTTAGTGCTGTGGTTACTGTGGGACAGTGTTGTTGATGTGACCCCTTTAGGTGCTGTGATAACAGGAATAAAATCATTTCACTGTTCTTCCCACACTTTTTGTTTTTCTAGAAGTTGGGGTGGAGGGAAATGCTGGCAGGAAGGAAATAGAAAGTAAGGCTTGGATTGGGGAGGCTGTGGGATGTTTCTCATGAGTGTAATTGAGTGCAATTGTGGGCCTTGCAGATGTTAAACAAGATAGGAAGCCGCCAGTCTTGCATACAAGAAGGAGTTAGGAACATGCTGATAGTACTGGGAGTCCTTCCATGGTTTTGGAATAGGACACTTGTGCTGCCTCCAGCTTGAGCCCTTCAGTGCTGGGAGTTTGCAGACTTAAATCTTCGTGGAATGCACTTCTTATCCTTGGTTTGCACGCTACAGATGCAAAGCAGAGGTTGCTGGGTTGGAGTCTTGGGTTGGTTCTGGGGTTTGAATCTTGCTTTCAGGCAGAGTGCTCGTGGCAGGTTTCCTGCTTCTGCTGCTCTCTCTTGTCGTCACAGGAAGGGAGCAGGTTCAGTTTGATGCAGTGCTTTGCTTATAAAGGGGAGGAAGTTGAACAGGAACAAACAGCTTCTTCTCATGTTGAACAAGTTTATATAACTTTCTGAAACCTGAACAGGAGCTTAGAGTAAACTTGTGTGATGTACAGCAAAACAGGTTTGCTTAGTTCAATGGTACTGTCCCAGTAGTGGAAGCTAAGCTTTAAAGAGCTACCACACTTTTACTGGAGAAAAGTATGGGAAAAAATCTTGAAGGACTGACAGACTTGCTTCTCTCCCTGACTGACGAGGATAATCAGGCCAGTCTGTCACTGGGGCACTCCAGATTTGGATTTGACTGGCTGAGTATCAGAACTCAGAAAACAAATTTGCAAAGCAGTACTACTTCATTGGGAAATTATAGCTTTCATTAATGGCTGCTGAATGTTTACACTGTTCCCTTTGTAAAGGTTTGTTGAAGCTATAAGTACAAAGGGACATCTTTTCCCTAGTTCCATAATATGCCAGTGCATTTTTGCTTTTCAGGTTTCTCTTTATTTTCAGCATTGGCACTGAAAAATAGAAACTTTTTGAGGTCATTTAAAACTGATTGATGCTTATGGTCATTTCAGGTCATACTTCCTAAGCTTTTCTGCTCTTTTAGGTTGTTGGTGTTTGGGCCTTTTCATGGGGTAATTGACCATCAACAAGGCTAAATTAAAATCATTAAATATATACAAATTATAAGTATAAATGAACATGAGAAATCTTGATTACTGCATTTTTTGGAAGATATATATATTACTTAGGCTGATCCTGGATGCCAGAACTTGGCCCTGATGTAAATCTGTGGGTTTTGTCTGCAGTAAGTGTCTTGTTGGTTCTTTGAGAACTGTTTGGTGACTGTAAATCAGTGTCCTCTGCACATGATGCACATCTTTGAGCTTTGAAAAACTCCCCAGATCTGCAAGGATTTAACTCAGCCTTCCATTTTTTTGCAAAACATCCAGTTAGCCACCTTAAGTCAGTGTCATGTGATATTCTGTCTATATAATAGATTATTGGAGATACTCTGTGTTAATTAAAATGTCTGGAAAAAATGCTAACATTTTTTCTATTATAAATGGTAGGTAGAATTGTGTTTTAATTTACTAATTTAAAATGTCAGGATGCTTTTTCCAAGCCAACCTTGTATTAATAGCAAGAATCCTTTTGCTGATAAAATGGTCTCCAATTATCACAGCTTGGGTTTTGTTGTACATTGAACAGAAGTCAACAAAACGAGTAAGAGAACCTGTCTAAATAAGGTACCGTACTCATTAAAAACACAAAATTAATCATAGGATCAATGAAGACAGCAATGCCACATCGAGTTTGTTTTTTTCTTCCCCTTTCTAATCACAGAACAAAATAATGTTCCCTGAAAGGATCGGAACTATTATGTGGCACTCAATTATAAGGAGGTGAATAGGTCCCCAAGATGCTGTTTTATCAAAGGGGCAGGCTGGTGTTTACATGATGGCTGTTTGATTACAGACACCATCATTAATTCTGTGTGGCAGTGCTGCCCTGCAGCACAGACAGCAGGCAGGAGAAAGTCACCCTTCAAAACAAGGCAATGATTTTTGAGTCGTTATCAGGCTAAATGGCAAGAAGGAAGGCTGAACTTGTATGAATATATTTGAAGGGACTCTCGGGAGATCTGGAAGTGGAAGAAGAGAATGCATTTTACCAACTGTTTAATTATGGTGTTTCTAAGTACACTTGAACAGAATGCTTTGTTTGCATTAGAAAAATGAGTGTTGCAAGGTGCATCTGAGTATGTGGAAGGTCACATAAGGATGTTCAAGCATGTATAAATACACACATTGTGTGCTTGTATAGATCCTCCTGGATATGGAAGAATTCCCACTGCCATCTACTGGGCTGAGGCCAGCGATGTTCTGCCCTATGGATGTGCTATAAACATCCAGTTTCTGGACAGTAAACAGTTTTCTGAGGCTCTACCTGTCAGTTCCTGGCACTTCCCTTCCCACCTTGTCTCTCCCCGTGGACAGTGAGCACATTCTCAGGTAGCCCAGGATGTTAAAGCACAGCTGAGGTCTCTGAGCAGCCAAAGCCCAATGGGCAAATTGCTGAGGCTGGCAGGGCTGAGACCCTTCCTGCCAGGTAAGGAGCAGCTCTGGGGGCTCTTGGTGGTACTGAAGTTTAGCTGAGTGGCACCTCTGGCAGTCCTACCTGAAACTGTTATTTAGCAGAAAGTTATTCTGATCATAGGGAGCTGACTTTGTGGGCAGCCCAGACATTTTCATCTGTCTCCCTCCCTCTGTCTTTTCCCTCTTTGAAAACCAGGAGTGAGCTTGTGTGGTGTTCAGAGCTTGCAGTCAAGTCTTCACTGGTGAAAAGACGCTTGACACTATTTTAGGACTAGATTGTGGTTAGAAACAAAGTAGGCTGATCGATGCTTCTCCTCCTTCTTCCTTTGGTGGCTTTGGCATATTTCTGTCTTCACACAGTTCAGTTTTACTGGGTAGCACTTGCCTGAGGAAGGATGTGTGGAATTCAGCCTCCTAATGCAGAGAACAGCAAACCCCTACCACCCCTCTTCCATCCTGCTCAGGGCCTTGAAAGCAGGAAGCTCAGGCAGGAACAGAAAGGTACTTGATAAGCATCCTTGTTACTCCGTGCAGGGTGAGCTCAGCCTGGCTCCCATCCTTAAAGGGTAAAGCTAAAGCAGGATGGGAAAGTGAGGCTGGAAAAGGGAAGCCTCAGAGAAAGACCTTTGCCTGTATAATTGACAAGTGATGAGACGGGACTTCTTGACAATATTTAAAGATGTAAGAATTGTTGTGAGGAGAGGAGGTCCCCACATAAAGGGACGTTGGGACCTTGTTTCCCTCTTTCCTTTTTCATGAGCAAATTCTTTATCCTTTATTAGCCATTATAGTTCATTTATTACCAATAATAAATGGTAAATGGCTAGAAAATGACATAATTCCCTGACTTCTGACTGCAGTATTAAATGTTGCAATTTAAGAGCATGCTTTGGGATTTTTAAAACAAAAGTCTAGGATCCTTTCAGCTTAAAGGGCCAGCAGTGGTGATTTTGTTCTTTGTGGCTACATTTTTGCATTTTAGAGGACACTTGTTTGAGATGATGTTTAAAGTTTGAAAGCCAAAAAGACCTTAGATATATAGGGTTTTTTCTCTGTGGAAAAAAAAGTCTTTGCTATTAGACACAACTCCAAAGGACTCCAGATTTGCCTTTGGGGGCCCCCTACAGCAGGCAGGGTTCTGGTCCTCTTTGGACACCAGGTCTGCAATCTTCATGTTTTGAGCCCTTTTGAACCTGATTTCAAGGTCTCAGAGATCTCTTTTCCACACATCTCTTTGTGTATTCTCTGAGTGCTGTCACTTGGGCAGAATCTGCACACTATGGATTGCATTGCCAGAAGGAAGAGGACTTGCTGGCAGTCCTGAAGTAATGGGAAGCTCTCTCCAGTCTGTTTAAAGATAGATCCTACTCTTCCACACACACTGAAGGAGAGCCTGGCCTGTGCTCTTTGATCTGGTCTTGCAAACCTCCTTCCCTGGCCTACAGCTTCCCACCAGACCTGGTCACCCAAACCGCAGCCATTGTTCCTCGTGTGGCATTTGTGAGTTTATCAGTGTAGGACCTGATTGTCACATATGCACAAACAGCTGCATTTATCTTGCTGGCCTCTCTCTGAGACTTGATTTAGCTGCTTCTTGACTGTACAGTGTCTGGCATCTGCCTGCCATGTGACTCGGTGTTGCCTTTCTTGCTGTTCCCGTGGGTGCCTCAGGGTTGGATTGATTGCCAGCTGTGTACAAGGAATTGTTGTCCCTTTTTTCAGCCAAGGTAGTGGTACAGACCAGGCAGAGAGCTGGTGAGATGCCTTTGCTTCCCCACTGAGTGATGCAGTTTTATTGTCCGTGGCTTGGGAGGGTGGAAGATGTATGTTAAACTGACAGTTTTACTGGGCTGCCTTTTAGGCAAGGGGTAAATTAACATCAAAACTCTGCTCCTTTATTTAAGGTGACTCCTGAATATTTAGAGGTATTTTCCCTTTTTTTTTTTAGCATAAAATCAAAATGTTATCTTTGCCCTTACAGCTTTTGCCATAATCCACATATAAATGAGGTGATAAAAAGTAAGGATTAAATAAATCTTTGCTAATACTTTTTGATTGGCTTAATCAATAATTAATCATCTCTTAGATGAGGCTGTAGCTTGTGGAGTAGATGTAATTGGATTAACTGCTGAGTGGCCTTTGGAGCTTTGAAGAGATTAAAATGGCTGTAAATCCTGTAATTAAACTGCCACAAACAAAAGCAATAGTATTAGAATCAGTCAGCTTTTTTAAAATGAATCAGCAAGTCCTTAACACACCCCCTAGTAGTGGTGTAGGCAGAGTCTGTTCTCTTAACTGATTTATTTCCTTCAACAAGATGCATATGTATCAAATCATTGTTTTAATTGCTTGGGCATATATTAGCCAGAATGGCAGGTGAAATTTTAGAAAGAATTGGCTGTCAGAGAACTCTTGGAAGAAAAGCTAGTTTGTGTATCCGAAACAGTGAACCTGCTCCTTGTCTTGAGCCTATTAGGCACTGACTTTTCATGGTGTCTTTAATTGGCTAAGTAGGTTTGGCCTACATGAATGAAGTCTTTATCTGTGCTGCTCTTCCCCTCCCACCTATTTGGGAAGGTTTTTTGTGCCTTTTTCTTCAAAACAGAGGGCTTCAGCAGGAATAACTTCCTTTTAGAGGCTCATTATGTACCGAAGCATATACTGTATGTGACTGTATTATACACATGTGAATTGATATGTGTGCACATGCTAATATGGATTCTTTTTTTCAATCTCTCACAGAGATGAGCTCATAAAGCCAATGGGCGTGCGGCCGGATGGGACAATGGCTCCTTTGGAGGAAGCAGTCAGCCAGTACCATACCAGCAAGCAAGAGAGCTCAGATTCAGACTAAGGCATCACCTGCTTCACTCTCAATTCTCCTCTAATCCACACTTCTCCTTAGAGCCACATCTTTTATCCTCACATTAGCCAGCATCACTTTAACTGTTCTATTATTGGCATATTTAAATTATGGGTCCTGTGCTGTAATGTCTGAATTTTTATTATGTCTGTTTAGAAAACATATCAATTTATTAGTTTATTATCTTTATTAATTTAAAATTAAGCATATTTCAAAGGGAAAGAAAGTGAAAGCCTACAGTGTAAAATAAAGTACACTTTCATTTTCCAGAATCCTGTTTTCTGAACTCTGTAGGTTTTCCCATTCTTGATAATCTTTTGTATTGTCTTGCCAATCTTCCTCTTTATATAATTGTATTAATGGAGCGTGTTTACTTAATGGCATTAAGAGCAGAGGGTGTTTAGACTTAGAAGTCTGATTGACCTTGTGAGGCTGCTTTAGCTGGCATTGAGCAGTGGTTTCAAAGCTCCCCTTTTTAAAGTGCCCTGGGGTTTCTTACTGCTCCGAACTTCTCCAGTTAAGCTGCTGCTTAAGATTTTAACAATGTGTCACTGACAGACTGCTTCAAAAACTGCCTTTAAATTGGGAACAAGATGATGAAGGTTGTACGTCTTCCCTCCCTCTCTGGTTAAGACCACACGAATATACCCCCTCCTCCCCTCTTTGGTTAAGTAAAAACATCCCTATTGAAAATGGTGTTCAAGTATTGCACTTAAATGTTGCCGTGAATGGGAGGGGACTGGAGTGCATGTGCCAGTGTTTCACTGAGCTGGGGCCTACTTTTGGAGATTAACTGCTATGCCTTACTTGAAGGGAAGTCAAAGTAATCAACAAAGAAATATTTCCTGTTAGAGACAACTTAGGAAGCAATGGGATAGAGACTGGGAAGGTGGAAAGGAGAAGAAAGTGTCACTTTCAATTCTGTTCTCTTTAAAAACAAAGATTAAAGTTTTAGGCGTGCTGCACTGCTGTTGTTGCCTCTTTGCCTGCTTGGTTTCTTTCTGTGTGTTTCTCCCAGCATGAATTACATGCAGAATAATCCATGTCCTAGTTTCTAATTCCTTATTTTGTGCAGAAGCTTACACATGCCATTCACTGTGAACATTTCAGAGGTTGGTGATGGTTCTCCAGTTTGCTTCCTATGACTTGACACTGGTTCTTGGAACTAAGGAGGTTGTTGTTCAAAAACCCTGTAAAGGGAGGATTTGGTATGAAATTGTGCTGTGGCTGCTCATTTGAGGAGCTTCTACAGATGATCTTAGTCTTCCAAAAGAACTTCCAAAAGAAAAAAATAATGCACTGCTGTCCTCTCAGCAGTTAAATTTTTGTGTTTCCAGAGGACAGTGCCCAGCCACAGCAATGTTCTTCCTGGTACATATGTAATATGTAAGATTTCATCCCTCTTCTACGTGATTCCAAAAGTGGAAGGGAGCAATTGTCCAAAAGCAAGAAATGTGCTTGGATGCATGTAAGCTGGGTCTCAAAAATGTGATTCCGGGTTTAGCATCATGCACTGACTACTCTGAGCCCAGCACAGGCAAGTATTGAGTGCCCTACAGGTGCAAAGAATTTGTGATCCCTCCCCGGGGAGCAAAACTTCCCCGGCTGTGTTAATGAGGAACTGTCTTGGTGTCAGCTGGGGCTGTTCTGTGGGGCTGGGAAAGGAGTTGTTTCAGTCATGAGCTTCTATTGGGGCTTCTTGCTATAGATCAGTAAGTACAGAGCATGAAAAAGAGCAAAACCTCAATTGTTGCTTTACAAGCTGTAGAATGTGCTCCTACAAGTAGCTGGCTAAAGAGATTAATAAAACAATAATGGCTCCAGGGATCTCGTTACAAGCAGTGTAGCATGAGGCTCTTGCGCTCTGCCTCCTGTCATTTGCCACAGGGCAGCAACATTTGCAATAAATAGTTCTGTTTAGTTTATCTTGGCAAGCAGATGCTTGTAGGAGGTTCTACAGACATGAGATGCTGCTTGAATTAAAAAGAAAAAAGTGAAGACCAAGCATTGGAGGTTCTGCCTGAATCCTCCAGCTCAAGAGTGGCTGTCACAGCTGGGTTGCCTGTGGTGCAGGTTAATGTAGACAAATGAATAACTTGCACTAGCGCAGTGCCCCAGAGCATCTCCTGTTCCAAGGGGGTAGTTTGTGGAAAGGCTGCTGCAGGCTTTTTGGCTTGTCTTTGCAATGTAACATAGGTCTAACCTTAGCTGCACTGGCTGGAGATCTGGGAATATCTTGAGACAAAGGTCCTTCAAATCAGCAGTGCTTCTGCTTCCTTTTGTGCTGGCTGGTGTTTTAGGAGTAACTGTGCATGTGGTAGGATTTCTCTTGGATGGGAGTTTGGAGAAAAGGGAGGTTTTGGTGGTTATAAAAAGGAGTTCCCTGGAATTTTTTGTGTACTGTGAAATTTTGCTCCTGAATTTGTTTTCAAAGTTGAACCTCCAAAACTGGAGGCTTGGGCAGCTGAGTCTTGCTTAAACGGACTGGGCAGTGTGGGGAAGGGTCTCTGAGTAAAATGTCTCATTTTACTCCCTTCTGAGTAAAATGCCAGTAGATTTTTTAGTGGTGACTGTAAAGGTGTTAGTCAGTGGGTTTTGGGGAGACACACCTTTCATTCCCAAAAAGTCTCCCACAGTCAGTCCCAGACCCAAAATCTTGTGTTTCAGTCTTTACTTTGGCATCAACAGTCCAAAGCAACACAATTCTCATTAAAGCTCATCAATTATTTGGAAGCTTTGCTTCTCTTTGTTTCCCATTAGAGTTATGAAACAAAAGATGATGGGAAATTGCTGAAATTTGTCAGAATACTTCGTTCTTTTGCAAAATAATACAGGCATATTTGTTTAAATGTTCATGAAAACTTCCTGGCAGGTATTCCCAAATGCTAATTGAAACTTCATGTGCCCCAAAAGTGGTTTTCAGGAAAGAGGGTCGTTAACAATCTGTTAAAAATGTTGTGAGAAAATTACCAGAACTTTAAAGAAAGTTGCCAAAGAGGAAAACCACTTTAGCTTTAATGTTTTGAATGTACAACATTGCTGTATGTGTGTGTGGCCAAAGTAGATTTTTTACCCTATATCTGGAGTTTTCCCAAGTATCTGAAAATCAGTAAAGGCCTAAAAAAAATAAATAAAGAGAACAACTAGGCAATAGTATATTTCTCTTACAGTTCTTCAAATTGTAACTTTCCCCTACCTGGGTGAAAAATCAGTTGTCAAAGGTGGCTTTAAGGAAGAGAACACTACAATAAAGCTGTAGCATTAGTGGGTTGCCAAGCACCCTGGTCAGAAAGGGGAAAGTAAACCCCAAAGTATACAAGATCCCAAATCTCCTGAAGGAGCATTCCACAACATGGTACTTCACCTTATTACCACAAAACAGCTAATAAAATCCTGTGCTTTAATAAGGCTGGCTGTAAAAAGACTCTTCCCCTGTTCAAACAGTTGAGAGCCAGACTTTGCTGGTCTTTCAGCAGCAAGTTAAACAGCTGCCCAGGTCAGATTCTTTTCTGGTCAAGCATGGAAAAGCAGTGATTTAGTAGTAGTGCAAAGATGTGGCTCACTTTTAGAAAAAAAAAAAAAAAAAAAAAAAAAAAAAAGGCCATTTAATCTTACAAATAAAAATCCTTCTTGCATTAACATCTTAGTTACTTGCATGGGTCTGGCCCTTACGGAAAGTGTTGGAACATTTCTCGTTCTCCATGCAAAAGATACGCGTCACTCCGGTGATGCAATATTTAGACGAGGAATTTTGGGGGGAATTGACGTCCTTTTGGCTTTTCGATGTATCCTCCAGCTGTGCCTGGAAAGCAGCTCCCTCAGCACTGGAGGAAGAGCAGGCAGAGGAGCCTGGGAGGGTGTGCTGGAAGTCCTTCCTGAGCTGCGGTGCCAGCCTGGGGTGAGCTGTGCCCGGGAGCCCATCCCGCCTTCCCCTGCTGCCTGGGGTGGCCTGGCAGAGCGGGAGGCCCGGGTGGATACGAGGTGTGGAAAAAGGTGGTGACTGTGGTAAAGCTCAGTGTTTTTCAGGGCTCCTCCTCTCACCACAGCAACGCAGGTGAGTCCTGTTCATCCTCTGCTTTTCCCTGTTGCCCCGTGGAAGGCTGTGCCTGCCCTCTGTTGGGAGGGTCAGTCCCTCTCCTGGGAGGTGCCCGTGCTGCTGGACCTCGCTGTCCTCCGGGAGAGCAAGCCCCTCTTCCTTGCTCTGTGTGAGTGAGGGGGTCCCACAAGAAGGGACCAAACGAATTTCTCGGGAAGGAGGTAGGAGCAGCCCTGTCTCGTCTCTGTGCACTGCTGGAGCCGCTTTCAGTTCCGCCATGAGGCCGCTCTGGGGGCCAGGCCGACCTGCGGCTACTCCCCCTCAGGGCCTCTGGCCAGGCTTGAGGACAGCAGATGCAGTCTGCGGGTAGGGAAAAATCCCCAAACCCCCAGTGTGACCACTGCCTCAGCCAGTCCTACAGCATCGTCTGACAGCACGTGGGTCAGCTCAGCTCCCTGTCCCGGCTGGGAGCTGCAGGCTCCAGCAGGGCCAGGTGAGTTCCTCGAGCATCCCGCCTTTCTCCAGAGCAGGCGAGAGCACAGATCACTGAGCTGCTGGCGTGCCTGGGAATCGATTCCTCCGACAGCATGCCGATCTCTGTGGGGTACCTAGGCAGGCTTTTAGAGGTTGGTGGGGAAGGAATTATTCAGACCACCCATCTCAGCCGGCTAAATTACCCGGGTAGTCTCTTCTAACTCCTTTTCCAGTCACGGATGAGAGAGAGGACAATTCAGAGTAAGGCTAATTTGGGTGCACTGAATGACCCTCTGCAGGAGCTTTGCTTTCCCTCCCTCGACTACAGAGGGAGCCTGGGGAGACCAGCTGGTTACATTTAACTGCTAAATTGGTTGCCAAAAGATGGGTGGTGAGAATTCCTTCCAGTTCCCCCTTTGCCATGGACCACACTCCTCCCACAGCAGGATGCTCGCTTGCTCTCTCCTGCGAATTTGGAGAGTGCTCAGTGCAGTGGGATACAGCAGCCCCCAGGAACCACCACAAGACAAAAGCTGCATCACACCCCTTGGCAGGTACTGTATAATGCTGTGTGCAGGATTTCATGGACTTCCTGCTTAAACAGGTTCTTCAAAGCAGCTTTGCTTTTGGGAGCCTGTTTAACAACTTGCCTTGGTATAAGCCAAGTTTTACATACGTTCTGAAATTTGAAAAACAAAGTGAAACCTCTAGCAAAAATTGTAACTAGAGAGGGACAGACAGCAGAAAAGACTTCTAAGTTCACTCCAGATGTTACAAATGGAGAGGAAGGTGAAGCCATTCAAAATAAACCCTGCTGAGATTGCCCCTTCCTCTTTGCCTGATAAACCCATTACAAATTAAAAGAAAAGCAGCCAAGATCGTCAGGCTTCAGGACATCCATTAGCCCTCTTTTACATTTTAGAGCTTGTAACAGATGCTGACTGTGGTGTTGGTCCTTGTCTAATCAAAAAGCTCAATTCTTCATTCTAGAAACTTAAAATATATGTTTCTGCCGTATAAAAGCCAAGAAGTGTAAGAATTCAAACCTGAACCTAAACTGCCAGGATTCTCAGGCTTCAGGATTATTTTATGCTCAAGGAAGTGAGCTTGCATGGTAAATCACAGTGCTGTGGCACATCACACTTCCAAAGGCATTTGAAAAAACCAGTAGTTTATTAGTGGCTTTTTTTACTTTTTGAGAAGAGACTAGTGACTGTCTGGATTCCCTCCTGTTTTCTCAGTCCCCAAATGTTCATAACACCCTGTTGGGGGGGAATAATTCCCATCCAAGTTGTAAAACACACTTATAAGTAGATGGGAAAAGCATGAACAGAATTGTAAAGAAAACAAAACCTCCAGGAACAAGATCTTATTTTGCATGCTTCTCGCTGTTGTATTTTTGCCCCAATTAGCATATTTTAAAGACAAGCCTTTTAAAAAAAAAATTCTGTTATCTGCCTGAACTGTTCTCAAGCTTTGAACTTTTCCATCCTTTCTATTGATTATGGCCAAGTGACCCATATTTAAAAAGCATTTACAATAAAATTATAGCACTTTCTTTTGTGCTGCCGGCTTTCCCAGTGAAAAGCTAAAATGTTTTAAAATTGTCACTTTTTGACAGAGGTAATGGCTGTAATATATTTAGTCTCTTCCCCCTTGTTGTGCTTAAAATGGCTATGCTAATAAAGGGCACAGCTGTCGATACTTTATGGCCTGCTGGGGGGAAGAGGGGGAACGAAGGCAAAAAACAGATTGACTGTGTGTCAACAAATGCAGCTGGGAAAGAAAAAAAGAAGCCCCTTGAAGGCCCCTGCAACTTAAAGTCCAAGATAAATGATGTCCCTATGCTTAAAAAAAAAAAATGGAGGTTGGAATTCAATAAAGGGGAACTGAAAAGGAAACTGCTTAAAACTGAAAGCCTTTTCTCTGCCTCTAGACAGCTTACAAGAGAAATGAGCAAAACTGACCACAGAAAGAGGGTGAGCGGCCAAGAAAGAAAACAAAAGCCTATCCTGGAAAATATATTGCATCAAGGAATTATCTGAAGTGCACTGCGGCAGCGGGCGGAGCGCGTACAGTTTAATGGAGACGCAACAACTTTTACACGCCGCCGCCTTTGGGAGAGCGGGCAGCTTTGTGCCAGGGAGGGAAAAGGGGAGCTGGAATTATTCATATCGAAGCAGTAAGAGTGGGACACACGGGCCGTGGGGTGATGGTGGCTGTCCCTCCCTGGGGAGCCGGGCTGGGCTGTCCCCATGGCTTGTGCTTGGCCACTGAGACTCACGGCTTGGGGCCGCTCCTGAGGCACGGAGAGAGCAACAGCAGGGCTGGAAGGGGTGCAGGGATGGGCAGCTGGAATTAATGCACTGAAGAAATGGCAATATTGGGTGCAAACCTGAAAGAATGAGGCGGTTTTCATTCCCCAGGTCATGAGGCAGCTGGTTTGCATAGAGAAAAACTCCTAACAAAATAACAAGTGGCAGGGAGCCATATGTTCATTGTCATTTTTTGGACAGTTATGGAAGATGAGGACCGTTTTTCCCAGCCTAAGGCAAAACGCCTCTGTAAGTGTGGCTTGTGTTTCCCAGAGGTATCCTGAGAGCACGGCCTGGCTGCACTGGTGCCACCAGAGCTGCTGTATCCACCTGCTGAGAACCAGGGTCCAGGCACTCCCACTGCCTGGTCTGGGCCTGGAAAGAGGCTCCCTGGAAAAGAAACACTTGGCAGCAGGTGAGGCCAGGAGAGCTGGTGAGCCTGCAAGTAACCTCTGCTTCTGCAGTGGGAGGAGATGCAGTCTGGGGTGGGATGTCCACTCTTCTCTCTCACTTTCCCACTTCTGTCGTCCTTTACTTCCACCACTTTTTAAATTTATTTTTCATTCAAGGCCTTTTTTTCCTGGTGTGTTGTTCCCATTCAAGAACATCTGGAAAAGGTAGTCAAATGGAAAAAAGAGTTATCTGTTTTCTCAGTTTCTCAGGTTTTTTGTGTGTGTATGTATTCCCTTTAACCTCTGCAGAAATGGGAGGAAGGGAAAATAAATAACAAGACAAGACAAAATCAGGAAATTGAAAAAAATCCTGAAGTGAAATGAAAAAGTCATGTCAAATTTTTACTAAAGCAGCAGGACATTAAAATGGCATAGAAAGTTCTCATTTCCTTCTGTAATTGTTTGAAAGAGTTTTAAAAGACCATAATTTTTACTATTCTTGCGAGATTTCACTTGGTAAAACTCTTGTGCCATTAGATATCAATACCTCCCAGTGATTCTGTGTTTGTGGGATGGACAGTTTGGCTTTGGTTTTGTCCAGAGAAGAGTGGAATTTGGTGTGGCTGATGATGGTATCTTGCTTTGTTTAATTATCATTTGCAGACTGTTTAATAGGGGCCTGGGGACCCCAAGAACCACCAAGAGCTAGAGGCTGACAACCACCAAATACCTCTGTAGGAGGAAGGTATGTAAAATTTTCATTTATTTAATGGAGCTGAAAAATGCTCAAAATAGTATTTCATGTGCATAACTGGGCATCAAAGTGGCAGACTGAGCTCTGGTGGGCTTGCTGTTATCTGAAGCTCTTTGGTTGGTCAACTTGCTTTGGTTGGTCAACCTGGGCAGCCCTGCCTGCTGCTGCCATGGGTGTTCCTTGCACTGTAAGGGGTCTGGAGACCCTCAAAATGTCTGTGATTTGGACCAGCTACCTCTAATGCAGGTTTTCATGTTAAAGCCTTTCAGGTATGGTGTCTCCCACAGCCCTTTTAAACAAAAAAAATCTCAGCAAGCAGCAGGGGAAACTTTACCTCTTGTTTACAATATTTATTTATAATTTCAGGCACCTTTGGATGTTATCTTAATTTCTGGGTCTGTCAGTTTTAGTGGTTAAGGTTGTCAATATATTGTGTCTCAGCCAGAGCCTGACCTTTGGGACTGATGTTAGTTCTCTGATTTTCAACCCACGTGGTGTGGTGGTGCCTCTGCCTCCCTGCAGGCTCTGCTGCTCTCTGCTGGTCTCCTTCCACTGCATGAGGGTTTCTCAGAGGTGTCAAGTCATCTGAAATTCAACTAAAGGAGGCAGGGACAGGGGAGGGAAGTGTTCAAGTGTGCGTTTTGCCTTTATAAAATGTTTGGAAAAGGGTTTGGGGTCAAGCTGGTACCTTCTTCTGTGCTATCAGGACCTGGGCACAGATTTGTAGGAAATGGGTTTTGCTGGTTCTCATGTGCAGGAGCAGAGAGTCTTTTTCAACAGTTTCTTCAGTAATTGTTTCATCCTTCTGATAACACCAGTGCTGTGTGGAGGCACGTGGGTGTTTCCATCTTTTTCCTATGTGCCTTCTGGTAGTTTTAAACCTGCTGGTCAGTTTGAAATGTATCTGTCAGCACAGTGAGGGTGTCAGAGATACATCAGTCCCACATTTCATGAAAACCTGTGCCCTAGAAGAAAAGAGAGGTGCAAAATAGGCCCCCTCCAAGGGAAAGGCTCCAGTACTTGCTTGCAGTTTGCTGCAATTTCCCATGCAAATACCCCAGCTCAGCCAGCCCCCAGGTCCCCATCAGACAAACATCTGCAGGAGGCCAGATGTTTACCCTTCCAATACACCACAGAAGGTTTTCTCTACTTCCTCCCTGCTCCTTTTCTTCTCCCTCTCCCTTCACTCCCACAAAGATAGCCTCTGGCTTTACCTTGCCGGATGATGTTTAGAGGTGAGTTTAGGGATGCTTAGAGGACACCTGGAGGATATGCTAGAGCTCAGGGCTGCACCTAAGGCACGTGTCTCCTGGCTTCTTTTCTCTAGAAAGCAGGTCAGGCCACCCGGGAGACCTGTCTTGGGAGGCATCACTCATCCTCCAGAGCTTCCCGTCTCTACACTGACCCCAGAGCAACCTGCAGCAAATCAGATCATAGACCTGCTTTTCTGACAATCAGGCCCTCGAGTTTATTTTTAACACTGCCTCTAAATCTGTTAGTTAAGTCCCGAGACCTGCTCCCAGCAGATGTTTTTCCAGGTGAACGAGGAGGGCTGTTCTGCCCCACTGCAACCCCTGAGCTGCCTGGTGAGGTGTGAGATGCTGCGGTCAGGGGGCCCAGAGTGACTGTGCCACCCGTGCCCACACTGTGACCATGGTCACCCTGTGTTTCCAGCTGGGGAGGGAGCTCCCACACACAGCAACCTGAGAGAGACACAGACACACATGTGGGTGCCCACGTGTAGTTTTAGTTCTGCTGCCAACCCTTCAGAGAGAGTTATGAGATGGCTGAGAGGGATTTGGCCCAGACTTGTGTCTCTGCCACAATGCCAGGCGGTGAGTCAGCACTGGGCGGGCTCTTCCACCCTCAGCTCGCCCTTAGATGGGGACAGAGCAGCTGCAGGAGCAATTTGTGGTGTGAGTAACTGCAGTGTGCAGCTCTGAAATGCCTTCTGCTCGCACACCCTTGTATCGCCCCAAAGGAAACTGAGCAGATTGTCAAGGGAGGATGTTACAGTGCAGGATCCCGGAACTGTGAAAGGATTTAATCCAAACATTTGAAGGAGTCAGCCAGTTGGATCCTGACAGGAGGGACATTGGTGCAAAGCCCTTGCTGGGTCTCTGATGCTCCGAAATCTTCCTAACAATCCCTGTGTCATGAATGCTTTGGTGAGGAACTACATAAAAATACCAAAAGTATGTTATGCAATAAGGTGTTTGGGGTCACGGGGGAGACCTTGCAAATCTAGCCATGAGGCATCTGAATGTAAAAAACCAAAATTATAAGAAGAAAAATTGTAGCTTCTTTCAGCTGCAACCTAAACTTTGTGCTAAGTTAAATCTCCCCAGCCCTGGGCTGATCCCTGTAGCCCCTCCAGGGTTTTCAGTGCATCCAACAATGAAAGTGAAATCCAATCCCATCCAATTAGAGGAAAATGAATGGCTCATCTACAATAAATGGGCTCTGAATAACAATAAGCCAACAAGAGAGCAATGAACTGGAGACAGAGTACAATCTTCCTGAATGTTAATCGACAACTAACTCCACAAGCTTCTTAGAGGTGGAAAGAATTGGAGGAAAATAGATTAGGGAAGCTTTAGAGCACATTGCCTTTTAACTGCTTAGGCCTCACATTTTTACCTAAATACAGGAATGTTTCTAATGCTGCCTTTTGCAGGGTGGAGGGTGTGCTCTGGGTGTGTGTGTGTGATGGGGGCGTTTGTTCTCAGAGTTAAATGTTTTCAATTTATTTATAATTTGACATGGTAAGTCCTACTGTATAGCCTCTAGTATTATTTAATTGTTTCATTTATTCAGAAGGCCATTTTTCAAATTGCAGTGGCAGATGCCTTGGAAAATGCTTTCTGTAGATCTGAGGGTCTGAGGAATGGGGCTGAATGAATCCAGGAGAGCCTGGGACTGAAGAGAAGCTGGAGAGGTGAAAGAGAAAGGATAAGGAAAACTCTGCGGTTCAGTGGTTGAAGTGCTGTCTGTACCCACAGCTCCCCCAGCTCCCTCGTTGGTCCTCCCTAAACACCTTTTCACCCTGTCAAGGCCAGTAATACCTGAAACACCTGCAGAGCAGCTCAGCTGCTGCCTTCCACTGCCCTCAGCCCCACAGGTAATTTTTGTAAAGACAGGGAAGATGCAAGGTGTCCTGACCCATCACTAAGCAGCTCCCATGGCCATGCAGGCTCCATATCCAAAGCAACAAGGTCTCACCCAGCTGAGCTGGGTTGCCTGTTCTCTCTACTCAGCCTATTAAATCCCTAATAACCTTTGGGTTTTTAACCCTCTCCAGACAGGCAGAAAGCTTATTCAGCTGGCCCAGCACTGCCATCCCCTCCTGCCTGCCTTCATCCACAGCAGCCAACTCAAAGGCCATGGAGACCACGGGAGAGCAGATTCATCTCACTGCAGGCTGGGCTTCTACCTTGGCTGTGGGGGTGGAGGGTTGATGTTGATTCTCTGGGAAGTGAAGTTCCCCAGCACTGGTGCTGCCACAAAAGGCGTGGAGAGGTCCAAGCAGAAAACAGAACGGAGTAACTTTTAAGGTGAATGATGCTTTAAGTTGTATCTTTATAATTTATTCTATTAGCAGGGTTTCATGTGTTGCATTCTTTATCACAGAGGTCTTCCCAGAAGCAGCTCCTAATTTGCTGTCTTGTGGTCTAAAAAGCTGGCAAACAGGTCCATAGGAAACCAAAGTCTGTCCTTTCTCTGCAAGATGGGAAGGAAGAGAGGAGGCATATCCCGCTTTCCCCCTCCTGATCTGCTATACAAGCAAAGAGTCACTTGTATTCTTTCAGAGGAGTAAGAATTTGATAGGCATATGGATAAGCTATTAAGTAATATACATGCAGAGCTAAAGGGAATTTGGAAGGGAGAATTATTAATTTGTAAATTAAATAACAGTTTTGTCTCAGCGGCATTAAAATAAATTTCCAAAGACCGTTGTTTGCTTGAACAAAGAAAGGAAAGGAACTGTTAGAAGCAGTTTACACAGCTCAGATATGAGGGGTTGTGTGTGTAAATAAGGCCAGTGTTGGTGCTCAGCATGCAGCAGAGAGAACACATTAGCTGCAGTGTGCTGGGCGTGCTCTGGCCAGCACTTGG
The DNA here is from genome assembly GCA_013397845.1 of Melanocharis versteri. Lineage (NCBI taxonomy): Eukaryota > Metazoa > Chordata > Aves > Passeriformes > Melanocharitidae > Melanocharis > Melanocharis versteri. The sequence continues at coordinate 473,731 of VZTG01007653.1, forward strand.
GAATAGCATCACACCCTGCCAAAATTTAGCATAGAGAGCATGAGATGCCAAGGGGAATTTCAAATTTCACAAATGCGTTCTTTCTAAAAACTGGCTTTAACTATGGGACAGGACAAGGCAATGGCCAACAGAAACCTCTGGATTTGGTCTATTGGGGACAAAATACTGTTCCTTTCTCTTTCAGCATCCTCAAAGCACCATCATCCCCCATCTTGCCTCACGCCCTGAGCAGTAAACACAGAGCTTTTGCTGGAGTCTCCCACCTTGTTTTGTTTCTCGGCTTTGGCTGCCACCAACTGCAATTATTCATTGGTAAGCTGGGGATTTTCAATGCAGGAGGGTTCTTCTGCAAGTCCTGGGAAAAGTTAGGAGTGCTTTGCTCCCCAGATAAGTGGCAGTATAACATTTAGCCCAGGCCCAGGCACCTCAGGAAGCATTAAAAATCTTAGGACTCTAGCCTTATTGTGCAAAACTGCATGGCTTTATGCTCTTTGTATGACAAAAAGGGAATGGCACCAACAGGTTAAATTGTTGGTCCATCAATCCAGGTTCTAGTAACTCAGTTTACCCCAAAGAGCAGCATCCTCATGGTTGTGCCTGTGGAGACAGGGGTACTGCTTATGTAACAAGTGCTGCTCATCATGGGGAGTCATACTGAAGCTACAAGGTAAGGACAACTCTGATGAAAAAACCAATATTCTGGGAGAGTTTCAGAGCAGTCATTGCCATTTAGAAGAGCAATATCCTGTGAAAATGAATTCCCTTTTCATAGGTGCTCATCACGTTTTCATTTTTTGGCAGAACCGGCTCCACTTGCTCCTGTGACTACAATACCTCCAAAGCGCTGCAGCCCAAGGGCTGATGTCCATTTTCTTTTGGCACTGGACCACCTCTCCCATGAGGACCTGCACCAGGAGCTCCTCGGAGGCTCCGGCCCCTGCTTCACACAGTGGGCAGCTGAGATGCCCAATGGATGGATAACCTTCTGTCAGCCAGGAGTGCTTCCCCACTGGAGACTTCCACATCAGCCCTGGGGTAAGGTTGGCTGTGTTTTGGAGGCTTATGCCTGTCCCCATCTCCCTGTGACCTCTGAGTGACAGCCTGGCCTGCAGCAAGCTGGCTGTGACATTGGCAGAAAAGCACTTAGAACCCGCTTACAGCATAAAGCTTAGCCTTGCTGGGCTACAGAGAGGGCTCTCTGCTGAGAGCTGTGCCCCTGGGATAGATGTTCCCTCCCATATTTTGTATTCCCAGCCTGCTGAAGCGGCTGATGCCCTGAGCAGAGAGCAAGGCCAGCGCTGCCCTGGCGCTCTCACAGGGCTGCTCCCCCTGGAACAAAGCGCTGTTTGAGGCTGGCTTGGGCAGCCCATGGCTCCCTATGGGGATCTCTTCCATTTCAGAGAAAAATCTGGCAAATTTTTGCCTTTTCTGTCCTGACATTTGTGACTGTTCCCACGTCAGGAGGGGTAAGTCAGGGACAGAACAAGTTGGGTCGTGCAGCTCCCAGCACAGTGCTAAGACCAGACCAGACACCTTTCCCTTGACAAGCTTTATGGATGTTGTATAATTTGTAAATTAATAATTAATAACTAACTCCTCCTGTGTGAATCTACTTTTGCTTTCCTCTCTGTTGTTGACTGTCTGGGAAACAAAGCTGGGTGGAAAAGCAGGTAAATAAAGTAAAGATTGTGCCCAGGTAGTTCTTGGAGGGGATGGATGCTCAGATGATTTTTCTAATACCGACATGAACACTTTTACTGACACTAGGAATATCAGTAGTCTGAAAGGGAGGGTTTACTGAGAAGTGTGTTGTTTATTAAGTAATACTTTGAAAGAAAAGGATCTGTTTTAGAAAAACACTGGTCTGGATGGAGGCTTCCTGAGCTGAACTGCACTGTACACATGGTAACAGAAGTGGCCTTATGAGGATGGGAGATACAGCTCTACCATGAGAGCAGTTGTACCTGTCATGGCATCTGTGCCCAGGAGAGAGTGGGGTTTAACATTTCTCTCTTCAGGTATCCCTCTGAAAAAATGGAAGCAGATTTCTGTCTCTGTGATTCCCACAGGGCTTTACGAAGGTAGCCAAGGCTCAGGCCAGAGGTTGCCCTTTGGGCTGAGGTGTAAAACAGTCATTGCAGTATACCCTTTTTTAACTTCAGGCACTCACCATCTCCCACATTTATCTTACAAACCCGTGTTGTTTAGACTCAGATCTATTCCTGATAGTGTCTTTCAAAGTCTCTTGGTAAACCTTTCTGCCATCAGCTCCCTTTTATTCGAGTGACTGACTCTATCAACAGTGGCAGACACTTGTTCCCTTGGATCTCATAGGGGAGCTCAGCATCTATATCCAGTGTGTCCATCCCCCTCCCAAAATTCAGGAACTACCATAAGCCTGTAACACTCCTGCAGCACCACCATCATCCAGAAGCTCAAACTCAGACCCAGCTTTTCTAACATGCAGCTCTCTGCTGCATCTTTATTAGCTGCAGCACAGGAAGGAAGATCTCAGATCTTCGTGTTCACCTTTTCTCTGCCTAGCTTGCCTGAAAAGAGAGATTTTAGAGTATCTGTCTTGCGGTGGCCAGGATTCATTCTGCAAGCTCCTGCTGCCCCCTCCGCTTTCCGAGGTGTTGCAGGCCTGCCACATCCTTAGAGGCTGCCAGAGCATAGCGCAGTTAATTTGAATTTGAATAAGGTGCTGAACTTTATTTTGAGCCCTAAAATTCAAATCAGAATGCGATGAGCGCACGCCTGGAGGATGTGCATTTTAAAAAGAGCCACTGAGCTCTTTTTTAGAGCTGTCCATGTCTCCCATCTCTCTGGTTTTATCATCTGGAGAGCAAATACTAAAAAAAAAAGCCCGTGCATTTAAAACATTTCCTAAAACATGGACCTCACCGAAAGATTTTCACTGGCATTTTTCTGTGACAGGGAAAAAGTGACTCTTTAGACTAGTTTCTTTTTCATCAGAGTAAAATTTTGGTTAACTCAGAGAGGCTACCCTAAATATCTTAGTTTTAAGAAAAAAAAAGAGAAAAAAAGGGAAAAAGACCCCCCTAAACCAGTAAAGTTTAATCCTAACTAAGATTTTGACAATTTGGGCAGAGCTATGTTGTTTTGGAAACACAGTCAAAACTGAAAATTATCTCAAAGTTTGCTATAGGAAAATGGCTGCCACATTTAGTGAGTGCAGCAAAAAAATCCTCAATAGTTAATTGGAGAGAGAGAAAAACAACCACCCTGTCTCTGGAGTTATCCAGGGCTCCAAATTGGCAAGACTCACCAGGTAATCCTTTTTCAGCAGAGGTTTGAAGAGAAACTATCAAGCCAATCCAAGAATAATAAAAACGTTAATTATAGGCTTTGTCTCCCTGCAGAACACATGGACTTTAATGCCTCTTGCAGGGATTTCTCACACGAGAGAATGTAGTATATTTTTTACTGCTCCTTCCTGCTCTTGTAGTCCTGAAATACTGGAGTTTTCCAAACATGATGCTCTCAAAGACTAAATCCTTAGCTGGTAGAAAATGGGATCATGCAGCTAATTCCCTCTGCATTTATACTGATTTGCACTAGCTGCAGACCAGTCCTGTTGTATTACCTAGGCACAGAGTGGAGCTGCTTTAATTCTTTATTCTTGTTTGATTTCAATTTCAAAAATAAAACTGTCTTACAAAGTACATGTTTACAAGTGAGTCAAAACCCATTACATGGCAACTATTTAATTGTAAGCAGGTTAGATCAGCTTTCCTATGATAACATCTTCTGATATTGGTGTCTCTTTCTTGTTCAGGCTTAAAACTTCGCTTGCAAAATCTCCTTGTATTCCTTTGAACTCCCCTGGGAGATTAAAAAAAAAAAAACCCTCCAGTTAACACTCCCTCATTTCATTTTTAAAGGTCATGCTTAGAGCTGGCAGTTGTTATAGGAGCTGTCCTCTGTAAAGAAAAGTCTTAACTAGCCAGGCACAGACTTAACCTCAACATGGAAAAACTAACATTGTCACTAGGATATGGAGAAACCATGGTGAAGAACTAGCAACAGCCAGACCACGGCAGAATGAGCAGTCGGCATCTGCTCGGTGGGCCTTTATCATGCAGTGTTGTATGTACGATTCAAAATGCACAGGACGATTGTTGAAATGATGTAGACAAATTGACTCAAATTAGTTTAGCATGGGCCATGCAAAGTTTAAGCTTGTTGAGCCCAGACACATAGCAACAGCTCCGCGAGGCCCCGCGCTCGCGGCGCAGGCACACAACGGGCACTGCAGCCCACGTTCGCGGCGTTTGCTTTTGTGCCTGTCTGCCTCTTTTCTTTCCATTTTGCCTGGCTCTAGACAGTCTTGGCAGAAGCAAACCCTGCTGAAGACTACACTAGCACTGATAATTTTATAGAAGTACTTGTGAGCTTTAATGTCATTTTATACTTCCTTAATCTTTTGACTGTTACTTAATGACAAACAAATCCCCAAAGAACTGGGGAGGTGGGGGGAAGATTAAAAGGATTTTGAGATTGTATTCTCTGCTTTCAGTCAAACTGTCCCAAATCCTGCCAACACAATTCTCCAGTGCCCTATGACACTCCTCCCCAGACCACCAGGAGCGAGTTTCTTATTGTATTTACAGTAATCTAATTACAACAGTTCTTCAATTCACAGCCAGCTTTGGTATACAGACTTTAGCAAGAAATCTCCTCTAGTGTAGATTGCAAACTTTAATCTTTTAAACTAACACAGAACACCCCCCTTCCCTCCAAAAAATTTCTGAAATGCCTATGTAAGCTACTAAGATGTATTCCCCCTCCCACACCCGCCAACACTTCGCTCATCTTTTTGTTAAGTTTCTTTTGTGCCAATTTACTGCCTAAGGTAGTAAGAGAGTTCCTGAGAGATAATATTCTGCAAGGTTATAAAATGATGACTAAAACAGGTTGCCTGCCAGAAAATTCCTTTAAAAATATATATTTCTCTAAATATGTGTAGTTACCTTTTTTTTTAACTTCTCTCTGTTCTTTGTAGTTAAAGAAGCAGCTATGTAGAAAAAATATAGACTGAACATTTTACTTAAAAATTAAATAGTCTCGGCTTAAAAGTGTCATTACTCAAAGCCACTTGATGCAAATCTTAAAGCTGATTAACTTTATTTAGAAGAAAAAGGGGACAAAAGTAGATGGAGTTTGTACATAATAAAAATGTCAAGAAAATGAAGACAGAAAAGATTGTTTTACATGAAGCAAAATACAAAACAAAAGTACATCCGCAATGAATTAGCAAATCTGGACATTCTTAGTGTGCCATTGCAGCCATCTAGCTCTATACACGAGTATTGCACTGTTCACTTTCGCTTCCATCACAGGTTTTCCACTTAGAGCTTTTACAGTAACACTGGGTTTACCAAGACACATCTTCGGCAAGTTCGAGGCAGCTTTTCTCTTCTTCCAGTCTGGCATTTAACTTTGTGAGTTGTGCTCACCTACAGTCTAATCTGGAGCTCACTAAAATTAATGAAATCTTCACTCCCAAAGAGTTTAGAATAATTTAGGTCTCCCACATTACTGTGTTCTTTTGAAGATATACAGAGGGCAGAAATAACGTAGGCTCATATTACATTTACGAGTGTTTCGAATACTCAGTTTGTCCTTTGGAATCTGTTCGGTTGGTTTCTGTGAGACCCATCAATCATTTTGCTTTCTAGTATGTTAGCAGCAGTCCTTTTCATGTCAAAATTGTTTTAATATTTAATTCCTCTTGGGGAGATTCATTGCTATGCAAGTGGAAATGAGCCGGGCAGTCAAGCCTCAGCTATTTCCTACTGTTTTCTGTGAATCTTGAAAAACTAGAAACACAATAGTATCTTTTCTGGTCTCATATTCACTCTTGAAAAAATTCTTCTAAAGCACCTTTGTGCTGTTTTTCTCCAAGCAAACCGTCCATGGCAATGCTCGATAAATGATGCAATTATTTAGCTTGTAAAATCTTTGGGTTTCTAGATAATCTCTATACTCTGCTTAATCCAAAGAACTCAGTATAATGAAATAGCTTTGAAAAGTTCATACGAAAGATCAAGAAAGAGCAGCTGCATGAAAACCTCCCAACTTCCATCAAAGTATCTTGCAAATAACAGATTGCATGTAGTAGTTAATTTCTGTGAGATCTAACTGCAATTTTAGTCTCGGAGATAATAGATCTAATCCTCACAGTCCACTAATTTATCAGGCTGGACAATGTACAGGAAATACTCCGACCCTTAAAAAGACAAAGTTCTTTACCAGTTTGGGAGATATTTTCATGGGAGGGACTCGGGCTCCTCTAGTGAAAGGAAAATGCTGTGTTGCTGCAATGGGAAGTGAGAAGCAGGGATCCCAAAGTATATGGATGCCATCTGCTGGCACTATAGAATATGACCCTCCATCCACCTTGAAGATGGATGTGGGGGGGTCAGATCTCATTTTTCATATTGGCATGAGCCACTCGCATTATTCCATGTCTCAGCTCACGCCAATAGAAGAAGAATTAAATTGAAATTATATAAGCCCTCCTTTAATGGGTATCTCTGTGCTTCAGCATTAGGTTTGTCTAATGTTTCATGTCATCAGGGCTTAGTTACTTAGGAATAAAAGGCATCTGTGCTTGCAGTTTTGCTGAGTATCACGTTAAGATGTACTAATTCTCATGTAAGTTTATATCCATTAGACCATTGTCTCACATGCAATGCTGCATGGAAAGGGTTCTGCCAGCAAAGCCAGGTTTAGCCCAGGGGATTCCATCTCTTTGGGTTTGTGCCCTTTATTGCAGCAGTGCAAGGCACAACCTTTCCAAATTTGACACAGACCTCCAAACTCACAGGACTTGAAAAATACCAAATACCAAATGGGTTTAGCTTGCCCTTGCATGCCTTCTGGCTCCTGAGCTGTTAAGATTTACAGGCAACTCATTCTCTCTCTCCACATCATTACTCCAGACACTGTAAGATGTCAGCATGGATGGAACAGTTGGCACGGGAACCTCCCCAAAAAGGAAGGTGTGTGATCAGGGTGTGTGATGTAATCTGTATAGAAATGGGACTGATTTGGGTGGTTTTGCCTAGAAATGCTAGGGTGAATTTAGAGAGTGTGGTTTTAGTTTATAACCAAAATGATCATATTTTCATTTCACAATCAATGAGTAGTCAGACCATTCCTTTCTATACGTTTGATTAATTGTCTTGGGTCTATGCACGAAGAAAGGGCTCCACCTCCATCATACTCCCCATAATGCACAGTGGATATGATACACTACATTTTTGCTGAGGATAATCCATTCTTGTGAGGCTTTCCCCATTCCACAGTTCTTCTTAGAAAGATGTCTCCTCGTTCTTTCTTTTTCACTCTAGGCACTTCATGTTGTTAGAAATGACCCAGAGCTAAGCAAGCTGAGAAGCCGGTCATTATTTAGTGCCCGAACTCTAAAACAGGCTCAGAGCCAACAGTGTAGCTAATGATGGGAAGTGGTTAATGAGGGGTCAGCAAAGGGATATGACTAATGAAGGGAAAAGGATTGCAGAACTGCAAAGTCACTGAGTGCACTGCATGGCAGATAAAAACTCTGTAAGTCCTTGTAACCCCAAGCCCACAGCCATGTTTTCTCCCTCCCACTCCTCGTCCTTGTAGCACAGCAAGAATTTCCAAATCACCCATGGCAGGATCTGGCAAAGCTGCAGTTCCCACTGCTGGAGTTCAGGCTGACCGCACACACACCACCTCTGACACCCATTCTCGCCCTGCTCCACAGGGAGCTCAACAGAGACTTGTACTGGGAAGTCCCCTAAGCAAGGACAGCAATCCCATAAATCCTTTCCCCCCGGAAAAGGTATTCTGTGTCTTCTACAGACTGCTAGCTGCCTTACAGGAATGAGTCAGTGCTTTAAAATATCATTAATTACTTATGCTGCCATCATCATCACTGGTATTATTTTTATTCTTTTCTTCAAGAGAAAAAAGAATTAAAGGAAATGTAGGGCTTGATTTGAAAAATCAGGAGAAGGAAGAAAACTACACTCCACATAGAGAAGAAGTGTTCAAGGCCACTGTGCAGCATTTAGATGTAGTTGTGTGTGGGGTTGTATTTGACAAAGGTCAGAGAGTTGAGTCTGGGGTTTGTGAAATCACATGGTTTCCTTTACTTTTGAATGTTCCTTTCATCCACTCGTTATGCCAGCTGTCGGTGTGGAGTGGTCAGGCAGAGATCAGGCACACCATTAGAAAGCTCTGTCATCAAGCAATCACTTCTTAGCAGTGTCAATAGGATCTTACTTTTTATTTGTAGTAGATGACTTGTAGTTCAAAATAGGCGTGAAGGTACTTCTTGTGAGTATTCCTACACCTTTTTTACAATTCTCTGTTTCGTATTTGTCTTTTTATTTGTAGGAATAAACACAGTAACAGCAAAAAGAGTCTCTGGCCACTACTGTGATATGCCCAACCTGAGAGCCAGGGGCAAGCTGTTGGCTTTCCTGATTAGGAGCTGGCAGTGATCAGACCATTTACTGGACCTTAAGACATCATGGAGTGGTTTATTGTTATGCTGCCACTTCTGAAAGGTACCAAGAGTATCTGAAAGCATTTGCTCATCTATAACCTGATAATTAAATAGCTGTAACAAAGTCTGGAGGTCCCTCCTGATTTTCCAAATGCTTGTGTGTTTCATCAGTCCACTTGGAAGAACAAGGAAGCAGAGCAGGGAGCTGAATGTCTAATTAAACTGGTAGAAGGCATCCACACAGCTCTGCAGAGACCTCTTGGGAGAGAAAAGCAAGGAAGGAGGTGCTTGGTGCCTTTACATGCCTGGGTTTTATCTCTGCTTTGTTTGTAACCTCAAAAACATGGAAGGACTTCTTGCTGTGTAGGTCTGTAAATCCAATAATGTTAATGTTTTCTTTCATAACAAAAATAGGGGCATGGTAGAGATAAACCTGAGGAGTGACTTCATGCTAAGCACAGCGTGTTATTTTAAATGTCAGCCTCTTGGGGAAGGTTCCCATGCCAACAATTTTCTTTGGAGGTTACATTGTGGGAGTGGGAGAACACACACCCAACTCATAACTCACTCAACCTTCCACCTGCATAAAACAGAGCAAAAAAGCTTACGAAAACACATTAGCAAGAAGAGCACACAGCTGGGAAACAGCAAGAAGGACATTTTATTCAAAATTAAGTAAAAACCCAAAATGTCACAAGAGTTGTTGCACTTCTATGCAGCACACCACACCTAGGAGATTAAACAGAAATATTGTCATTGGTACCTATTTATTCAAGGCAGGGATCTGACCTTTCCAGGCTCATTTGTTTCAGCAAACTTTGCTCATGCTACTCATGACTGCTCATATTCATACGGCTTGCAAGATTAGAACATCAAATAATTGCTGATAATATGAAGACAGTGTGATAGAAGGAACAATACTGTTTCTTATTATGTGATTATCTTTCTTTTTTCTTTAAGGCTCTGAGAAACCACTTCAATTACTTTGATCATTTTCCTGTCAAAGGTAAATTTTTTAATTGGTCACTGCACTTCTACAGATACGAAGCTTTGCTGTGATCTCTGCAAATCTCAATGAATACATTAAACCAGGTACTGTAGTTCTACTAAATAATATTATTTTAATTGTTTTGTTCAGGGTTTGTCAACGTCCACCCAATCATTTTCTCAATCGTATGGAAGAAATGCCACCCTGCAGGTTGAGCAACAGATCCAGACTTCTTCAGAGGATGGGTGGCTTCAGTCTTGTCCCTTGACCCCAAAATGACACTGTGGCCTGACCTATAAAATGAGGACAATTAAATCTATTCACTTTTGTAAACACTAGTGCAACACATGGTTGAATAGCACTATGTAAATTTAAAATCTTAATTAAACTGAGGCAGAGCGCCAAATAACACAAAGCACACACTACTTGAAATCAGCTCATTAATAGTTCTGCTGCTGGAACCAGTTTCTTAATGGCTCAGTAATGAGCTGACTAAAATCTGCAAAACCATGTTTCTTGATAATTTTTTTTAAGTATGTAATTATATTGTGATAATGTCTTGAACTTTTGTGTGCACAGGTAACAAAAAAGATACCTCCAAACACTTAACAGCCCAAGATTTAAAATTTGTTATTTTTTATTCACAATCTTTGTTAGTATAACTCTCTTACAAAAAGGAAGGAGGATACTCTGGCTTTTTTGTTGGTAACTGGCACTGTTGTGGTACTTCAGTAGTATGTTTGATCTCTGTTACTGCCTGACCCCTCAGCCAAAAATATTGTGCAACCAACTCACTTCGAGTTTCTTCCCTTGCACGCTACAGTCACCCAGAACTAGCAGACACTTCCCTTTTCTATGAGACGAGAGGCATCTGCAGGTGAGGCATCACACTTAACCAAGCACATCTCTTCATATGCAACGAAGAAATGATACATGTTTGGGTGGGGTACGCTGCTCTTTCATCCCTGCCTGGTTTTGTCAGTAGTAAATCAGCCAGCAGCCTCACTACCAACAAATATTGGATATTAACCTCCCTCCCTCCCTCCTTCCTTCCAGCACACTATCAACCTAGGTTATCTACTCAGGGAACACATTTTTAAGCCCCAAGGTAGATTTATATTTGGAATTTGCAAAAGCACAGTCCTTGCCTAATCCCTCTCCATTATACCACAGGCATGGATCTGTGATGGGGAGGTGTTCACATCCATGGCATGCAAATTAGGAGATGAAATCCCGTAAGGTCCATCTCTGGCCTTGGCTGCTCCACTTCAGAATCTTTAGAAATGGATCAAATATACCAGCACATCTCACAAGCTTTCCCCGTTCAGGTCTGCTGCTGAGCAAACAGTTCAGCTGGAGTTTGTTGTCAGTCACATGCCTATAGACTTCACCAGACACACACCAGACTCAAACCCCACAGCTCTGGCTTTTCACAACAGCCACCTACAAGAGGAGAATGGAACTGCAAGGCCTAGGAATTCAGGAGACACTCATCACATTTTAAATTAAGTTCTGCACTGAGAGAGAAGGACTTCTTTTAGGGCTCTTTCCTAGGTCTACATTGAATCCAACACATTAAAACTCCAACTCTGGCCGTAGTTCCCCACAGCTACTGCAGCAGAAGCAACCACAATCCTCACAATAGAATATAAAATGTATATATTTTGACCTTACTTCAATTATTTTCTGCATCTCTAATCATAGTGCATTCACAGACAAAATGTAAAAACCTATAATCTGAATGAAGGAACCACTCCTCCACAGGGGAAGACAGAATGTTGTATTTTTCCCATTTTAAAAATGTTAAGAAGGTAATTACATGCTATTTCCAGTGAAAGCATGTTATTTATTTCTCAGAAAGATTCAATAATACTTAAGAAGTCTTTTCTGAATATACCAACAGTAGACTATCTTTGAGCCTGTTTATAAAGGAAATGTTCAATGAATGAAAAATTAAATGAGACCAAAACTAGTCACAATGACAACACCTCTGCAACCAAAACATTTCCCTCAGCTTCAGCATTGGTTTAGCAAAGTAATAGGGACACTGCTCATTTGTTTTCTGTTGTCTGCAGAGATGTCAGCCTGAAGTTATTTCAGTTATTACACCTGTCAGTGAGACTCTTCTCCCTGCAGCTGTGACTTTACAAGGAAGTTGGCTCTTTCTGTCGGCTCAGCAAAACATTTGACTGACCCAAGTCCTGTGCTATCCTAAGTCTTTCAGTGTTTGAAAAGAAGAGATGTTAATCTCTGTGATGCCTTTCATTTTCAGTTACTAGGAGGCAAAACATTCTTCGATGCCTTGTGCTGTAAAGTTTATGGGTGATTACCTCTATTACAGAAAAAATACTCAAGAAGCAACTCTTTCTGCTGCCGTGAGAAGCTTCAGGCCTTGCATTTGAAGCAGAGCATCACATGTATAGAAAGCACCACGTACAGCTGGGCCTTAGGGCAGAGGATGAATAGCAGCTATAAGAAAATATCCTTATCTCAAAGACCAAAAATATGTCAACAGTCGCAGGTGTTGTCTATTAGAACCAGGCAGGTAAACACTAAACACTCTCTGCAAACACTGAGTTCAGAGAGTCACAGCCTCCCAGATGGAAATCAAGATCCCAGAGTAGAACTCCTGTGTGTCTCTGTAGTATTATTTCCAAAGAACATGACTAATCCATGCACTCTGTGTGTCTCCCATATCCTGACAGAATCCATGGTGTGCTCCCTCTTAGACACCACCCTCAGTTTTTCACTTGGATTCCCCCACATCGATGCTTTCACCCATTCAGGTCCAAAAGAGAGAATGCCCAGGGATCCGTAGAGATGTCCACGGAGAGGTCCCAAAGAAGGGGGTGAGCATCAGAAAACCTGTGTCTTTCTCCAAGTATCCTCATTGGTGCAGTTACCTATAAAGTCATGCCCTCAAACCATGATTACCACAAATTTATTCTCTACAGGTGCCATGTGAGAAACCCAGCTCACTCAAATAGTAGCTGGGATAAAGGCTGCAATGCAAATATTGCTTAATATAAACCTAGATTCTTGGGATTAGCGTCGTGGCTCCACAAGACGCCGCTGGCACCGGACTGGGTGCAGCTCCTTGTCGGACTGCGCTGCTCCGCGCTGCACGGAGCTTCTGCAGCCTCCCCGTTGTGCCAACAGCACGGGCAGGGTGCCCCAAGGGGGCATCTCTTCACCAGGACCTCTCGTACCGAGCCCAACTGAGCGCCACAAGCCCATCTCCTGCACCCCGAAGCATCTCGGTCAGCTACGGCATCTCCGGCACGGCTTCCCTCCTCTCCTCAGCCCTGCCGCTACCCGGCATCTTCCTGCACCCTGGTGCCGGCCCCGCAAGACCCGCGCCGTC
>VZTG01007653.1:486831-509218 GCA_013397845.1 Melanocharis versteri
CGCTGCCGGGCCGCCTCCGCTGCTCCGCCGGGCACGCAGGTTCGCTGAGAGGGGAGGGCGCGGCGGGCACCGCGGGGTTGCGGCCGCCCGAGGGGAGGATGGGGCGGCTCCTTGGGTGCGGGACCGCGGGCAGGGTGGGCTGCTCTGCCCTGCCGCTGCCCCCGTCCCTGGGCCGGGTGCCCGTGGAGGAGCGGCCCCCGCCCACCTGGGAGGGAGCCGTGCTCGCCTCGGCCTGGCTCCTGGATGGTCTTGTTCTCCCTCCTGAATTTCTCCGACCCAGGAGAAGCTTTGTTTCGGGTTTTCTTCTTTTTGAAATTTGCAGTGTTCAGATGTTTGCTGTTGTAACATGCTCTTTGTTTCATCCACGTCTCTCGAGTCCAGCTTGATGGAGTAGCATACGAAGAGGGTTTTTGTGAACTGTTTGGGACCAGCTTAGCTTTCCACATTCACCTAGCCTTGGCGTTCATGTGGTGTGGCCTGGAAATCGTGGCAAGTTATTTTAGCCATATGCCTGGTTTTGGTCGTTGTGTGAACCACAGAGACAGCCTCTGTGGATACAGTTAAAAGGCTTCCTTCTGCTCATTGAATTGGGGTGAAAATGGGAACTCTGAATCAGGATGTCACTCCATAAGGAAGATAAATATCAAGTGCATGTAGCTTGTTTCAGTGTGTCCACTGTGTTGCTTCAGGCAGCATGCTCCTGTATAACTGGAGGGGTACGTACAAGATTGCTTAATTTAGCATGTAAATACTGATTTATATGCACATCAGTTTTAAGACTGCTCAGCCAATATTATCCAGCATATCATGTAAAGCTTTCTATTAAACTGTGGTTAAATATTCAGAAAAGTTAGTGTTGCCTCCTCAGTGTAGAAGTGGACAGCACTGCAAAAGTGCAAACTGAAAAGTGGTCCTTGTCCAGCAAGTGACCAGGTCTAAATGTCAGGTAGGAGCCAACAAACAAGTGGTGGATGCTAGGGAAAATATTCTTTATTTCATTAGCAGAGGTGGCAAGGGTGTTCAGAAGCTGCTTTATCGCTGGCTGTTAGGCACAGTCAGGTTTTGTCCTTGAGGGCCTTCTGGAAAAGGAGGTCTGAGACTGATCTGGAGCTCAGGCATTAGGGAAGTGTCAGAAGAAGTGGGGAAGGCTCTTCTGAAAACTGAGCTAGCAAGAGGCAGAGGATGACACAACTGGTAAAATGGAGTTTTCATGGTCTTTCTGAAGCTGTTCAGTGCACCTTACTGGAATTTACCATGTACTTCTTAAGAACCAGTTTTGGAGAACTAGAAAAGGGGAATTCTGGTTCATGCCACCTTTGATTTTGTATCTTGTAAATCATTGTATCAGAGAAAACTTGATTGCCAACATCACGTGTTCCCTAGAGCCTCTTCTGGACCCTGATCTATGTTTTAGTTGACAGTGATGTAGAAACGGTGGATTCTCCATCCATGGTAGATATGATACAGTAATGTCCTGGCAGAGTTAAGGGTTTTTTTGTAGGAGATAGTATGCCTCTCTTTTGCTTTTAATCGTGGGGTGTGTTTGGTTTGTAATACTGATGCGTTGCATTACCTTCCCAGCTGTGTTCAGTACCCTGCATACTGTGAGCCTGTTATGTGCATTACTTACGGCAACTTATTTTGGAGGAAGTTGTAGCTCATCCTGCTGTAGGCTTAGAAGTAAGTCATGGTTCACACCTGGAAGCTTCTGATCAACTTCTTGTGGTCTTTACTTGAAAATGCAATCTTTTTTTCATTTGAAGTAGGCACGCTTGCTTCCAAGCCGGTCTTGCTTCGTACATATATCTGAATTTTGAAAGCTGAGTTTTAAACAGGAGGCTTGTTGAAATTCTAGCTCTGCTCTTGATTTTTAGCTACATGCTTTCTACATGCCTGGATTTGTTTTTATACTTTAGCGCTGTTAGCACTGACTCTTCCTACAGAAGCTCAGTCCACTCTCCCTTGCAGTAACAAACTGATACACACATTTCCATGTTGGCTGTGCTTTGAGGGTTGTGTCTGAGACAACTAAGAGCACTGAGCACGGTTACCTGTGACACATTACAAGCCCTAATCCAAGGAGTAAGGGAGCAAAGCTGGTAGTGAGGGGTTGCTTGTGCACCTTGAAGCAGTACCCTGAAGAGCAGCCATGAGTGGGATTACCTTTTTTGGCTTCATGCTTATTTCCTTGTTTAATTTGGAGAGTAGAGCACTGTTGCTCTTCCAAAAATTTATTTCTTAAACTATCATACCTAAAATTATTTTTTTATGTGTTCGTGAAATACATCAGGTTCATTCAGAAATGTGCTGCAGCTGCTGAAAGAGGGGAAGAAGAGCTGTGCATGTGGCAAGGGTTATTTGTTTTCCATCAGCTCTGTAGCCAGGCTTTCTGATGGCATAGCTGGTAGCCAGAAGGAAGATAACTTTTGTGGTGGAACAAGACGGGGCGATGGGTTTGTTTGCAGCTCTGTCAGGTGGATAGTTCCAGCACTGGCTGCTGCTGCTGCAGCCATCTGGAGCAGCATTAAGCTGCCAGCTGAAATTGGCCCCATCCTTGGGTCGCTTCATTGCTGCCCGCAAATATCTGAGTAGTGGCATTGAAACAAGCCAGTTTTCACTGGCTGCTGCTTGGGCCAGGTTTGCTGTGCTGAGACAGAAGGGCTTTTTGTCTGTAAGGTCAGAAAGACACCAAGAGCATCCACTGAACCTCGGGAGGTTACACACGTCTGTAATGGTTAGAGCCCACTTCTCAACAGAAGGCTAAAACTTTACACAAATTACTGTCCAAGAACTGCAGGCTCATTAAGGAGCATTTGTGTCTTAACATGAATTATTGTGCTTCATAGCAATCCTCATGGCAGCACATGGAGCAAGTAAAATTGTCTCCATTGCCCAGAAGGAATTGGTGTTTTGGCGACATAAATATTTAAAAATGTGGCATCTTAAGGCCATACCAAGTGTGCTTCTTCCATACTGTGGGGATTTGAATTCCTGATTCCCACCGTACACCCGTGGCAGGTATGTGACAGTCGCTGTTTCCTAAGATGTCATTAACCTTCTGCCTTTCTCATAGGTGTATGCAGAATACTTCTGCGGAAACAACTAACTAGAAGTCTTCACAAAGGAATATATTTGGTGAGTAAGTTTTATTTTAATCAGCTTTGATGTGAATGTACATGTAGCTGTGCCATTACCTCTAGAGCTTCTTGGCACTTTCATTCAGGATCTTATATCACTGTTAATGTTACAAATAGCTCTTGAATTAAAGACCCTCTTCTAAACAATTTCTTTTTTTTTATAACAGTGTAAAACATTTAAGCTTTCTATGTATTTCATATTCTGACAATATGGAATTTTGTTTTCTTTCAAATCAGTTGAGTGACTTCCATTTTTATTCTTTAAATTTTTTTTGTATGAAGGCTACAATTTATTTTAATGTATTGTTAAGAAAGATGAGAAGTTATCCCTTACCTCTTGAATGAATAGCATCTTCATAAGCACACAGGGGGAAAAAAAGCCGACAAGTGGTTTACATTTATCCCTGTTTAAAATCTCTTTTAAGATCTGGGTTTGCTTCCATTTCTTGATATGAGAAAACACAGCTGAAGAAGGAAACTGGAGTGTGCCAGTGGTATGTTAGATTTCTGCTTCATGAATGTCCCTATGAGTTTTGCTGGGCCTCATGTAGATCTTGCATCATTCCATGTCATAATTTCATGAAGATGTTAAATGAAGCTGGAGGCTTTTCTGCAGTGACACAAGGCTCTGTGAATTTGGCATCACAGGATGAAAATGCCAAAGATCTCTTTGCTTGCTTTCTTCTTCTCTTTTTCTTTGGCCAGTCTTAGTGTACTTTGAAGAAGATTCTGAAAAACGTATCAGAAGAGTTCCACAGTTCAGGTTTCTAATAAATCTTTGCCTTGTTGCATACACCTGCAGTACTGGTAATCATTGTGACTAATGATTCAGTGCATAGTGGGGACTTTGAATCTGCAGCTTCCAGGTTTCCAAAGTTTCTTAACCTATAGCATGTCCAAATGACCTAACTGCACAAAAATCTTACACTTGCATCTCCAGGTCACTGCCTTTGGTTTTAGCTGAGTTGTAATCTCTGCTGTGTCTCATGAACTTTGCTTTCTCTTCTTTGTGGGGACACATCTTCAGGGGAAAGCTTGAACAGGATCCTCCCTTAGGATACACTGCAGTCTGGTGACTGAGGGACTCTGATACGAGGCAGGACATACAAGCCTAGATCTTAATAGACAGAGGAGGCATTGAGTGCTTTCACCTTCATGGTGTTCTGTAAAATGCAGTGGGTGGTTTCTGTTTTTCTGTCTCCAGTTATTGAAGAAAAAAGTTCTATTCCTGCCCTCTTGCTCTGAAGACTGGATGAAGTCATCTGCCACCAAGCAGTTATTCCAGGCCTTTGACCTCCAGTCAATAGAAATACTCATCTTAAATCTCTGGAGAGGAGCCAGGTTTAAAACATGTTCCTGTGCATATCCTGTTCACCAGATATGCTGCACCCTGTTTAGCACACAGGATTTTTGGATCACTTTTCAGAGTCTTTCAAGTCTTCTGACGTGTTAAACTGGATACAAGGATGCGTGACACAGACTGTAACGTAGATATTTGAAAATTTTCTGTAGAAGTCCTTTGTTGGATCTTGGTCTTGTTTCTGTGATTCCCTGGAGAGTTTCTACAGAAAAACAAAAGGATCTGAATTGTGCTCTGTGAGGTCTTGCGTGCCAAGTTGTGTTTCGGGTTGGGCTGTGAGTCTTTTCTGACAGTGATGTGATTCTGTTTTCACTTGCACTGATGCCATAGAACAGTGAGTAAAGCCTAGTACAGGCTGGTTGGGCACATCTCTTGCAGCGTCATAGGATCATCAAGGTTGGAAGAGATTTTCAAGATCATCCAGTCCGACCACCCACCTAGCATCCGTGGAGTGCTTCCAGGCACCTGTAGAACCACCCATCAAACAGTAGTTTTCAACTTTCTGGTCTGCAAATCCCTGAAGGCTCCCTTCTGTGTAGAACAAATTCAGTTCTACCAACAGTGACTGACTTGCCTTAGCTGCTGTTCTCAGGCATGTGTAAATAGATTTCTGGGGCCTGATAGCAGCAGGTTGCCAGTGCCTAGAGAAAGACCACTGGGGTCTGCCTAGTTGCAAGTGAGTGAAGTATTTCTGTTGCGAATGTGTTAAACCACTGCATGTGAATTATGTATATTGTGTAATATTCCTGTCTAACTTTTAAAGAGAAGCTTGGGATCAACAATTATGTGACCTTGAGGTTCTAGCAAAGGTAATGGGAAGGACTGCCTAATATGAACCACTTTTTGTATATAGTGCTGTGATTTTATATGTGCTGCTATTTTTTTTTCTAATATACTTTTTAACTAGACTAGAAACTGCTGTGAAATTCTCCTGCCAATACATTGCTTTGCTCATTTAGCTTTGCAGGAACTGAAACCAAATCTGACAGTCTAGGCTGTGGAGAGTTATGAAAGCATCTCTTACCTGTCTTGTCTGCCAGTCTTACTCTAGCTCTTTCTATAGGGCAAGTCTTATCTTAATTAAATACTGGTATTATGTCATGTACAACTGATTCCAGGGGCTTCATCTGGGCTGTATCTGCTGTTAGTGTTGCTGTATCCAATACCTTTTTAGTAGCAGAAAATATGAAACCTTGTGTGAAGTCTTGTGACAGTTTCTAGTGTTCTGCCTATGTCCAAAACTTGTAACTTACTCCAACTCCCCTCTAAACTTTTTGATAATTCCTGACAGTGTTTTCTCTGTCCTCTTAAGATTAGATAACTTTTCTGAATCTCTTATGTGGAATTGTTGGCACAAACATTTTGGAAGCTCAAACAAGCAATTTCATCTGGTGTTCTTTTAGGAGTGACATGCTGTCTAGATACAAATATATTGGTGGAGGTACTTCTTTATAAAAAATAATTTGCCTCTGGCTTTACTCATTTGTCTCCATTAAATCTTCTTTAAAACTGTTTTGATCACTTTTTCATTCCTTTGTTTGAATTAAGACTTGCTAGGTTCTGACTTTTATTTTACTCTTTTTAGGACTTTCCCTAAGGCAGTGGTTAAACTCCTTCCACATTCCTGGTAATCATCTTCATGACCGAAATGGCCACGTGTTAATTAGGAACATAGTTGCTTCATCTTGATACAGATATTTTGATTGAATAATGTTGGGCCTGTCAGTTTTTTCTGTGTACTCTTTCTTACAGTGCTTTATATTACTTCAAGTTGGAAAAAAACCAATGAACCTATGTGGAACTTCACATAGTGAGGATGATAACCTTGTATTTATTCCAGCTTGCATTAGATTAATGCAAAGAAGTCACGTAGCACCTGAATCAGGTCCTTTCTCAGAACCTGATTGCCCTTAGTTCGTCCCTGTGATTGGTCAGGTTCTTTTTTTTTAAATTTTTCCCCTTATTTGTGATTAAATAAAATAACAAGGAGTTCTGTAATTGATACTTTTTAAAATTGTCTTTTAATCCTCATGTGTTCTAGTCTTCCAATTTGATGTGTTGCTACCCTACAACTTCCTCAGGAGTGGAAGCAGAGGGGTGGACACTGATCTCTTCTCTCTGATGACCAGTGGCAGGACCCAAAGGAATGGCATAAAGCTGTGTCAGGGGAAGTTTAGGGATATTAGGAAGAGGCTCCCCCAACCTGTGGCTGGGCACTGGAACAGGCTCCCCAAGGAAGTGGTCACAGCACCAGCCTGACAGAGCTCAAGAAGCGTTTGGACAACACTCCCAGGTGCATGGTGTAATTCTTGGGGCTGTCCTGTGCAGGGCCAGGAGTTGGTCTCGGGGATCCTTGTGGTTTCCTCTCAGCTTGGGATGTCATATGATACTTTCCTATTTCTTAGCTATCGTGTTTGCATTTCTGGCTTTTGAGTGGTATTTGTTCAGCATTTCCATCAAACTGGCCATCCTGGTAGTAGGTATTTTTGCTTGCGTTCCTGTTCAGCTTCTTGTGTAAAGGTACCTGTCTTTCTGGGCCCTGAACTGATACCCTTAGTGCTGATTGGGAGGACTCTTTAATTTTCAGTTTAGGCTTGCTTCTCATCCAAAGGTCTATGATATAGTATGTGGGTTCCAGTTTTTACTGCGATGTTTTAACTTCATGATAATACTATGAGGGTTTTAGCTCTTGTTTTCCAGATGAGTCTTCCCACCTGCTTCTGCCTCCACATTCCTTCTTCAGATCCCAGCCACTGCTTTCTCACCCAGAGAAGGTACAGAGAGATCTGGGCACGGCAAGAGAAGCAGGAATTATTTTTGTGGTGCTTGTTGACTCCTGGAAGAAATGAAATTATTTAAAAACTTGTGCAGAGGGAAGGGGAATAAGAGGTCACTGGCAGAAAGAGAGGAGGATGCTGACTGGTGTAATGCGACTTGTTTTTCCTTTTTCTGACCTTGATGCTTGCTGAGGGGGAAAAGCAAGATTAGCAGGAGAATTCAGGGGAAGAGGCAGGACTTAATATCAAGGTATGCTTTGGTGGGGGAGGAAAGCAGGAAGGAAACCTGGACTGGTTATTACTTTCTTCTCCTCCAGAGGAAGAATTCTGTAAGCAGAGCTGCTGATTGAGCTTTCTCCTATGCTTCCTCCGTCAGGGACTACTGCTCTAGAACTGCTCTAGGAAACAGCTTCTGGTGTAAAGAAATCTTCCCTGAAATGTGGAAATTGGAAAACTTGTGTAGAGTTAAAACAGTCTAGTTCTGCTGCCATCACCGCATCGTTTATGCAGTTCTGTGACAAGATAAATCGTGTGTTTCCGTTGTTTTTCTTCCATCTTGTTTTCATGGCATTTGTTCAAATTATGCTGCAAGGACTTGGTTTTTTTAAACAGCTTTCCAGGCACCAGCAGGTCTTACAGGCGTGCTGCTGTCGTTTCTAGTGGCCACCACCTCTATGATCACTCGGCTTTTTTTTTTTTTTCAGTACTTAAACATAAGCTGTTGCATGGCAATAGCTGTTTTGTTTTCATACTTCTTGTCGTCCAGATTGCTTTTTAGGTTTGAGATGCACTTGGTGTGGTGTGGCAGCTCTCACCAAGCCTGCTGATGTGGTGGAGAGCTCCTTTTTCAAGTACTGAGTCTGGTTGAAGAATGCAGAAGCACAGTCTGATAATAAAAATAGGAGCAGTTTGATAGGACCTGCTAGCTTATCCAATAATGAAAAAGAAGTTCTCTTTGTGGAACTTAAACTACTTGAATTTTGGATTCATGGATCACATTTATGCTTTGCCAGAAAAGATGTATAGCACATGTGAATTTCTTTTTTTAGGCAATAATGAATCAAACGGACAAAAATCAACAGGAAGTCCCATCATACCTTCATGATGAACCACCAGAAGGTATGTATTAGTTTTCATTATATGAATTAAATTAATCAGAAGTTCAGTTCTCTCTTTAAAAAATGGATCTGCAAGCTGAACACTTTAAATTTTTTTTACGTAACAGTAAATAAACCAACCCTGGGATGAGATGGGCCTGGATTATTGTTCACTTCTGCATTATCCTGATTACAAAAAGGCCACTGAATATAACTGAGTAAACAACTGTACCTATAAATTACAGAGAAGATGGGCCGTTACTGAAGGACTTAATTCGCAGATTAGTTTCCAGAGATATGAATTGGTCTAATGGGTATTTATTTCTGCCGTTCATTTTGTGAGACGGAAAGAGCTCAGCTTCATTTTTGGACGCATTGCTGTGTTTGTAGTGCATGTGACTTTTATACAAGATGTGTTTAAAAATATATGGAACTTCATTACTGCTTCTGGAGACTGTTTTCCATCATACAATTAACCATGGTTCTAACTGTTCACAATCTCATGGTTTCATAAAAACAAGCACGCACTTGACTTCGTTAATGCAGTGACATCGTGGTCTCCTGAACCAGCTGAATATTAAATTGGTTATTAGATCTGCAGAGGAAATGCAGTTGCAAATGAGCAGAGTTTCTTCCAAGCTGTGGACTGGCAGGATTGAGCAGAGTCCTGTTTGCATAATGTGACTGGAAGCATACTAGATCAAAAGCCATTCTTGGCACACCGGTTGTCTCTGTTCTGTCTGCTCTTGCTTTAAAACCAAATGTGTTGGATGTAGAAGTCGGTGAGTCATGATTCCTCTCGGTTCATTGCTCTTCAGTTTATAAAGGCCCTTTAAAGTTCTGTTTGTTGGTCTGGGTTTTTTTGCACCTCAGCTTTTATATGTTGTATAACTGAACAATTTACTTCATTTGAACAACAGTATTATCCACTAACTGTAGCAGAAAGGATTGAAGTGGAATAGCTCACTCTATTCTTAAGAACTATTAGGCAGGAAACACAAGTAGAAGAAGATGAGAGGAAAGGGAAAAATAGATTTTCATGGCACAGTAATTCTTCAGCTCTGTTATACTTGAACTTGTTATAGTAGCACGGTGTGAGGACAAAAAGTCTTTCTCTTTTGGTGTTAAGATCCCAGAAGCATTTCTGATAGCAAATGCCTGATTGGAAACTACACCTTAATGTGTTACCTTCAAGTCTAATTTTGAAGGCTGGGTTTTGTTTGCTTAGTTGTTAGGGGGTTTTTTGCCTTAAAGATTTAGTTGTGTTTTATACATGTTAAATGTCCTGTTTAGGAAGTGAACAGTGGTCTGAAAACCAGAACCAGTTTTTTTATTGAGCAAGACAGTGAAGCAAGTGGGCATTTTTTATCTTCCTAGAATTTTCACTAGGTTTTCCAGATTCAGAGCATAAAAGCAGAATTTGATGATCACTGGTTATTCCAAAGTTTTATTTAAAATTTGTGAGCAGCTAAGACTTATTTTCTTCTGCACATTGTTTTCTTTCAGTATGACAATAACCAGTTTGAATATGAAGTCTAAACAGATGGAGAAAGTTGCTGTAGTTAGAGGGAGTAAAATGAAGCATAACTCATCTTAATGTAAACTCCATCCTTGAAGAGGGTTTTCCCTTTTGGTTCTGGTTCACATGCACTCTTCAAGCCGTATGAGTTTATTTAAAATATTGGAATACCCTTGCAAAACAACCCCATTTTGAATGTTGTGCAAGGCCTTACACATGATACACTTACACCATCATAGAAAGATGGCCAAATGTGGATGGAAGGATACCAGTTCAATGCTGGCAAGATCATCTCTCTGAACAGCCTGCCAAAATACTCCTTAGAGGAAAGGCTCAATTCCAAAACTAATTTGCAATTTTTCCTAAAGATAGAAATAGTTGTAGTTTGTTGAAATCACCCTCAACAAGCTTGGTGCCCAAAGGCTTTACAGAATGTGTGGAAGAAGCTTTTGTGCTCCTACTTTTTATGAGTAGTGCTATTCTAATGTTGTATTTTCTGCCTTGCAAGTGGCGCCAACCTTTTCAACCCAAGTTCATTCAAACTCTTGTTCGTTCTTGGATTCTTTTCAGTGGGAAGCTGGCTGCAAGAGAGCCTGGTAGAGCCAGCTCCTGGATAGGGAACTTGTGTCATTTTCTCAATGCTCCATAAATCACAGGATATTCGGAGTTGGAAAGCACCCACAAGGATCATTAAGCCCAGCTCTTAAGTGGAGGGCGCATGTGGGGATGAGCCCACAACCGTGGTGTTATCAGCACCATGTCTAAGTGACTGAGCCAATCTCCATAGATTTAGGCATGATCTGGTACTCTTTGGAAACATACTCTTTAGGAAAAAAGAGACCAGGGATGTGTATCCTAGAACAGAAATCAACTGGCAATAAAACTTTGCAGCACTGGGAGTTTGCTAGGCCTCATGGACAATGCAAACAGGATGGAACTGGAATGTGCCAGCCATTACCAGAAGTTATTTATACACCATCACATTCTGTATTTACACTTGTGAAATAGAGTAGATGTTGTCAAAGGACTGACTACCTGAAGTAAAGAAAAACACATAAAGATTACATTTGTTTTTTTCTCTTATTATATTTAAAGTTAGTTATGATGGATCATTTCTTGCTTACATCAGTTCTGATTCACTGAAATCAGCTCTTAAAATTCAGTGGGATCAAACTTTACTCCTATTTCACCCTGATGATAGTGAACCCGTTAAGTGGAAGTGAAACAGTTTCTGACCAAATTTGTTACAAGAATCCTCTAGTGAATAATCCCTAGACATTGGATTTTATAGCAGACTCTGCATACTCCTTTCTGAGTGTGGTGCTTTAAAGGCTGTCTGTATCTAAATAGAAATTCTGATCTCTGTGTGTTTGTGTTGGAAATCCATTTTTGCTGGAGATGTCCATGTTGAAAGCTGCTGGCGTAGAATGAACCAGCCAAGTGTATTACCTGGCTTTAAGTAAAAGACTGTCATTTATGTTTTCAGTTTCCATTACCCTTTCTATTATCTATATCAATTTCTTAAATAGGAGACTAGTGTAAGCTGGAAGGACTTTCAGTATTTTCTGCTCCTTTGGGTTTCACTGTTCTGTATCCTTGTTTTCCTTTTTGTCAACTTTGTAGGAAGTTTGCTCATTTAGGTGGCATCTTTTGCTTGAATTATTCCAGGCACGCACATAGGAACTCTGACCTTTACAGTTTTTTAATGAATTCCGAGCCCTAGGTCAGTTCCTGGCATTATTACAAACGCATTGGCAGTGCACGGAAAGTTGCTCACCCTAGTTTTCATCTTGTAGTAGACGAGTGCTGGGACGTGACTCTTGGAATCTGTGCTCTGGATGCAAGTTGTCGGCAGTGAGGGCACTGGGGACAGACCTGTTCTGCTGCTTCTCCTAAGGTGTGTTGCAGTGGAAAGTCTGTGTTGGCAGGGCTGGACAGAGGTCTCTAGAGCATCTACACCTGATTTTTCTTGCCTGCTGCCTCCTAGACTCATTGTCCTCCTCCAAGCATGTTATTTCTGCTCCTGACTCCCTCACCTCTTTATTTCATGTTTGTTTCTTCCCTAGCTCTGCCCACTGTGGCTCCACTTGCTCTTTTCTTGGTTTTCCTGTTGTTTATTATTTAGGTCTAGGTGGTGTATGCTTATCCAAAAAAAGCAGCCTGCAAGGTAAGTATAGACTCTGTGCAACGGCTGTTAGGCTAGAAAAGGAAATACTTGTGAGTAACACTTTTTTGAAAATGCTCAAATCCTGGTGCTGAGATTGATTTGCTTGTTGTTTCTTCCCTTAGGGTCACTCAAAGACCACCCGCAGCAGCAGGCTGGCATGCTTTCTCGTGTGACTGGTGGTCTCTTCAGTGTCACAAAGGGAGCTGTCGGTGCCACGATTGGGGGTGTTGCTTGGATTGGAGGGAAGAGCTTGGAAATTACCAAAACAGCGGTCACATCTGTGCCTTCCGTGGGAGTGGGTCTAGTCAAAGGAAGTGTTTCTGCTGTAGCTGGAGGCGTTACAGCTGTAGGATCTGCTGTTGCAAGTAAAGTGCCTTTAACAGGAAAGAAAAAGGACAAGTCTGACTAAAATCAAAACTGAGACATACTCGATTCTCCAGAATGTTGCATCAGTGGCATTAAAATCTGCTAAGATTGGGACCATGAGAAGCCATGTGTCTTAGACACTTTATCTTCTAACGAGTTGTGCAAGGAACTCGATTTCATCTGAAAAGGACAGAAGCTTGGCTAGCACAGCGTATGAGGATTTATTAGAGCCTAGATTGAAGCTTTGTATCTGGTGAAATGTTACACTTGGTTACTATAGAAGTGAGTGTATCTGAAGGAATAATACATATTTGAGTATTCATTTCCTGTACGTCTTCTGCAGTTTGGGACTAAAATGTGAATGTAGAAACTCAGTAGTCTCTGTGATGCCATCGATACGACGAGATGCCAGTTACTGTTCTCAGTGGTTTCCACATCCTCCTGCTAAGGATCCTTCAGCTGTGTAAAAGCACTGTTGGACACACCCAGTCTTGGTTATGAACCTGTATTTACAGGCAGCCTGTAAACTATCCCTGACTGCATTCTGCCAGTTAAGACTGGAGCAAAGAGACCGGAGGTGTGCAGAAATTGGAAATGAGAATGGGAGATAGAAGTGAAGAAGTTTAACAACATGGTAGAAAGGATCATAAAGAGTAAACTAACTTTATGCCTTATTAGAAAAAAAATCTCTTTTTACTAGGTGAAGCTGTGTAGAGAACTGTCCTGTCATTTCAGTGCAGTTTACAGAATGAGCTTTAGGCTCTATAAATCCTGATATCTGAAACTTTGTCAATTTTTATTGAAAACGTGATTGCTTCATCTCAGGTGTATTTAATAATATGCATCTATCTCCTGCAAGTGAGAACTTGCTTCTAATAAACTTCTTATAGACACTAGAAAAAATGACAGCCTGTGGAAACTGGGCTGATATTTGTGGTCATCTAGTGCAGCTGTCTGACTTGCTAGGAATTCTTGTGTAGCTGGAAACCACTGAAGAACTGGCAAAGCTGTTCTCTCAACTCTGTGATGCACCAGGTTAGCTTTTTGCTGTTTAAGCAAATGCAAGGAAATTTTCACTACATCTCTCTTTTCATTTTGATTTTTGAGTAAAATGCAATACTTTTATTTAAAACAAACCAAAAATAGTAGATGGGGCCTTAAAAAACAAAAACAACAACATGATTAAAGTAATTTGTATACTGACAGATTCCAAATGTTGACAACTCAAATGGGAACACCTGTACATCCTCTGCAGCGTGTGAGGCAAAATGCACTTGTAACGGCACAGCGCGAGGTTGCCTTAAAATAGAAACCATTTGTGATCTTTTATTTGTGTACTGATTTTGCAAATAAGTAACCTCTTTGGAAGCCCATGGAAGGCATCTGTTCATGTTATGTATGCAGTATTTTCTAAAAGCTTGTGTTTCTATGGAGAACTTGTACGCTTACTTTTTCAGTGGCTATGGTTGTACTAGAAGGATATAGGAGGGGACTTTTTAAAAATGAAAAAAAATCAAAACATATCACTTGTCAAACTTAGTCCTCTGTTCATGGGTGTTGAAAGTACACCATGTGTGAATTATGGTACTGTAGTCACCCCATCTCTCTGAGCCATTGGTACTTGAACTCACTCTGTAACAACTTTATTTTATATCCATAATTGTATATGGTGGAAGTATGATACTTGTAAGCATGGGAACTTGGGGTGGTGGGGAGAGCAAAAACCCAAGAAATGGCGTCTGCTCCTTCTGTTAGATGCACCAGCTGCTTGGTTCTGATCTGCTGCAAAGGTGTAATGAGGTAAGTTTATGCAACAAATAGAAGACTTTAACTGTTTTCTTTTTTATAGTCAAAAGCAAATGGCATAGAATATAGTATGGTTTAGAGGTATCAGTTAGCTCTAGAAATGAGCTAGCCTGGATATCAGAGGCAATCTAGCTGCAGCATGTAATTTAGTATGGTCTGCTCCCCTGCGATTTCCAGTGTAGCCATATCCCCCAGGTGCTGCCACTGAACTCCTAGTCACCTGTTTGGAGCACAGTGATAATTTGTGACACTCGACCAAACCCTCCCTAATAGTTTTTCTGTAAATGGGAATGTTGAACTGGTCATACCCATTTTTTTTATTATATTCTTTGATTTTTAAACTATGAAACTTGCAGCAAAACAAGTGTGGTCTGAGATAAGCAATGTTAGGTATGTAAAGAGTTGCCAACACCTCATTATGTTTTGTTCTTAACACATCCTGTAGCTATTATTTTGAGTCTTGTAACTGAAACACTTTTACATGGCATATGGTTTTAGTTTTCAAAGAGTTTTGTCCTATATCCTGTGTGTTTTCCATTCACTTATGAAAATTGCTTCATCTTAAAAACTTGTTCCAATTCTGTCCTGGCACCTGTGAAACATTAAATTGTTGCTGTTTCAGACATTTGAAAGCTTCCTTAGTTTTGTGGAGAAAGGCATACTTGGGTATAAATCTTCCCACAGTACCATGCTCTAGAGTGTCTTTTATTTGTATCTACTTAGCACCAACCAAAAGCTGTAACTTCAGTGTGTAAGCTGTGCTGACACAGCACAAAATCCTTTGCACTAATTTTCTTTTCCCCTGGTCAATGATGCTTGGGAATACCCAGTTTTAAGATCATAGTGAGCTTAATGGAATATGGAACTGCAATTTTCAGGGGGAGTGAGGTTGTTCTTATGTCTTGGGATTGTTTTTGTGGTACCTTTATTTTACTTTCCTTTTCCCAGTCCCCATTTCAAAAGAGGAAATGTTTATGAAGGCGGCTTGTATGCCCGACTGCTGGCTGTGTAATGAAAGGCTTACTCACAGGCTGGTCCACAGTCACTGTGAGTAACAAGAGATAAGGATTTCAGCAATGGTGTTTTCGTGACTGAGAGCTTTCCTGAGGATTTATTGTAAATGAATCCTGTGAAGAAGAGAGAAATAGGCCCCAGGCATAGAGTTATGAATGAAGGATTGACTGAATTTTCATCTTATCGTAGAGAAAAAGAATTTCTGCTCATGCTTTTATTTTGAAAGGGGAAGAGAAATTGAAACATTCAGAATGCAAAATGAGTTAGTGATAACTCAGGCTCTGACTCAGTTAAGGAAATACGTCCTCTTGCCACTGGAGATAATGTAAGTGATGGGAATAAGCTGTTTGAAGAACTTTGTAAAAACAGATACCTGTAGAAATGCTAGAACTAAATATTCAGGGAAAACACTGTTCTACATCTTGGTTTCCTGTTCCTTCTAAGCCACCAATCAGGTATCTGGCTCAGTTACAGACTGTCTTATGTCTTTGGAGAGCTGAAATGCCCCCTTGTGTCTGAGGGGAAGGAGGCTTTTGAATTCAGATAATATTGTGGTCTGCTTAATAGCTGAGCAGGGAAGGACGGTTAGAAAGTGACAAAGGCCAGTTCCTGTGAATTTTTAATACAGCTGTCTTCCCAGTTTCCTCTTAAAAAACGATAATGTGTTTTGAAAGAGTCAGCATAGACACAGCCTAGTACCACAGCCTGACTTTTTTTGTGCTGGTGATATGTCCCCTTCTTGAATTGCTGCCACCGTCGCAGGCGCTCCTGCAAGAGTGGCATTTACCCCCAGAAACGCCTGTCACGTCCACTCTCTGCACTCGCCTGCAGAGTGCTCAGCGTAAGACCTTCAGCTGTTGAGATCTTGGCACTGCTCCTACCAGGTGTTTCCAGCCCTTCCCCAGTGCGCAGCAGATAAGGTGGCAGACTATAAAATCATCATCTTGCAGCCCACCCTCTGGACCAGTAATTCAATACCAGCTTTCTTCAGCAATTCAAAACTGCATTGTAAGAAATGGAGGCCTGGACTTGCTGCCAAAATGTGTGTTAAAAATGACCTTGAAGAATGCCTGGAGTGAGGGTGGTGTGTAATTGGTTTTTATTCTGCTGTCAAGAGGGAATGTGTGTGGAATAGCTACTTAGAAAAGTCTGAGAAATAAAATCACTGATGATCCTAATTCTATTGAGATAATTGTTAGTGATGCTACCATTTTATATTATCATTCACAGCCCATAAATGAGAAGAAATCAAATCCCCTGAGAACTTAGACGCCGTCTGATAGTTACTATTTTGAAAGCCAGCACTTGTCGCCAATTGTCATATGGTGTTATCTGAGAAGCAGTGCCACCCATATATTTAGAAACTGTTGCAGCTGTTTGCAAATCTGGTAGTCATGTTCAATCACCAGAGGTTCACAGACTAGAGTTTTGTTGCACCTAATAGAAAAGCATGACTTTCTCTTTTCTCCTACCATCATTTGAGACTCGAGTCTCTCCCTAATCTTTCCTGTCCCCAAACCTTGCTAGATTAAGAACTATACAGTAGCAATAATTGCATTTCGTCCTGGCCCAAACCTTTTGAAAAATAAGTAAATTTTGAAGTCTCAGAAATGTAAAGTTTATCATCTTGTAGTTTCTTTGCATTATGGTTTGTACACAAACATACTAGGGTCTTATACTGTAGCAGTCAATGAATAAAAAAATATTATGTCCCACCCCTGTTCTCAGGACAGGGCTTTCCTGTCCAAGAAATCAAGTCTGTTGCAGGTCAGGATCCAGGAGCTAGAGCTACTTCAGCAATAAGGAAAAGAACTCCAAGAGCGTTTCCTGAAGACAGTGAACCAGCAGACTGATGAACGCTGCTGGAAAAAGAATCCTCCTTTTTTCTTCCTCAGATAAAAATTGTGCTAATCACTACCACAGGCTGGACTGTGCAGTGACAGAGCTGAAAATCTAAGGCAGTTAATGCCCTATCAGGTAAGAAAATGTCACCTCTGAGGTACTCTTAGAAAAAAGCAACCTTTATCATAACCATAACTTCTATGATATTATTTGAAAGCATCAGAATACTTCAATTGTATAACGAAGTTGTGCCTAAGACCCCCTCCTGGACAAAGTACAGTATAAGACAACAGTCTGGTTAAGATTGCTTTTGTTCCATCTCTTATCAAAAAACCAACCTCCCTTTTAATTTGCTTTTGCATAACTTGAAGTACAGCATTCAAATTAATCTTCAATGTGTAGAGGAGCAACAGGATTAAAAATTGGTCTCTCCTTCTTTGATTGTAACTTACCATAAGTGACTTCGAAATCTTTTTTAGTACCATTCAAGCTTTCTAGATTTCCACTCTTTATATCATATCCTAATGCAGAGAGCTTTTTAATTCGGTACTGAACAATTTGTGTTGTCAACTCCAACACCATTGGTGTCTCTCTAATCTGTGCTATAGAAATTCCTTCCTTCAGTAGTCCTTCAAGTCTTTCTTCCAAAACTGGAACAGAATAGTAGAGAAGGGCTGGGCATTTCAGCACTAGTTGTTTTAGTTCTTGATCACTGCACTTAAAGATGTTTTTGGAGAAAACCATACTCTTCTGCATAGTAGTAGAATTAAGTTGAAAAATGAAGCCTTTGAGTTTGGACAGCAGCTGTAGAACTTCCTGGTCAGTGAAATCATTCTTTTGGAGAAATTCCAAGTTCTCCTGGATTGCGGTGGAGGTATTTAATAGAATAAATGGATTTTGGCTCAATAGCTTCAGTATCCAGATCTTCATATTTGCTTCAGAACCCCCTAAATTTAAATAATTTCTTTGTAATGTCTTTATCACAATTTTGTTTTTCTCAACAGGATTATAGAAAATATTGGGTGCACTTGTCAAGAACCTGGTGATTATATTATTCTTAAGTCCCAGCTCTTGAAAAAACAGTATATTTGCCTTCTGGTTCTGCTGATACTCAGTAGTAAAAAAAGACTCTGGAAATTGCTCTATTAATTTAATCAGCTGTTTTTCATTCTGGCATACTAATTGCCATAAAGCTCTTTGAGAATTGATCTCTGCTGGGGTGTGGAGAATTGCCTCGGGGCAGCGTTCTATAATGTTGGCTACAGTGGTCTCATCTGCTCCCATTTCTTTTAAGATACCAGCAATTTCTTTAACATAGGCCACATCCTGGAGAAGGACCCATTCCTTCAGTCTGCGTATCTTTGTGATGTCAACTGACAAACTGTAGAGACTCTCAAGGGTTTTTTTATTTTCCTCTCCTGACTTGGTATCAGTTGTGTAACTGGAATGTATTAGGAAGCTTCTGTTTGCTATGTCAGGCCATACTGATGAAAACTTCAGTCCCGGGTTAAAGCTCTGAGATCTTGTCAACATAAGAGTGAACGTGTCCTTTGCACCGTGTGCGACTCCTCTCAGCATCATGGAAGTCAGTCCTGTGGAGACACAACAACTGTAAGAAAACTCATTTATGGAACGAGTTAATGGTCAAAATCGATGTTTAGACAGGTGGCATCAGAAATTACTCTCAAGAATGGTTTTTGTTATTAGCGCAAAATCCAGCTTTCACATGAAAGCAGGGGGAAAAGACTGGTTTTGAAAGGTTAATGTTCTGATGGATATGTCACTGGAACAGTAACATGGATGCAACAGACCTGATGTGGGGCAGTGCTCTGTCCATGTCAGTGCCTGCAGTCATACAAGCTCCAAACTGTCAGACATTTCTTGCAGCTAACATTGTTAATGCATTACAGATCACTCACCCTGTATGAGAAAAATGATTCATGCAATTTCATTTGACAGCAATCCCACTGAATTAACAAAAATGGCAGCTTAAATATCTTTCTTAGTTCTTATGAATGTATTTGCTTTAACTTCTCAAGCACGATTTGGAGTGTGAGTTGTTCTTTCATGTGTCAGAGACCCACCACGCAATGCTGTTTCAGCAGCAGTTTGTAGCATAACTTCATTTTGAAATCATTCTTTATATAATTAAGGGAGAAGAAAATCACATGAACCTTTATGTAAGTGTTTTTCACCAGCTGAGTGTGTTAATTGAGTTTGAATAAGCATCCTGGTATTTTGGGGGAGGAAGCAAGTACCCAGTAACATTTCCAGGCTTTCACCTGCCTCTTCCAGCACCTACTTGGCTACAGCTGCCCCTTGCACCACTGCCTTATTTCTGCCTCCAGGTCTCTTCTGTGGGCAGAGTCCTTGTGGAATAGGTGTGTGGCTGTGCTGGAGTCCACAGGGCCAACCCCACACCTCACCTTTGCTCAAACCAGCTGCCCAGTTATCACCAATAGCACATGTGCTGTCCCCTGCTCTGCAGGGGCAAAGGAGCCGCAGCAGTCACACAAAGATATCATCGAGTGTATGTTTTTGTAACAACCCTTTGGAAGTACCGAGTGTCAAAGGGAGAACTGCTGATCTCTGCAATACTCCTGAAAATGGCTGCTGCTGGTAACGTGCTTAAAACTGTTTCACCTCTCCCTAAATATAGCATGTTTCAAAAAGTACCTACCTGAGCACTGTTAAATTACTTATGGTTGGGGGTTTTTGTTGTTGTTGGGGTTTGTTTGTTTGTTTTTGAGAGAAAATACTGTTATGATCATGTAGTCTAATCTCCTACATAACAGACCAACATATCTATTGCACAGCTCTACAAGAGCCCTAGAATATTCCTTACAGCCCATCTTCTAAGAAAATACGTGGTTTGTTTAGAGCACTTTAGTGGTAAGTCCTCTTTCCAGGACCTACCAATTGCCAGGTAAGGTTAAATATTTTCTAGAGGTAAATCCTGTATCTCAAGAAAGTGTGCCCTTGCTTTTAGGTTGCCTTTTTTCTGCTTCTAAGCTGCACTATTGTTATGTTACTACATCATTAACAGAATAAGACGTAATTTCCTATATGCACACTTATGTTATTAACAGAAGCTGTTTATTGATAATTCATTCTTTAGTATTATTTCACACCTCTAAGGCAAAACCAATTGCCTGATGAGCTGCTTGTGTCAGAACCCCAAGGCTGACGGTTTTGTCTTCATACGCCTTGTGACTTCAGAAGTGCTGTCCCAAACCCCACCACAGAAAAGTGACATTTCCCAGTAACCCTGAAAGCACTGGAAGCAACATGGATGCAACAGACCTGGAAGCGTAGGTAAGTCACAGATGTTTTGTGTGCTGACCTTTCCATGTCCTGAAGAAGTGCCTGCAAACTAAACCTCTCCTCCTCAGGAGTGACACAACTGCCTGTGTCTGAGCACTATGAGTAGTTCTACCGAGTTTTGTGGTCCAGTCAGAATAAGCAAATCTCCGAAGGATCAGGGTTTTCTTCATTAATGCTTCAGCTCAGCCAGAAGCTGCCAGCAAAGCAAAATGTTGTTAAAATCGTTTGGGATGTCAAATAGTATTTCCAAAGTACAAACTGGAAAAATAACCATGACTTACTTTTACTTCAATGTGTAATCCTGCTCTTAAACAAAATTGCCTTATGAGTAATGCAGTCCCTTAAAATACTGTCGTTTTTACTATTACAGAACTTTTAAAAAATTCTCATATAGTAAATTGTGCTCTTCTAAAAGCTGTCATGGGAATGGTTGTTATAATCACTTAAAAAAAGCTTTACATTTTCTAAAAATGTCTGGCATCATAGTCAATTTTTCCCTGTTGTTAGTGAGGATCATCAGAAGCACAGAATACTGTAAAAGAAAGGAAAACTTTATCTGCCAAAACTCATTTGCCTGGGGTACTCAGGAGCCCCTGTAAAAAAGTCCTATGCAAAATACAACGTGCAAAATAACATGAATGAATTTGAATGTCATGATGTTCTATAGAAACCAAGAAGATCTGAGTTATGATTTGATGTATTTCCAAGTCCACAGATAACAGTATCACATATCCAGGGTATGTAACTAATTTCAAGAATCAGAGCTCTCTTAAAGCTCTTGTTGGATCTAATGCATGTTCTAACGTGCAGGACCCCACTGTAACTTTTTGCATACTTACATTGCTGTCGGGATTGTAAAGCAATCGAGAGATTAAGAAAAAAAACCCAGCCAGCTCAGATAAGGTGCTTGCTTTCATTGCCAGCAGCACCCTCTCACCATCAAGTGTTAGAACAGCAATAAGGAAGTGAGCTAATGTTGAAGTTACCTGTGATCCTGCTTGCTAGCACACTTACAGAGACCTGTATATACAGAGTAAAGGGGTGCTACAAGTTTCATTATTTAATGAGACTTCTGTGTAAATCTTCTATAGGAAATGGATACAAGGATCAGCTTGTTGAATTATCCCTCATTTGAATTTCTGAATGTGTGTTTTGAGACTCAAATATCACATATTTTTTGAAAATTAGCAAACCCAAACTTTTACTCATGCTGGATTGTTCACAAAATCTTTCAGTAAAGAGGGCAACAGTATGACTGTTGACCGCTACCATTCTCATTACAGGAAACTTAGGCTGTAAAGAATTAAAAGAACTACTGAATGCCTAGATTGAACTTTGAGTGAATCAAGAAGAGTAGGTATCTACCTAGAAGAGAGCAGTGTAGACAGAGTTTGAATGGTTTGTGAAGGAATCTGAGCGGTGATAGGTAGCAGTTTTGTAGATTAATGCACAGTAAATGTTCACACTTCTGCACTTACAAAAAAAGGAATCCCTGCTTTGCGTTAGTGGTGGAAATGAGGTAAAGGAGTATAAAAGATATGCTAGACTAACATAAAGGTTTCTAGAAAAAAAAATATGGAGGATCCTAGGCTAAACCAGGTTTGAACGGACCTCAAGAGCTCAAAGCAGGGTCTGCAGGATCCAGGCTGCTTTGTCCAGTCAGGTCTTTAAAACCTCCATGGATGGAGCACAGCCGGCCTCTGCGGATTACCTGTTCTACTGCTCAACTGTCCTCATGGGGAAAAAGCTTTTCCTTACATCCAAGAAAGACATTTGAAAAGTGCTTAAGGATGCCCCGCACTATTTAAATCACGGGTCATTAAGTGGTGGCGCTTTCAGCACAGAGAAAACAAGGGTCTCCATCAGAGCCTGCTCCCACAGCCGGCCCCCTGCACCGTGCCTTTCTCACCCCTTGCACTCCGCTCGGGGGCGGAGAGGCAGGAGCCGGACGTTCTCCTGCAGCCAGCACGGCAGCAGA
>VZTG01007653.1:512887-608147 GCA_013397845.1 Melanocharis versteri
GGCCGCCCCGCCGCCCGTCCGTGCTCGCCCGGCGGCGCCGGGCCATGAGCGGCCCCGCGGGCGGCGGCGGTTCCCGCTGAGCGCCCGCACCCGGCATGGGGGTGAACGCCGTACACTGGTTCCGCAAGGGGCTGCGGCTCCACGACAACCCGGCGCTGCGGGAATGCATCCAGGGCGCCGACACGGTGCGCTGCGTCTACATCCTGGACCCCTGGTTCGCCGGCTCCTCCAACGTGGGCATCAACAGGTGGCGGTGAGTGCGGGGCGCTGCGGGGGCCCTAATCCCCGCGTTATGTATTCGGTCACGCTGCCTCTCCGCCATCCCCTCCCCTCCGCGCCCGATTGGGTCGCCGCCAGCGCCGGCTTCCCGCGGCCGCCCGCCCTCCCCGCGGGCCCGGCGGTGTTACATATCCAGCCCAGCGCCGGCCGGGCTGCGGCTCCCCCGCGCACGTGGGAGGGACGGGGAAGAAGAAACCGGGAAGCCCGTGGCAGAGTGCGGGGCGGGGGACCGTGGCTTCCCGGGGAGAGGGGCGCTTGTTCCCGCTCCCGAGGGCGGCGGTTCGGTGCCCGAGCGCTGGAGCTCAGAGCGGGGCTGCTGCCGGGCGGAAAACCCTGTGGGGAGCAGCCCGGAGGGCTTGCACCATCTCAAGAACTCTGGGCAGCCGGGAGCCCCGAGGCGACTCCGTCCTGGAAAAGCTGTGGAGCTGCTCGCTTAGCTCAGGAGTACTTTCTCAGGGTAGCGTTCCTGCACGGAAGGGTACCATAGAATATCCTGAGTTGGGAGTGACCCGCAAGGATCATGGGCTCTAGCTCCTGGCCCTGCATAGAACAGCCCCAAGAAATCCACTATGTGGCTGAGAGCGTTATCTAAGTGTTTCTTGGACTCTGGCTGGCTTGGTGTGCAGTGTCCCTTTCTGGAGCATGCAGATTTGTTCCTGCACCTTCACGCCAGTCGTAATCTCCTCCCCGATATAAAAATGCCGTTTACTGTGGAGCTGTGAGTGACGCTTGCATGCTAAATGCGTGCCATAATAAGGCAGAGGTTAATAGGACTTCTGTGCATGATTGTCGTATGAGATTAGTTAAAACATCACTAGGAATCTGAAAATTGTTACCCTTTTGAAGGGGTTGATAATGCAGTAGAGTTCGTGTATCATCTGTCCCTCCAACGTCAAGAACTTTAAATGCTCTTGAACTCGGCCTGCCCAGACTACAATGCTGAGAAGTTGCCTAATTACGGAACAAGCACAATGAAACTTAGCTTAATGCTACGTCATAGAAGAGTGACAGAGTTTAGATACTTCAGGTTTCAGTTGAGTTCATTTGAAGGATTATTCCTTTCTGATTTTATAATTTGTATCCTAGCTTATGAAATACTTTACCAACCAGCTAACTTAGCTTTGGAGATGTTGGGTTTCTATTTTTTTTTTCAGGTTTTGAGAGGTTTTCCTTACAATCTTCTTGTTTTCAAGAGATAGAAATACTAAAGATGCTTTTTGTGACCTTTAACTTGATGGTTTTTTCATTTTCACTGACAAAAATAACTTAGGAATAATTATTAGGTACTTTCCTTACCTGTGATTTATGATGTACATGTCTTTTAGAAGAGACTTTTAATTCGTTTTTGTTGTGAAGGGATAAGTTTTTTTGAATAACATTTTGACTTCATGAAGAAGCTCAGAGGTCTTAATTTTGTGGATGAAACATGAACAAGCTACTTAAGTTTTGAAAGACTGTGGACAACTGGTACAAGTCTAAGTGTTAAGGAAATCACATGTCTTAAGAATACTTCATAGGTCTCTAATGTGCCCTGCAGTTGAAATGCTGAGCAAGTTTTGGTTATGTTCTCTGAGCTAGTGAATGGTAGACAGATGTGAACTTTGATTCTAGCAGAAGGAAGTTCATGTCTTCAGTGCTATTGCCCTGGTTCTTCAATGACTGTAATATGATCATTGGCTAATAGAGTCCTTGAGCACATTTGTGTGTGATATATTGCTGGTTGGTTTACTTTAGCAGTGTTTTCAGTGTTTTAGAAGGCAACTAGTCCTTCCACTGCATTTTGCATTTGAAATAAAATGCCTGGTTTTAGTTGCTGGTTAGAGGGACTGAGTTTGAGGTATATTACAACTCCCCTGTCCAAAGCACTTCAAGCAATCTCCTGGTACTCAAGACCCTCAAGGCACATGCTGCACATGGATTTGAGCAGGAAATCTTGCTGCCTGCATAGCCTGGTTTTGTGAGATCATCAGGTTTTTTCAAGTTTAAAAGTACAGTATCTTTATAGAATAATTGGCTGCTAAAGCTGTATGTTTATTACAGTTCTTCCCAATAAATTTTTATTTAAATGGACAGTTACTAGTTTGGTATGCATCCATTTTAGGTTCCAGTGGTTTTAATGAGATGTTTTTAACCAGTGCAAACACATACAATCACAATAAGTATACACAGGATCTGTGATGCATTTTTTTGGTTTGCCAGTCTCATTTGGCACTTATAATTAATGATAAAATATTTTATGTTCTTTCTCACTTGATGACCATGAGCAAAATCGTTGCTTACATGCCTGTTGAGTAGGGTGTTAAATTAGTCAAAAAACATTTTGTTTGAGACTAGGAGCAGAAGCCCTTCAGCATCAGGAACATGAGTCAAATTTAACCTCCTGGCATGAATTTATGGTGGTCCTTTCTTAATTTGAGTTGATTGACACCACGTGTTTGTGGTCCTAGTGCCCTGGGTAAAACTCTTCTCTGTCAAACTATGACTAACACAATCTACATGAGGAAAAATGGTGAAGGAATACAAGAAACCAGGAGGTTTAGTTTCTTGTTAGAATATTGTCACTCTGCAGGGTCACCAGTTACGGTTTATTTTAACAAATGTGTGTTAAATCTGGTAAATAGCAGCCTTTAATACATAGGTGCTTCCTAATTAACTTTTCTCTTTAAACAGTCATGTAACAATCGGGAACTAATATTTTTGTGTAATTGCACTGTTGAGCAAGTCTAATTACTAAGCAGTCACATGGTCTTACTGACCTCCTTTCTGCTGGCATTCAGCCTACCTGTTCTAAATTCGTGAATGCTACGTAACAAATGCCAGGACCTCCCTCAGCTCACTGCATTTTTTTCTGGTTCTGTTCTGTTTCTTCTTATTGTTCCTTTTTTTTCAAGCTGTCAAATAAATCAAGAGGTGCTTTCATTGAGACATGCTTTTTCTATGGGATGAATTCACAGTGTTGTTCACAGATCAACACTTGAAAGAGAGAAGTTACTTGGTGCAGTAAAAGGTGATGGAGAGATGGTGGAGGGAGATGCTAAAAGCTAAAATCACACTAAGGCTCTCTTAGAATTTTGTCAGTTGCCCTTAAACGTTAGGCACCAGAATTAGCTTGCATCTAATTGTGTCAACAAAGCAGGCAAGGAATGTAACTTGCATACTCCAGCAAGTAACTATTACCTACTTCTGAAAAAATGTGTTCCTATGGGCTCACAGACTTTTCCATATTAAGGAGAACAGGATCTCATGCTTAACAACATCACCTAGGGGAGAGTTTCATTTAGCCCTGGTTTTAGTACAGAGTGGCAATTGATCACAGTACCTGAAAAGAAATGCAAACATTCTGTTAGTTGCTGCATAAGGATTTACTTTAGGTAATAATTTACCTCTTTTAGTCTGTCTTTTTGAGTGCGCATGTCTGTCTTTGATGTGCTAGCTAAAACACTGGTGTGCAGCAGCTGATTTTATAAAGATAGTCTAATCTTGCCAATCCTTCTATTTCTTTTTTTTTAACCATCCCTGAAGAGAACAGATTTCACTTTTAAAATAAGAGTAATAGAATTTTTTTTGTATATCTCTTAGATTTTGTGAGAATAGTGATGTGTTCAAGATCCTTCAAAGTTAGCTGCTGCTATTATGGCAGATTCGGAGAAAGAAATAGATTTTGGAGAAAGAAAATAGGTGATTTTTTTTCCCCACACTCAAATTTCAAGCAAATAAAAAATTAAAACCTGAGGAAAAAAAAAAAGTTTCATTTCCAGGACAATCACTGCAATTCATGGAAATGGGAACTTCTTTTTAAAAATCAATACATAGACATCTTTCTGTAGTATCTATTAAATTTTGCTATTCTATGCCTCTGGTTTTGAAAATATAGTTTCAGCTTATGATTTGTCCAATAGAGATGTGTTTGTTGGATATGGCATTGGTGGAAAAAGTTTGTCACTAGAATTAATCTATGAGTGATTTGAATTTCATATGTGTAATTCAGGCAGACAAAATCTGTGTATTATACTTTGTTCATTTTGGCGACATGCCTAGTATGTAAAAAGAATGCACAGAAATATTTATGACTTCCCTGATGAAAACATCCTTTTAAGTTTGGTGTTTTGTGTAGCACTTAGAATGAAAATCTATTTGATTTATGAAATATTTAACATGAAGCCCACCAAAGGCACTCTTATCACTCCCCTTGGTTAGATGGGGAATAGAAAATACAACAAAAACCTTGTGGGTCAAGATAAGGACAAGGAGAGGTCACTCAGCCATTACCATCATGGGGAAAATTAATTAATTTATTGCCAATCAAATCAGAATAGGGTAGCAAAAAATAAATTCTTAAAGCACCTTCCTCCTACCCCTCCCTTCTTTCTGGTCTCAACTTCACTCCCATTTTCTCTACCTTATCCCCCTGGAACACAGAGGGATGGGGAATGGAGGTAATATTGTCTCTGCGGCTTTTTCCTCAGAGGGAGGACTCTTCACACTCATATTTTCTCTGCCATGGTCCTTCATGGGCTGTGGGTGGACAGCCTTCCTCTCAGTGGTCTTCACCATGGGCTACAGGGGAATCTCTGGTGCCTGGAGTGTGTCCTCCCCCTCCTTCTTCCCTGACTTAGGAGTCTGCAGAGTTGTTTCTCTCACGTATTCTCATTTCTCTCTGGCTTCAATTGCTGCCAAGCAATTACGTTTTTCTCCTGTCAAATACATTATCCCAGAGGCGCTACCTTGGCCGGCGGCAGGTCCGTGTTGGAGCCCTCTGGCATTGGCCTGGAAAGACGTGGGGAGAGCTTCCAGCAGCCTCTCACAGCAGCCACCCTTGTAGCCCCCTGATACCAAAACCTGGCCATGCAAACCCAGTGCAACCCATTATACCCTCTAATGAGTGGCTTCAGCTCTAGAGCAGCGTGTGCCACTTGAAGCACTTCTGTTCACCCAGCCCATTAAATTGAGGATGATTAATCTGTAAAAAGGCTGTAGCTTGTTTCCAGAAGTTGCATTTTCAGATGGGAGTTCTGTGGTAACAGCACTTAGATTGGAGAAACCCCCCCAGTGCCACGCCCCTAGGCTGCTCACCTGTTCTCTTTCACAAAAACCATTTTTTACCCCAAAAGTGCCTGCAATTCAGCAACCCCCTCTATAATTTGTGTTATATGATCTAGCCCTATGATTTACAAAGTACGTCACTGAAGCACACTGACGTATGTCCTCATGGGTTTAATCCTGCACTGTTGATGAAAGGGTTGGTTCCACCCTTTTATGATAGCACACAGCCCTGTGGTGAGCCAGTTCAGCTCATCAATCTGTCCAAAAGAGATTAATTACCAGTTTTGGTGGGATTAGCTCTGTGGTAGATGGTGCCAGCAAAAAGGTCACCGTAGTAGTAGTAGTGAAGAGGCAAAGAGTGGGAAGGGCAGGTACCATTTCTTTCAGTGGCAGTATGGATTTGAGTCAGAGTACAATGGTCATATAACTCTGGCCTGTATTGCTCATGTCTGCAGTAACCACCAGGTGTTTTTTGGAAGGGGATTGGTTTCTTCTGTGGCTTGCCATTTGTTGATATCCTTTGAAATGATATTGCTGAAAATAACTATTGGCCTTTTTACTGTGCAGGGAAAAGGTGCAATTTATTTTTTGTCAAACTGTCAGAATGTGAGAAATAAGCTTGCTAGCTGAGAAATTACACTGTGCTTGTTTCCTTATTTTGGTGAATGATCTTGTATCACCAGATTCTGTAATGTAACTATTACTCAGTTGGACAAGAAGACTGCACTGGTTGGTGTGGAGGGAGCAGGGAGTACTGCAGATTGAACTGGGATCAGTAAGTTGGTTTTTCCAAATAGCAGTTACTATAGGCTAGAAGAATTATAGTGAGCATCTATACAATCTGGGTTTTGACTCCAAGGCTGATCTTGAAGGAGTCTTAATTCCTCAGGTTAAGAAATTTTGAGGTTTTAGACACCTGGTTTTACATCATTGATCTCCAGGTTTGGGGATGTCCAGAGAAGGTCTGGGTTGAGTGTTCTTGATATGTAAAAGTAGTATGTGGTCTTTGAGTATTAAAGGAGAAATGTAGTTTTGAAACAAGTCCCTAGGATTTTTTAAGTCCTCCTTCTCTTGGGACCAGTGATCTATTTTTGTTTTATTTTACGTAAGTATCAATAGATCACATTCTTTGATTGAGATGGGCAAGGTAATCTGTCTGCACCTCATGATGTTTCCTGCTCTAGTCACAAACAGGGAGGGTGATAACCCCCAACAAACACCATCTGTGATTAGTGTGAAAGCAGCTTTTTTTGGGCAATCAAGAATACAGAAATTTTGTTTTTCTCAACTGATCAGTTTGTGGCAGTGTCAATGAATTCTGCCTCAGTTCTTCAAAGCAAGTTATTTTATGTATAATCATTCTCTTTTGGCCATTTTAATACAATAAAATATATCTCCTCCAGTTTGGAAAAATGCCTTTATCCCAACCAATGGAAGCTACTCTTTAAATATATTACACAAATATTGCAGAAAAGCCTATTTTTCATTGTGCACTGCCTGAACTTTTTGGTTTCTAGCAGTTTTTATACAGCATGGAAGCCTTTATTTTCAGAAGTGGTTCTTTTCCATACTCTCTCAGTGCCTGGCAGGTTTTCAGGTTAGTTATATAA
This sequence comes from Melanocharis versteri, assembly GCA_013397845.1. NCBI lineage: Eukaryota > Metazoa > Chordata > Aves > Passeriformes > Melanocharitidae > Melanocharis > Melanocharis versteri. The sequence continues at coordinate 519,820 of VZTG01007653.1, forward strand.
CCTGTGATAGGAGGAAGGTCAAGCTGCCAGCAAAGTCGGCCATTTTTTCAGTGTAGAAGTGACACTAAAGTCTGTGGTGTTATGAATTTGAATGCTGAAAGGAACCCTTTGCTTTAAGGAGTTTTGTGACCTTCCCATAGTGACCTAAAAAGGCAAAAGTCAGCTTGAGCATGAGTGGGTTATGTAAGCAGTGTGAGAGTACGTACATGGCTTTGTGTTCTGTGGGCTTAGGAATTTGCATGTCACATTTTAGCAGGTTTAATAACCAAACCTTTGGTTATCTCTAGGAAAGGACTGGATTTGATTACCAGGGTAAGAACTTCATAGTGTTTTGGTGCAATACACTTCACTTAGATTTCTCAGAGCTCTTAATTTCACATGGAGCAAGGTTAGCTTGTGTGCTTCTGTGTACTTTTGGCTTTCACGTTCTTTGCAATCTAGGTCAAGAGGTGAGCCATAATTGCAGTGTTCTTCTAACCCTGAAGCCTCCATTTGTTTTTCAGGTCACCATAAAGCATTTGCTTTCACTGCTTTGGAGGCTCGTGAGTGTAAATGATTTTTTATAAGGGAATAAATCTTCACTGGAGGTCAAGGATAGACTGGAAAGGACAGGTCAATATTTCAGTGTTCTGTTTTAAGTGTGTAAGTGGAGATGGCTGTGGCAAAAGCCTGCGTGGGTGTCTATACTTTTAGAACAGTTACAAATCAGAGTGCATTCCAATTACCAGTGAAGATAATAAAAACCAACACATGAGCTTTGTGAGCATTAGTTTAGACAGTAGCTGAGCTGCAGTGAACAGAGCTTCCTAAAATATGCTTTTTTGTGTAAATTCTGTACTTTGATTTTTTTTACTATTTATTTTTAAATTGCATTAGTATTTGAAAGGTCTAAATTTCAATGTTGGTAAACCTGGGTAGGAAATAAGAACTTGATAATACTCAGGGTTTCAGAAGTAAATTAGTAAATTCAGGTGTAAAACTGTTGCTTAAAATCTTTTCGAAAAGTGCTAGTGCAACAGCTTTCTTGAAATAAGATAAAAGCTGTTCAGTTTTATCAGAGATGGAAGGGATTTCTTCCAGTTGAACATTGGTTAAGATGTGTCCTGCATATCTAATTTCTGTATTAACAGGCACGTGATATACACCTGAGCTTTTGTGTTATGCATTGCTTCCTCCTACAGCTAATCTAGAGAACTTTTCTGAACCTGTTTCAGAAATTTACTTTATCTCAGTGTTGGTTAATTTGTAGGAAAGCATTTCCCTTCCTGTTCACTCTCATGCATTTCTTCTCTGCATTTCTCTTTCTGTTCATTCTCATGCATTTCTTCTTTAACATCTGTATGTTTCTGGCTCTTTCACAGACATGAAAAGTAAAGGCTGTAAAATTCTTGCACTGAAGGTTTGTGCCCTTTTTGAACACAAACCCTTATCCCTTCAAAATTAAAATCAGAAACATTGAAAAAATTCTGTTTAAGCTCAAATGGGGAAGTTGTGAAGTATGAATGGACATACGTTATTAATTCTTCAGTGATGGAGATGAAATATCTACAGTACAAGTTACTTGGGAACAACTCCTATAAGGAAAACTTGGATTTTTCTATCTGTTATCTATCCAAAGTATGAAATCCATGACCTAGGAAATGCTTTATTTTTTTATAGTAAGGAACCGATGGAGTTCAGTGCTTGCAGTTTTGTGTTGGCTTTTCATTTCTTTGGGGGGGGATGTTTGGGTTTCTCAACGCCAATGTTCTACTGACCTTGTCGGTGAGGGGTAAACTGTGCTGCAATTGAGAGAGAGAGAGAGAGAGAGAGAAAGTAGTGATTGAAAAAACAGAAATAGGAGGGTAATTTGCATCAGACAGAGAAATAAATAAATAGGCAACTTGTTCGTGTAGGCTGCTTGTTACTTCATGCCTTATATAGTTCATAAAACATGATCGTGGTCTGAATGGTTGCAGTTTTGCTGTGCACTAAAGATTGAGAACACCAGGTCAAACTTTATCTCAGTTTCACAATCTGTGCAGTTCTGAAGTACTGGGGAAGCATACAGAGAATTGTGATACTGCATTTTATAGAACAACTGGCATTGAAAATAGTTAGTGGTTAGATTTCTAATATATTGGATTCATTGAAGAATGGACTGAATGTTGTCTTTGCTATGTTCTCTGTAGAGTTTCCTCTGCGTTGAAGTTTTCTGTCTGTAAATCCTGTGACATCAAGTGATTTTTTTCATTCTTTCTTCTTCGTAGAGACTTCAGAGACTAAACAAGCTCATTTTTTTTCTAGAAGTCTTAAAGTTGGAGAAAACATTGTGGCTTTTAGCAGAGATTACCTAATAATTTTTCCCTTCTTCCTGTCTCATGGGAGAAGCATGACTACATCTGCAAAACTGAGACATGCATTTAAAAGAAAATATTCTAGACAGTAATTTTTGCCATCCAGGTTTCAGAAGGGTGTTTGGGGAGGAGGTTGCATTTCAGTTTTGTTCTTTGTAAGTCTTGCTATTAGTGATCTCAAAAAGTCAAAACCATCCAAGTCTTAATGAGGGTGATCAAGCCAAGGATGGCATCTGAATTATTTGTTTTATTTGTGTTGCCTAGGGATAATTCCTGTGACTTTCCATCATTACTTTTCAGTAGATGACAGGCCTGGTAAGGTCTAGTTTACTGTGCTTTATCCATGTTACTTTTTAGACAGCTTTTAGTTTAGCTAACTAAAAGTTTAGACTTTTTACTGCTGTTGCACAGTATCTCCTAAATCCTGTGAATACTTCCTTAAATGCCTCTATGAGAGAGTTTAATTTTTTTTTTTCTCTAGCATATCTACTAGTATGTAGTTTCTTCAGTTTATGACAAAGGAAGAAGTTGTAAATTGATGTGATATTGACAGTTCTGCTTTAATTGCTTTGTATTTTCCCCTTTTATTTCAAGGCTTTTGTAATCTGAAGAGACTGTGTAAAATTAATTTTCATTATATAGTCATGGTGCTTTTCAGTGAGTAGGGTTTTTTTTACTTGATTGAAATTTCCTTTCTGTAAGTTAGTTGCCAATAAATTTACTGTTAAGAAGTACTTTATTTCAGCAGTAATGTGTTTTTCTTCTAAACCATGAAGAAAATCATGAGTTTGTGGGGGATAATGTGGACCTTTCTATTTTTACAATTTAGAATTTGGCTTTCTGCATTCTTTTGAATATAATTCCACCAACCTCACTTTTCCAGTGCTGACACTGAAACATTGTGTTAGTTTGTCAAAGCAAAATTCTTCAATGCTGCATTTGCTGAAAGTTTTACTCCAGTTACTGCTTCCATGTGAGACAGCACAATGAAGCTTGCATTTTTGGCACTGGAGGTCACACTTTCAAACTGAAAAATTTTACTAGTAATTGTGTTGCTCTTTCAGCAGCAGCCTTTCCTATTTTTTTTTTTCATGATTCTGACCATTTTTTTCCTCTATTACTCTGTATTTATTCCAGAATCCTACCTTTGCAGTTGTTGCTCTATGGCTTGTCAAGTGCAGTGGTAAAGTAAAAACAAATTTTAGGCATTTTGGGTGTTTTTTTTACTATTTTGTTTGAAGAGTATGAGATTTTCAGGAACAGGTATGTCATTATAAGTGACTTGTTTCCAAATGAAAATGTGCGGGAAATTCCAAAAACTTTTCCACTTGCAGTACCATGTTGTCACCAGTTGCAGTATTTTTCCTGAAAACTTAGGAAAGTTCAACTTTTCCTTGAGCTTAGAAATTTTAAGAATACTTAAGGTAAAGTAAGCTTTGGAGAGCGTGTTTTTCTGTGTGTTTTTCATTTTACTGCTTTCATCATATGAACTGTATCTGTCAGAAGCTTTCTGGTGACTGGAGTTTTAATTATGGTGTACTGTATGGTACTGCCTAGCTTGCCTTTTCTTGGAATGAATTTCCTTTTGCTTGGAAATGTTTGTCTCTTGTGCTTGTCTCTTTAATTTTACCTTGAATGAAAGCTTTTGAACTTGGGATTGAATAAATTGATCAAAAAATACCTAAGTACAAGTCAGTATGATTGATGTTTGAAGTCTTGCATTCTTATTTCTACAGGGATAATTATATCCTTTATTAGTTTAAGAGGCGATATTTTTTCCTTTGCTGTAGGGAAAAATGCTGGTTTTAACAGCAGCAGTAAACAGGAAATTATGTAATTGTCAACATTTCCTGGATTTGTGTGGTACCTCTGTATCTCCCCTCTCCAGTGCATGCATGGTTAAATAGGGTTTAAAAACATGTGAGCTTTACCTGCCATTCACCAGGGTTTTTCTTTTATGCAGATTTAGTGTTATTTAGACCTGTAATAAAGGATGGTGTCCATGAGCTTGTGCTTGCATGGTGGTACAGAAACAGCCTGTTTGTGCCGCAGTTCGGTGCCAGCTGTTGGGTCTGGCAGGGGACACGCTGTTCACGAGCGCCTGTTCCTTTTCACACCTTCCCCTTCCATTCTTTATTCTTTATCAGCTCCTCCGGCTCTGAGCTCTGCCGTGGCACTTTTTGAGCTCCGAGCACATATTGGGTTTCATGTAACCTTTAGCCACCAACACTTCTGAGTATGACACGGAGGAGCAGAACCGACCCGCTGCTTCTGCCTGCTCAAATGAAGCCTTTCTCTGTCCCTGTTAAGAATAAAGTTCAGCTGTGGTAAGGAATCCTCTCGGAGCGGCTCCATAGGGAAGGACTATTCGGCTCTGACTACAACGGTTACATATAACAGGAAAAGTAGGTCATTGTGGCAGGGAGTAGTCCAAACAGCCGCCCGGTTGCTGCAGCAACGACCTACTTTACGAAACTATTTTTGTTGATTCATATTGAAATGTTCTTCTTGAAAGTGCTATGAGGAAATGATCAGGTTAGGAGATACGTAACAATGAAAGCTGCAGGCTTTGTGGACTCCTCCTGCCCTCCTCCTTCCCCTCCGCCCCCCCACGCCCCCTTGGTCTTGCCCCCTGATGTTGGATGTAGGAGGATTAAAGCAAATGAGGTTTGTTTCTGTTCAGTTTGACCTCTAACAGGGAGGATCTTTTTTTGCTTGAAGATTCTGCGTAACAATAATGCCTTATGTTTCCAAAGTTCAGAGCCTACAAATCTTCCACTCTAAATTTTGTCTATGGAAATAACTTTAGAGTTAAAACAAACAAACTAAAGAACCACTTTGTTCTCAGAAAAGATAAACTCTTTCTTGAGCACTGGAACAGGCTCCCCAGGGAAGTGGTCACAGCACCAAGCCTGATGGAGTTCAAGAAGTGTTTGGACAATGCTCTCAGGCACGTGGTGGGATTCTTGGGGCTGTCCTGTGCAGGGCCAGGAGTTGGACTTGTTGGTCCTTGTGGGTCCCTTCCAACTCAGGATGTTCTATGATTCTATGAGTATCACTTTTCTGGAATGCTAACAGTTTCTGTTGATACTCAACTGATCTTATACTAACCACTTGTCTCCAATAAAGTTTATCCACATTCAGGAAGGTGGGCTTGGTGCCTGCCCCTTTTTTTATTTTTCGGGTTTTTTTTGAATTGGCAGTGTTCTTGTCTGAATCTTCTCTTTTGCTATTGATTCTAATCCTTACACATGCAAACTGGAAAAAAAATACTGTGATTCTCTATAGAAGGATGTTCTCCCATTGTCTACCATTATTCTTTCAGCAAAGCAATAAAAAAAGCTGTCACTGGTGTTTAGGAAGTGAATTTTGGAAATCCACTCCTGTCGTCTAACAGGAATGGGTAGATGGGGAAAATGTAGAAGTACAGTTGTTATGGTAAAGGTTTAATTCTTCATAAAATAGTTCTTTATCTAAACTACTATGACTTGGGCAGAGATGACTGAATATCACTCTTTAGTTATCAGAATCTTCTACTTAATTGTACTACGTAACTTCTTAAGATCAATTTAGTTACTTCAAGTGAAGTACTTTCTGTTGCTCCTGACCTTCGGTATTGCGGAGAGCTGCTGAAGTTGTGGCAGATAAAGATAGCACGTTTATCTAGAGGTTATTTGGATTTTTTCATCTGTTGTGGCTTGAGCTATGCTTCAGTTCTATTTTCCAGGAGTTGAGTTACTGAGCTCTTTGCATCTCCTGCGTCAGCTCTGGAAGGCCTCTGCAGCATGAAGTGAGCAGTTACCCCCATTAGTCTGCCCGCATGCTGAGATAGTTGAGGACAAAGTGGAGGTTTTCAGGATTTATGCAGCTTGATAAACAAATCTGTGTTTCAGTTATTTGTTTGGGGGGAGGTTAAATTTTTTTTTCTTATGTGATTATTACTCAAAACTCTGAATACATCTTGATCAGGTTCACTTTGTATTCAGCTATAAATGACTAATTTCAGCTTTGAAAGACCACTTCAGAAAATTTTGGCATTTTGATTCATAATAGTAGCAATGGGAAGTTAAGACAATGCTGAAAGTCTGACCACCGTAAGGTGAGCACCAGTCAGTTTTAATTAAGATTTCCAAGAATAGCTTCAGGATATTTTTTTCCATTTTCCAAACTTTCTACCAATTTCTGTGCTTGCTAAAGGATTTCAGCTCTATCCTTAATTATCTTCTATTAGTTTAGTAGATTTTTGAGATATGGGAAGCCAGAAATGATGGAATTGTGCCCTAAGGACTTGCAATTTATCCAGTGTAGTTGAGAAATATATTTATTTAAGCCAGTGTTCTATTTCTAGGAAACATAAAACAGTAAAATTTTACTGGCATTAATTGTAACCTTAAAGAGGTCACTTTAATGTAAGGAGAGGAAGAGGGTTTTATTAAAGTAAATGAAGGGCAGTGTAAAATCTGCCCTTCAGAATCAGATTGCAAGACTGTCTTGTTGGAGTGCTCTTATCATGCTTGCTCTTTTGAAATGAGCCTTAGCTATTACTTTCTCATGGACAGCTTAGATTGCTGAAAATAACGTGGCTGAAATATTTTATAAAGCAGGCCAGCTCTCTTAATTACATCAAGCCTTAAGAGCTGCTAATTTAAATAAGAGAACTTGGATACATGAGGATAAGGTGGTTTAAATTTATTTATGTATGACCATGTCTGTACTCTCAAGTAACTCTAATTTTGTAATTTGCTTCTAGGTAATATTTCCCCAGTTGTCTCCAGTACAATTTGTTTGTTCTTGGGTTTGCCTTTATGGATCCAACTAGTTTCTCTCTGGAGAGAACAAGCATAAAGAATTAAAGTCAAATAATAAAGACTTTGATTTATCAGATTGGAATTAGAGGATTAGAAAAAAATAAACACAGAATATGTACATTAAAGAACGGAAGACACTAAGAGAGAGAGAGATTTAGGAAGCTGTGAGCCTGTTAGTCTCCTATCACCAGCAGGCTGACCTTTGTAACATGAAGTAATTTGAGATGTTCATTTCGAGTTATGTGGGAATAATTTAGGTGAGTAATGGGTGCCCTTTGAATGTGAAGTTAAGATCCAGACTTCATAGAAGCTAAATACACCATTTGCTGTGATGTATGGCTCACAAAATAGGAACCAACTTCATTATGCTATTTCATGGAATCACGAAATGGTTGGGGTAGGAAGGGACTTTGGAGATCATCAAGTCCAACCCCCTGGCTAAAGCAGATTCACCCAGAGGAGGTTGCACAGGATGTGTCCTGGTGGGTTTCTCCAGGAAAGGAGACTGCAACCTCTCAGAGGCCTGTTCCAGTGACCTGTCACTCCCACAGTAAAGAAGCTTTTCTTCATATTCAGATGGAGCTTCCTGTGTTTTAGTTTGTGCCCATCGTCCCTTATTCTGTCACTGAGCATGGCTGAAAAGAGTCTGGCCCCTCCTCTTGACACCGCCCTTAAGATATCTGTATGCATTGACAAGATTCCCTCTCAGTCGTCTCTTCTCCACACTACACAGGCCCAGCTCTGTCAGCCTTTGCTCATTAGAGAGATGCTCCGGTTCCCTCACCAGCTTTGCAGCCCTCTCCTGGACCTTCTCCAGTAGTTCCTTGTCTTTCTTGAGCTGGGCAGCCCAGCATACCCAGCCACAACCCTGGACATGTGACTCCTGATGTGGCCTCACCAGTGCAGTGGGAAGATCATCTCCCTTGACCTGCTGACAATGCTCTTCCTAATGCATCCCAGGATACCATTGGCCGCCTTGGCCAGAAAGGCACACTGCTGGCTCCTGGTTTAACCTGCTGTCCACCAGGAATCACAGGTCCTTCTCTGCAGAGCTACTTTCCAGCAGGACAACATCCAACCTGTACTGGTTCTTTCATGCTCTTCTCCTGTTCTCCACGACCTTTCAAAGATGATGGAGAGTGGGTGATGGTTTAACAATAACATCTGCCAACTCCTCAACACTCATGGGTGCATGTCGTTGGGGCCTATGGATCTCTGGATGTCAAGCTTGACTAATGGATATCTAATCTGATCCTCCTTGACCAAAGGAAAATCTTCCTTTCCCTAGACTTTCGCTCTTGCCTCCATGCTCAGGGACTCCCAGAGTCTGGCTTTAGCAACAAAGACTAAGCAAAGAAAGCATTCAGTAACTCTGCTTTCCCTGTATCCTTTGTCACCAGGGCACTCACTTGATTCAGCAGTGAGCCCGTGTTTCCCTAGTCTTCCTTCTGTTACTTGTAGCAAAAGGTAGGAAAGGTGTGGAAGAAGCCCTTCTTGTCATACTTGACATCCCTTGCTAGATCCAATTCCAAATGGACCTTAGCATTCCTTATCACATCCCTGCATACTCTGACAACATGCCTTTATCCCTCCCAAGTGGCCTGTCCCATTTTCCATATTCTGTAAATGTTCTTCTGTTTCAGTTCTGTCAGAAGCTCCTTGCTCATCCATATGGGTCTTCTGACCCTTTTCATTGATTTCTTACTAATAGGGATGCACTGGTCCTTAGCTTGGGAGAAATGATGCTTGAATAAAAACCAGCTCCCTTGGACCCCTCTACCTTCTGGAGTCAACCCACGGGGTTCCTCCAAGAAGGTCCTTGAAGCAGCCAGAGGTAGCTTTCCAAAAGTCCAGGGTTGTAACCCTACCTATTACCCTGCTTCCTTCATCTTTGGGAGATTATGAATGTCTTTTGAATAGGACCAAAAAATTGTGTGTTTTCTTCCTTTGGGGAATGCTAGCCTTGAAAAGATAGTTCAGTTGGAAAGAAATAATTGAGGGATGGTATGTAAGAAAATGTTAGCTTTGTGTCCAATGTGGGCTAGGTTTCATTCAAATGAGTTTGTTGTTCCTACTAGGGCAGTATTGCTTGCTGTAGTTGATGTTCTATTCCCACTCCATATCTGAAATGGTTTTTTCCTTAGTGTCAAAGAAGATGCACCCAAAAGATCTCAGCTTGGAGAGATTAAAATTTAAACATGGTTTTCTCTTGATTATTGTTCAAAGCCTTTTCTTTCATCTGTTTTCAAAGAATTGCTTTTTTTTTTCCCCCTGAGAACCTCTTTTACAGCTGTACATGGGCTTGGATGTGTCTTGCATTCTTCCTCCGTCACAGCTCTACTTTGGCTTAAAGATTATAACAGTAGTAAATATTAGGGGGAAAAAAGCCAAGTGACGCACTTCATGGTCAGTGTTTGGTTTTGTTTTTGCAAGTGGATCAGCTCTACTAAGTTATGAAAGATGCTGTAGTCCTGAATTGCTCTCTAAAGGAGCTGTTTTTTCTTCACTGACTGTAAAGCAACACCGCAGGAGATTAGTTAGCTCCCACAGCTGCTTCACTTAAGTATCTAGAGTTGAATAACATGAACTTTTTCTTGCTCTTGTGTATAAGCTCAATGGATAATACCTTTACGAAATGTATTACTGTATACCATTTTAGGATGTGGAAGTTGGATGTGGGATTTGTTGAAACAATGTGGTACAATAAGGGATGCCTCTGTGACCTTGATTTGGTAACAGGAAAATACTACTGTGGCTGGCTGCCAAAGGATGCTGTGGAGTGTACATAACACTTAAATCCTGTCTGAGCTTAATCTTCTTACAGTTTCGTAAGAATATACTGCTTGCACTAAGACACATTGGTTGGTGACAATCAAACAGGAAAATATACTGGTTAAATGTTAAATATTTGTATAAAGACACATCAAATTTGAGATACTTCTCAGTGCCTCATACTCTGTTTTGGTATTAGATTTGGTATTTGCATTGTGTTTCCTGTTGAAATTAGTATGAGGCGTATATTTACCTTATACTGAAATCTCCTAATAACCTAATCAAACATATGGCAAAGTATGGGTGAAAGAAAAGTGCTCTCTCTCTCTCTTTCTTTGAAGAGAAATAAATGGTGTGTGATTTGTGTGATTAATACATTAGGGTCTAATGCTGTAAATTATACTCCCTCTAATAAAATGGGGTTGGTATTAAACAGTGTGTAATATTCTTTCTTTTTATTGAATCCAGCTCTACTAAACTCTGAAAGATGAAGGAGGAATATCTGATAGCATTGTTGGAAAAAACGATTGAACAGGGTAATAAAGCTAGCAGATATTAGGCTGCCTAAGATAATTCTGATAGACAAAGTCTGGGTGGCAATCAAATACTCATAGCACCGTGAGTCTCTTGTTTGACAGAGCTTTTCCGTTGATGGAAATCAACAGCTTTGTGTGAGGACTAGTGGATAGATAAAAGGTATTTTAAAAGACAGGTTAAACACAAGTTTGGATAGATTGCTGGAAGCTGACCAGTTGTGGGTAAAAAATATGAATCAAACTTAGGAGAGGAACAAGTTTTAGCACTGTTCCTTTTCACTCAAGTTCTTAAATTTCCTCTCAGAATGAGGAAGCCTAGCTAAATTCCTATGTTTTGGGTGTCTGTGCAGTCTAACGCTCCTCCTAATGGTCAAATTCAGAATCTGAATTTGTTCAGAAAAATTATTCTTAAGGGTTTTGCACTAGAATTTTCAGACGTGAATAGCACCTGCAAGAGAAGTCATTGCATTTTAAGTCCCCTGAGTTGCCAGCAACTGCCCTGATTTCATACTGGCAAGGATGTTTATATGTGATTGTGGTTTCTGGGTGTTTATTACTCCTAAAAATAACCCTAAACAAGACTTAAGGGTAGCCTTAAAAAGCATGTCTGTAAGTATCCTTCTTGCTAGTCTCCTCCCTAAATAAAAGTGTCACCTTTTTAACTCACTGCTCCTGACTTCTTCCCTGGATAGTCTTTAATCAAGTTAGTAGTGCAGAGCCAGGAACATTGCATGATGTAGTGCTTGCTTTAGGTCATTTTGTTAATGGTTAACTGTGTTAACAATTACTTATTGAAGTTTTTGAATAGCTGCTTTGATGGTATCAGTTTCTTTCAGTTGCATGGTAGCTAAAATTATGAGCTGTATTATGCAATTATTGCCAGTTTCTGGCAATTAGTTTATATTTTAGACCCCAAGCATACCTTGTATGATTGACAGTAGGGAAGGTTGTGGAGTTTCTTGGAGTCAACTCTAAGATTTTATGTGCATGTCTTTTAAAGAATTAAGTATTCAGCAGTATCTTCCTTCCAACCCAAACTATTTTAACAATCATGAAAGCTCTGAATATCATCATTAGATGTCTCTGGCAAAAGTGTGTGTAACGTTCTCTAAGAATATTGCTTGCAGACAGGTATGCTTTGCATCAGCATTTTCCTCATGTTAAAATAAGTGAGGCTTTCCTGCCTCCCTCTATGTCAGTCGTGCATGTACCTCACATGGTTTGCTACTGTGAAATTACTAGTGAACATTTCCTTCTGGTTTGCCCAAGAGATGTTTTAGACCAGATACAGAAAATTGGGCTGATGCTCTAGTCTGATAAAAATTATCATCCTTTTTGTATCTTTTAATGAAGTCTTATAGCTCATATAATTCATTCAAAGTGAAAAAGTGCTTTCCCATTGACTGTTAGGTTGAGGGAAAAAACTTAGTTGAGATTGCAGGCTCAGAAACGTGACCTTTTATTGTAGAGAGAGCTGTAAATATCTTCTCATTGCCACAGTCTGGTATAAAGTATAGTAGAGTTCAAGCCTAGTAGCTCTTACTTCATAGCTGCTATGAAGAAACTTTGCCTCTAGAGCTCACACACTGAAAAGAAATGCTTTTTATGAGATGGAAATTTCATATTCATTTTCGGTTCATAGACTAATTTACCATTCATTTTCAGTTTTGTTATACTGTGAAAGGAACGTGTTTGTGAGCATTTTGGTGTATCTTTTCAGAAAGAAAAGGTCGAGTAGTTTTGCATTCAGTTAAAGATGCTGTGCTGCTTCTGCAAGTTTTAGGGGTACTCATGAGAAAAAGAGGAGGTGAAAACTTTGGTTATGACAAGTAGTTGATTCGATTATTAAGTTTCTTGGTAAGGGATGTATTTGAAAGCAATTATTTAAGAAGGTTCATATTTAATTGAGCAAGGCTCTTTGCAGGGGAGATTGGGCTAGATGACCTTTAAAAGTTCCTTCCAACCCAAACTATTTTGCAATTCAATAAATCTCAGGAAAGGCTTTTATGTTAGACAGCTTTTATTAATGCTTTAATGAGAAAATGCCTTTAGGTGTGGTATAGCATAAATACAGTTGATGAAAACAAAATAGGTGATTAATTATTTGCATCACATTTTGTTAAAACAAAACAACTGGAAGGTTCAAGTATGCTTAATAAATGGCATGCTTGTTCTGAGTAACTGTGAGCCGAGTGTGCGTTCTAAAAGTCCAAAGCGGTATTCTTTTGCATCGCTATTACTCTAGATATTGTAAGGTCACTAGGGTTTGATTTGGGCTGTTGTTTTTGAATAATGTGCTTTCCGTGAGTCTTGCAACACAAGCTGTGGTTTGGCTGTTTTTAATTTGTTCTGGTTTTTGTCGAGGTAAGGGGGAGTGTGCGTGTCCCCTGGCCACCCTCCTGCTCTATTTCTACGTATATTTAACAGTTTGAGTCTACACTGTTATTTTTGTTAAGTACCTAAAAGAGTTTTATGGAGATTGAAATGCTGGAGTGTGATGAGAGATAAGAGAGATAATAGAGGGGATTTGGGGAACCAACAAATAGAGATTAAACAGTATTAAGGGCAAGTTTAGGGATCTTGGATGTGAATTGGAGACTGGGTCAGTGCATGTTATCTTCTTGAATAGGATTTTGTGCCAAGTCCAGACTAGAAGTTATATATTGTGGTCAGTCAGGTAGGAAGAAAAGAGGTTGAGAAAATAGAGGGAACTGAAATACCAATAGGAAAAAAAAAATCAAAACTTTCCTGAAATACAGGAATAGTTATGAATGTTTCATGTCACCATTTTCTTTCCATAACCTTTCCCTCTACTCCAGGAGATGAATTTAGACAACAAAAAAACAAACCCGCATAACAACAACAAAACTCCATAAAACCAAAACACAAAAAAACCCCCAGCCCCTCTGGACTATTCCAAAGGTATCAAGGACAGTATTGCATTTTGTCTTCCTTGTGATTTGTGAAGTATATGTGAATGCACATGCTCCTTGAAAGTGAGATTCACATGGATAAGACTAATGAATAATGTCGGTCATTCCAGGTTTAAAAAAACCATAATAAAATGAAGCTGTAATTTTCAGAGTCCAAATGGAATTGACTTTGTCCTGGGAACATGGGGCTCAAGTTCTGTCTGATAGAAGCATATTCAGCTCTCATCTGATTCTTAAAATGACTCCTGCATGGTTTCTAACTAAATGAGTATGGAGAAGTTTCTTTTTCTTTTCTAACTACCCCAGAGTTTTTTCAAAACAAAACTGAGCAAAGCAAGAAAATTAGGCATTTTTGGTTTGTTCCAGTCATTAAACTCTAAACTCAGTTTGCCAGCCAAGAAGCCATTGTATTCTTTTATGCTGGCTGTCAAGAGGCCTGTTCTTACTCTTTCAGGTTGAGTGAGCCACACATTTTAGGCATTTAATAGCAGCCAGGGGAGGTTCCTCCCAGCCTTTCAGATATTATTTTTGATAAGTTTTTTCCCCATGTAAAGTTGGAAGCAATGTGTGTTAGGTAGGCATCACTTACATATTGCTAAATACTTAGAAAATGGATATTAGCAGGTTTACAGCAATCATATATGCTATATCCCTCCTAGAAGGTGCAGCATTTTCATTGCATCTGGTTAGCTTTTAGGATTCATCTTAAAAATCAAGGTGCGTATGAACTCCTGATTTTAGTGAACCTGGTTGCTCAGTGCCTTTGTCTTCATAACCCCGTGGGCACTTGCAGAGGTGCTGCTGCCCTTCCGTGGTAGCTGTGCACCTTCTCAGCAGGCGCAGTCTCCAGCTGTCCTGGCACTGCTTCCCCTGCCTTGGGCTCGGGCCGTTGCTCCGGAGGTGTTATCGCTGTGGCCTTGCAGCTGCACAGTGTCATTACAGCAGGGTTTCTCAGGAGAAATGGACTGCAGTGGGGGAATTGCCTCTTTTTTCTCCCCGCTTTGGGTGTATCTTGTGGTTTTATGGCAGGGGATGCAATAACGTGTGAGCACAGAAGTTAATGACCAGCAGGCGCTGACTCAGCAGTTGCCCTGATCAGCATGTGCTTTGCTGAGTGCCAACAGCATTGCAAGAAGGAACGGCTGAGAGGGCTTGAGCAGCTCCTGGTGAAATATATATTGTTAGTACAGAATTACAGAATGGTTGGGGTAGGAAGGGACCTCTGGAGATCACCTGGTCCAGCTGTCCCTGCTAGAGCAGGTTCGCCTGGAGCAGGTTGCACAGGATCGTGTCCAGGTGGGTTTTGAATATATCCGGGAAAGAAGACTGCAACCTCTCTGGGCAGCCTGTTTGAGTCTTCTGTTACCCTCAAAAAAGTTTTTCCTTATATTCAGATGCAGTTTCCTGTTTCAGTTTGTGCCTATTGCCCCTTGTCTTGTTGCTAAGCACCACTGAAAAAAGTCTGGCCCCATCCTCTTGACACTGCATTTAAGATATTTGTATGCATTGATAAAGTCCCCTCTCAGTCATCTCTTCTCCGGACTACACAGGCCCAACTCTTAGTCCTTGATCGTAAGAGGGATGCTCCAGTCCCCTCATCATCTTTGTAGCCCTCCAACAGACCCTCCCCAGTAATTCCTGGTCTTTCCTGGGCTGGGGTTCCCAGAACTGGACTCAACACTCCAGAAGTGACCTCACCAGGGCAGAGTAAAGGGAGAGGATCCCCTCCCTCAACCTGCAGACCACATGAAAAAAATGTTATGGAGGAGCCACTTATTAGACTGGAGAGAGTCCAGGGGAAGGGCACTCGTCTGGGGGCTCCCAGCACTTCTCTTTCCAGCTGGCCACTAGGCAGAGTTCTTTTTCTCCTCTTTCTTTTTGTTTTTATTTCTTCCCCAAGCCACTTTCACCATTGGAGTTATTTTAGTTATTATATCTACTAATAAATCTTAGCACATGTGAACCTGTCTCAACATCTTTTGTGCAACTGCCTGTTTCCCTTGAACACTTGCAGATTTGCAGCACCTTGTTCCCCCCCCTTTTTTTTGCCTGGTGTGCTAATTTGCTCATTAACTAATTCAGGTGAGGTTACAGCCAAGATGCATATGTTATATAGAGGTCTGTTTCTATAGATGCAGGCCAAAGGGATAGTCATGACTGTACTCCTCTGGTATGCTGTTTTTAGTAACAGTTCAGTGTTGTAAGAAGGGCTTGGATTAAGTTTAGTAGCAGTGTGCCAACAGCTGATTATCTCTTTGTTCGTTGGGGCTTTTTCTGTAGTGTAGGGGTGTTCCTGTCTTTAGAATGACAAGATACTTGTAGTTTTGGTTAAGATTAAAGTATGTTTTAGTCCATTCCAGAGCTAAATGTTGAGGGGAAAACTGAAATGGCAATGTGGTTTGGTTTTATGAATTATGTATTGTGGAAGATACTACATGGTGTTGTACCACTGTAAGCCAAGTGTAATTAGGATGTGAACATGCATGCATCACCAAAATATGCACCAAGCGCTCAAGGTCTGATAATTGTTGTTGATTATTCTTAGTTACCTTTTGCTATTGTAAAATTGTCTGGTTTGCCTCAGAAAATAAATGTTTCTTTACAATTCTTGCAGATTCCTGCTTCAGTGTCTTGAGGATCTTGATGCCAATCTACGGAAACTGAATTCACGTTTGTTTGTTATCCGTGGACAGCCAGCAGATGTTTTCCCCAGGCTTTTTAAGGTAAATGCCACCTTGCAATTGTTGCTTCTATCCACAAATATGACCAACAAACTAATTTCAACTAGGAATATTTCTTGAGCTGTTTCATTCAGTGCAAGTTACTTATGCAAATACTGATATATCCTTGCAATTTCTCATTAAGGTTATTTGTGTTAGTTTTGAATATTTCCTCTCTAATGTACATATCATCAACAGAGCTGAGTTGCTTTTAGACTTTACTGATTTTTGTTTTTCTTTCCAAAAACAGAAATTATTTCAAATGGTTTGCTGAGTGTAGGTACTGTATATTACTACATTTTCCTTGACAGGTTCCCTTTGTAATACTGAAGTAAAATTTTGTCCACGTGAATCCATGTTCAAAGCCTGACCTGTAAAAGCAATGTTTTATTTAGGCCAAACATCTTCTGTGATTGCTTTTTGGCCATTAAAGGCGATTTAATAAGCTTTTTTCTAGTAGTAGGATTGTTAAAAGCACAGTGTTACTAAAAAGCAATTTCTAGTCAAAGAAATGTAAGGCTTTTGTGGGAAAGGGCTTTACTGAAAAAATTAAAGTTGTGAGTGGTTGTTACTGATAGTAATATGTTGTCCATGGATAATAGTGTGTTTAAGGTAGTAATACTATAACAGTGTAGTAAAAATGAGCACTTTGCAAATTGATTTGAAGAGTTTTTTTCAGAATGATTCAATTGAGGTGACTGAAACAAGCGAGACTGGAGGGGCAAAAGTAGATACCCATTTTTTCGAAGAGGTGGCATGTTCATGATTTTTATTCCCAGGTCTTCAACACAAAACTCAACCAAAACTCCCATTTTTGACTTCATTATTGTGCCTTTGTTGTGAAATGCTAAGTGGATGATGCTTCTACTGGTCTTTCCTTGATTTCCCCTCTGTGAAGAATTTCCTGGAGGAGTACTGTGGCATTAGCTGCTGTTTGCAACCCCTCAGATATTCAAGCTTGTTCTATTTGTCTGTCAAACTTAGTTTGATAGCATTTAAATAGGAGCAAAGGTCTTGCTATCGTGTGTGTTGCCTTTTGGATTTCAGCAAGCTGTGGCAAGTCTTCTTAAATACTTTAATAGCTACTTTGACAGCTTCTGTTTCAGATCTTACTACTAGGGTGATCTTTCTATGCCTGGCAGCATTGGATTGCCACATTTTTAGAATATTAATTTTAGCATTGAGAAGAAAATTAAAATAATTTGTAATATAGATAGCTTTCAAAAAAACCATTCACATCTGTCTATGTCTTCTAGTTCCTCAAATTAAAGTGTCTTTGTCATATAGTGATCACTGAGGAGCTTTTCAGGGCATCCTCTATGCTAAACAAGTTATTGAAGCTTTTGAGGACTTCTTCACTTTTGGCTGAAGTCTGCCTGGAACATGCATCTATCTCTTATATCTCACAACTTTTTCTGCCAGAGCAGTAGCTGTATGTACATCAGACACTTGCAGTGCAGTGAAGGGCTTATAACACTGAACAAAGCTTTTCAGATCATCCCTGTTAAATGTCTCAAAGGTGAGCAATGATCCTGACCCTGAAGAGCGAACACATGTGGTAAAGATAAGTTCAGTTAAGTTTGGAAAAATAACTTTAGTTAAGTCATGGCAGGAGATAGTGGAACTTCTGTAGAACCTGGTGTCAGGAGCCCTATCACAGATGCCAGCATCTGTGGATTTCCTGGGAATTAATGTATCACAGCTGTTTCTTGGTAAGGCTTTCCTTTTCACAATCTGAAGAACAATTCCTTCAAAAGGCAGAACACTGATCTATCTTTATCCTTACAAAAGACCTCAAACACCTTTAGGCTCTTCCATTTCAGTTAAGTTTTGGTTTGTTCTTGCCTCATCCTCTTCAATTTGTCCTGGTCTGCTTTCTGTCTTTAGCTCTTTGGGCTTGGCTCAGTAAAGAAAATAGAATTGAAACAATCTCTATTTTTTTTAAGGCATCAGTGTTGCTAAAACCGTTCAGCAGTATGAGTATGTGCAAAATGATCTGTGTCCATGATTCTTCTAATTGCCTGGCTCATGCTGATGTGAGCTGGGTGTATTCACATTACACAGCAGTTGTCTCGGATTTTCTTGAGTCCCTTAGGAACATGACTCTGTGTCTTGGACACAGTTGTTTTTGTGGTCTTCTTTGCAAAAAAACAGAGGAAAGAAGGGTTTAGAAAAGCATCTGCTGCAACTTGTCAGACAGTGGTTTTACATTATGAAATGGGAAGTAAGTGTTACGTGATGGTGTAGGAGGTTGCTTGAGGATTCAAGGCTTGCTGGGTTAGTCTTAGCAGACTTTACGATGGCTGGAGTCCAGCCTTGTTTCGAAGAGCAAGCGCTCCTTGGAATCATCTATCCTCAGGGCTGGGCTTCATCTAGGAGAGAGCTGGAGTTCAGCAGTGAAATAGCACCCCAGGTGATTAGCACTGAGTGCCCTTGTCTCTGGTGTAAATCCAATTCTCTGAAATACTGTGGTGTATTAAATCAAGTCATTAAGATTCTGAGGGATTAGAAAGTATTTCTTTGAGTTTAATTGCCATGATGGCTTTCTAGGATCATCTTGTGCATACTTCACCTTTCCAATTTCCTACTGTTGCTGAAGCCTTAGCCATTACTGATCCCTTTGTTCCCTTCTTTTTCCTCTCTTGTGACTGTTGGCCTTGGTAGCAGCATCTGGGACATAAAGAATATTAGACTTCAAGGCATAATTCTCTTTGTAGAAGACAGCCTTTTTTCTTTTTTTTTTTTTTAATTAAGAATTTGAAGATTGTCTGAGTGAGGAGTAAAGATTTGAAAAAGGTAAAGAAAGTGTTTGGTGTGGGGGAGTGGGAGTATTTCTACCCCCCTCCACTGAAACTTCAGTTCTGCTGTTAAAGCTGACAGACATATATAAAAAGCTTTTCTGCAGAGCAAGGTACTGCTGCTGATCCATGTTCAGAAGACAGCCTTTGTCATCTTCCCCTTCTGTTGAGTCTCTTAAGGTTTGTGGATCCTAAAGTTAGCGATGAGTTTTCAAGATTGGCATGGAAGTTGTTCCATTACAGTGAGCACCCATAGTAATAGAGCAGATGGAGACTTTTTTATGCCTGATAACTACTTAAATGCCAAAACGTTGGACTTTTTTTGTTTTCCTGGGTGCCAAATGTGTTTTGGATCCTTCTGTGTCTCTGATAACTATCCACAGGTAATAGCTGGTGTTCCATTCTGCCCCTGTCCTTCCAGTTCTCCTTTCCCTCACCCTCCCTCATGCAGCTGAGTTGCTAAAGGACCACACTTTTGGTTTGTGTTCTAGGAATGGAACATTGCAAAACTTTCTATTGAATATGATTCTGAACCATTTGGGAAGGAAAGAGATGCAGCTATCAAGAAGCTGGCTAGTGAAGCTGGAGTCGAGGTCATTGTTCGGATTTCCCATACATTGTATGACCTAGACAAGTAAGTTACCATTTACCTTGGATTTTAAAAAAGGAGGAAAAAAACCCTTGGAATTTTATGTAGTATTCATTTCTATATTGTGTACTACTTTCCACACAGAACACTTCGTAGTTAGGAAAACTACAAATTTGTTTTATGTTTCTCTTTTATCCATCTATCCAAATTTTATTATATGCTGAGTAGAACTTTGAAATTCCAAAAATGATATGTAACTGTATCTGAAATGCAGTTTTAATTTGGAGTTCTTTTGAAAACAATGTTCATGTTAATTAGCTGTCATTTATAATTAAGTTACTCAAACACGCCTGTAACTTCTCCCAAATAACATCTGTTTTTAAGTTGTTTTGTTAAATTGTTTTGTCTTTATTGCACTTCTTGTGCACAAGTTATGAGAAAGTCCTTTATGTTTTTTTAAGAGCTGTTTCCTACCAATTATCTATTCAATAAGTAATTGGGGTTTGTTTGCTCTCCCTGTGTTGCCTTACTTAATGTGTTGTTTATATTTTTCCACAGATCTATTTAATGGATTTGTGTTAATCTCCTATTATAGAAACATAATCCACAAACTAGTTAGAAGTATGACTTGTCTTCTCTTAACATTAAGTGATTTATTGTGGTAGCTGCCCATTTTATTCTGTTACAAGGCAATGTATAGGAGACACTTAGACACATGGGAGGGCAGTGAAATTGGAAGTATTTACATTTTGAAACCAATAGCTGACTTTTTTTAATCCCAAATTGAAAATTCCTTTTTTCCCCTCCGACCCCACTAAATAAGCGTTTGGTTCCATCTATCACTTTGTAAATTTTCTTTGAAGTTTTGCTCTTTCCACGGCTTTAGATACATTTAAAATGGCAATGCAAAATACGAAACTGTGTTTTTACAGCAGTCGTTGTGTATAAGCTACATATATATGTTGGTTTTCCCCCATATTAAGGCAGTTTTAATATCAATTACTGTTCTCAATACCAGAAGGAGAAAATGATTTTTTTTGAATGCAAATACCGTAGTCTTGTAGGTGACTTGGATATTTCTGTATGTAGCTAGGATCTCTCTCTGCTTTACTGATCTGTTCTTTTCTTTGCCTTGAACTGTCCACGTTCATTATATCCTTGTTCATGAGGGAATTTCTGTAACCCAGGAATGAAGAAAATTGACTTGGTTATAAACAGTTAATTTATATGTCTCCCTACTGGGGAAAAAAGGATGGTATATTTAAAGTTCTAACTGTCTGGATTACCATGTATATTTGAGATTCTGTGTAAGCTGGAGGGGAGGTAAGAAGATACTTCTGTGTATATCTAGGTGTGTATATTTTATAAGAAAAACTGTTAAATACTGTTGTCTGACATGCTTCTTTCCTTTTATTCTTTTTCTTTCATACAGAATAATAGAATTAAATGGAGGACAGCCTCCTCTTACTTACAAGCGATTTCAGACCCTAATTAGTAGAATGGAACCCCTGGAGATGCCTGTGGAGACCATAACCCCAGAAGTAATGAAAAAATGTACTACTCCAGTTTCTGATGACCATGATGAGAAATATGGTGTGCCATCACTTGAAGAGCTGGGTATGTTCTGAGATTGCTTTGACATTTTGAAACAAGTGAGATGTAATCTACCACTAAAAGCACAATGCTTAAAAGAACAATGAGTGAGGTCCTGCTAGTGGTTAATTGTTAACCTGATGCAATTATGGCATACAAGAGAAACGAAAAAAGATAATCAACTCTGTAAATTTTGGTTGTTTTCTGGTAAATGAGAGGTCAGGTCAAACTATGCTAAGTACTGTTTGGCTTCGTTTAATACAACATAGCCATTTTCCCAGGGTACCACATAATCATTAAGCTACTAATTAATAGTCTTTGATGCTTCATTTTGTATTAAATACACTTTGGATCTTTGTGCTTCAGGTCATTAATTTGCCGTTTAACAAACCAGTTCAAAAAAAAAGCCCTCTTTTCTTGATATACTGAAAAAAGATAGTAATAAGACAATTAATTCTTTAGAAGGTTCTGGGGGAAAAAAGATCGTACATTTCTGTAAGCGTAATTTTAAGGAATAGTATCAGTTATGGTCCTGTGAATCTCCTGGTCTCTTTCCTGTTTCCCCACACACCTCCCAAAATACAAGGAAATGTGCTATGACCTCCAAATTACTAACAAAAGAGTCTGGACAGATTTTGGTTAACCTTTGACTGCCCTGTCTAGTCCATTTGAACTCTCACAGAATAGACCTTCGTTTTTAAAGCCTTTATAAGAAGAGATGATCTCACTAGGCAGTGATTAACTATAGGCAGACATGTTCTCTCATGCATCTATCTGGTGAACAATCTTGGGCAGGTGATAGAGTGTGGAAAAAATCTTATTATCTTCTTTTTATCTTTCTTTTGCGGCTCAAGTACGTGTTTATCATCAAATTAACAATCCCTGTTATTTAAGTTGAGGTCAATGATTCCTAGGAGTGTTCTGAAGATGGCACTCATGCTTTTACCTTGGTGGAAAAGTTCTTAGACATCCTGTAAATTACAATAGCAATTGTTGCTTCTTAGTAGTAATTTAAAAAAAAAGTTGTGGTTTTAGGATAGCCTGCATATTGCAGATTTGGAAGATGATAGAGAGGGCACTTCACGCAAAACAAAAAAAAAAAACGCACAAAACAAAAACAGAAGAAATGGGACTGAAGTAAGACCGTTCAGCATCTAAAATTTCTAATGTATATTAATGTAAATGTAAAAGGAAAAACTTGAGTTTTTTTGCTAGTTAGAGGTATTGGATGTGCTTTGAGAAGACTTGATTGCATACTGGTTTTAAAACACACTTTTTCATGTGTCCAACTTAGGGTTTTTCTCAGGATGCAGTAGAATGTAGTCAGGTATCAATATGCTA
Source organism: Melanocharis versteri (assembly GCA_013397845.1). Taxonomy (NCBI): domain Eukaryota; kingdom Metazoa; phylum Chordata; class Aves; order Passeriformes; family Melanocharitidae; genus Melanocharis; species Melanocharis versteri. The sequence continues at coordinate 542,246 of VZTG01007653.1, forward strand.
TAATTTTGTTGCCCTACAGTATAAGCAAACAAGGAATTTCTTTGTTTCAATTTGTCTCTCAGGTTTTGACACAGATGGTCTGCCTTCTGCAGTATGGCCAGGGGGAGAAACAGAAGCTCTCACACGATTGGAAAGACATTTAGAACGAAAGGTATGTTTCAGATCACTGCAAGTCCGACATGTCTGGGAAGTATAGTTACTCTCTGCTATGAAACCTAAAGGGATTTGGGCAAGTTGTGTTAAAAAAAAAAAAATCAAACCCACAAATTTGAGCTCAAGGCCTCAATGATATAAATCAGTAGTTTGTTTTTTAAAGATGATAGCAGATTATCTTTGATATGAATTTTAGAGACAATCTGTTTTACTCTTCTGTATTAAAAAAACCCTAAATTTATTTTGGAAGTAATTTTATTTGAAACACATTTTATAACTTTGAAGGGGAATTCCTCTGACAGCTAATGTATTGCTAGTTGTCTAGGTTTCCAATGTATTTAAAAGAAAGGCACAGATAGTTCTGGAAGACAGTCCATGCTTTCTCCATTGAGCTGAATTACCTTCTAGAGGTTCTGCTGATTCAGAAGGAATGCCTGGGTATCGTAGGTGACCTGACCATCTGTCCACTGTTTGGATTGAGTTACAGACAGTGTGTGATTTCTCCCTTTCTAAGTTGCTATGTAGCCTCTAGTCTGATTTTGCTGTGTGGGTTTTGTTTTGCTTTGTTTTTTTTAAGGCTTGGGTAGCAAACTTTGAAAGACCACGAATGAATGCAAATTCCCTTCTGGCAAGCCCTACAGGGCTTAGTCCCTACCTCCGCTTCGGCTGTTTGTCCTGTCGGCTCTTTTATTTCAAGTTAACGGATCTGTACAAAAAGGTAGGATTTCTGTGTAGTCAGCTACATATTGTTACATGCCGTGGTTTTCCCCTGCTTCTCCTAATAAAATGTTTTTCTTTAATGATGATCTTCAGGTAAAAAAGAACAGCTCCCCTCCCCTCTCCCTCTATGGCCAGCTGTTATGGCGTGAATTTTTCTACACAGCGGCAACTAACAATCCACGGTTTGATAAAATGGAGGGGAATCCTATCTGTGTTCAAATTCCATGGGATAAGAATCCTGAGGCTTTGGCCAAATGGGCAGAAGGCAGGACAGGTTTTCCTTGGATTGATGCAATTATGACACAACTTCGTCAGGAAGGTTGGATTCACCATTTAGCCCGGCATGCTGTAGCATGCTTTTTGACTCGAGGTGACCTCTGGATTAGCTGGGAAGAAGGAATGAAGGTATTGTTTCTTATTCTCGAATTTCTTAAAATGCCTGTTAAAGTTTCAGGTGGTCATTCTAGAATTGTTACTGTGTTTTGTAAGTTGAATTTTAAGCTTTTAAATTGTGGGCAAAACTAAATTGTTTCTGATAAACCAGGTGTGCTGAAATTTTGCCTCTTGAATGTCCCCTTTTATGGGAATGTCAGAGTGTTTCTTGCAGTCAGAGTAGCTCTGGAATTCTTTTAAATTTGAGATTTCTTCCTGAATCTTGGCAAATAAACACGTATAACTACTGTATTTGAGATTTTTTTTTCCCAATCATTCTGTGTGAGCAATTTCTGTTCCTATCTTGTTTCTGCTCTCCTGCAAAGGGGAAGTGCTATGGGAATTAAAGAGAGAAAACTAAAAACTGATAATGTCCTTTCAGCAATTTCTGTCGCTTTGCCTAGTGTCAGAAGTGTGAGTAAAGGCAACATGATTTGGCTGGAGGCTCAGTGCAGTTACTATTATGCAAATATGAGATGCTGAAGTTCAAATTTAAGATGCCAGGCTTTTGAAGAAAACAATGGAATAATTCGGTCTCACTAAATTAAGCCTTTGAATCAGTTTTACATTTTTAGAAGGGTAGCATAACTTTTACTGAGCAGTAATAATCTATGAAAATTTGGGAAATCGGGCAATTTTATTTTTGGAATCCAAGAAAGTTACTTGCCATCAGAATTGTTACCCCATATTTCTATATGTATACAATCATAGGAAATTTCCTTAACAAATCAGTTGTAAGCAAACACCTTTCATTTTAAAAAATTTGATTACTTTTGCAGTTCATAAATACAAACATTGAAGATGCACATACATAGGTAACTCAGTATATTACAGATAAATTACTCTGTATATTACAGATAAATGGCAGCTTGTTCTCACTTTTGCAGTAATACAGATCTATGAAGGCCCCAGACTCGTGCAGTGGAAAGATGTTCAACTCAAGTTTCCATAGCTAGCAAAAGTTAATCTGGCCTTCCACGTGGTGTTATTTCCAAAGTCTTGCTACATGGCAGCATCTAGTGGAACAATTGCGTGCTAACACACTTCATGTCTAAAGATCTTGTTGCATTATGAGTCACCATCTATTGGAAACGTTTTTTGAAAATGTTTTAACATAAATCCTATTTTTCCAAAACAAACTTTTTTCCCGAGTAGTTGCAGATATTTAGACAAAGTATAACACTTTGTAACACTTACTCAGTGTATACTGTGGAATGAATGCCTTGGTGAGTATATGGAGAGAGAGGTGGAGAGATCACTGTTTAATGGTATTACCTTATTTAGACCTTGTATAGGAATAATATTAGTTGAGGTTGGGTGGCAGTACTACAATGTTGAGCTTTTAGTGCCTTAGCATGAAGAAAGATGGTGGTTGCTTTGGAACATTTGGAAATTATGCAAGTTTGAAAGGAAAATCAGAACTTGCAAAAATATGTATTAAATAAGTATCTCTTCTTAAAACTACTAGGTGCACTCTTTTTATAAAAGGTCCTTGAGTGTTGTCCTTCACAGAATGAGGCTTCGCTCTGTTTTTTGTCAGCCTGCATCGTTAGTGATCTGACTGAGCAGATAAACTTCTTTTTATACAAGTTAGTATTGTCTGTGTTGAAGATGAAAAAACAATCAGTGCTGGAAGCTTGAATGTTTCACAACTGCTGAGCTCCAGATTTAAAGTAAAACCCTCATAAATCTTCAACTTTCTTCTTTTTTTTTTTCTTTTTTTTTTTTTTTAATGTAATAGGGGTAGCAAATTAGAATTAAAGTGTTTGGAAGATCTTTTTTTTTTTGTCTTCAGACCAGAATTCATTATCTGTCACACTATCCTTCGGTGTTCTTGGTGGTTCATAATGCCTCCAGGAATTAGCGTGTGTTCTTAAAACTGTGACTCGCTAGATTAACTATTAGCCTTCAAGAACACAACTTCTGCATGTTTGTGCTACCCCAAAACTCTTGAATTCTGCTCTTGGGATTCTTCACATAGTGGAAAGTGCTGTGCAAGTTGAGATATTAGGACCAACAATTTGAGTTCAAAATGTGCTTTTTATGTTCCCTGTTTTCTGGAAGTTTGCAAAGCTTACTCAACTCTGATGTGATGAAGCAAATGCCACTTGGAAGCCATCAGGCTCCAGCCATCCTTTGGGGATTTATTTTTCAAGGACGTGTTTGTGTAAGGATGTGTAGCTTCCTGAGATGTGTTTACGAGTTTGTTTACAGGATAAAAGCCTGGTTTTGAATTTTTTCTTTTGTTCTTGAGTTGGGCATTAAGGCATTTGCAATTGCATAGTGAGCATTCTGTGAATGCTGCCAGGTAAGAGAGAGCTTAAATCAGAAACTCAGGAACTCATCCTGAAAAAGTAGGTGTCTTGAAGGTGTGCCATGCCTAGACTAACTTGTTGCACTGATTTCTTAAGGTCTTTGAAGAGCTGTTACTTGATGCAGATTGGAGTGTGAATGCTGGAAGCTGGATGTGGCTATCCTGTAGTTCCTTCTTTCAGCAGTTTTTTCACTGCTACTGCCCGGTGGGTTTTGGCAGAAGAACTGACCCAAATGGGGATTATATCAGGTAACTCGCAAACCAGAATTTGCAGTGATTAATTCATGAGTGTTGCTTAAACTATTGAGCAGCTTTATACTTAACGTGACCTTTTTACCTTTTTGTTATTTTTTTAAAGACGTTATTTGCCAGTACTTAGAGGTTTCCCTGCAAAATACATCTATGATCCTTGGAATGCCCCAGAGAGCATCCAGAAGGCTGCAAAATGTATTATAGGAATTAATTATCCCAAACCAATGGTAAACCATGCAGAGGCAAGCCGTCTGAATATTGAGAGGATGAAACAGATCTACCAGCAGCTTTCACGATACAGAGGACTGGGTATGATTATAGATTATTTGCTTTATTTATTTAAAACTTCTCTCACCTTCTAGCAATAAATAATTTAGTCCCATAGCAGTGATAGTCAGGTGTAAGCCCAGGGTAGTGACTAGGGTTTGTATCCAAGTAAATGAAAATAACTGATAAAGGAAAGAGTTTGAGGGGAGTGCCTCTCCAAATATTGGATTTTTTTTCTGTGGGTTTTTGGAAGTGTTTTTGTCAAACTGGGCCTTCTGTGCATTCTGATACTTACTCTTGTATAGATAGGTTTTAGTACCAGTGATTAGAAATTTAATGTGGTTCATAACTTCAGTGATACTGTATTTGCATATGCAAATGCTGTTGCAGAAGTAGGTACACTAACCCAGCCCCTGGTAGATTCTTCCACTTTGCTCCAAGAGGTAAACCAGGTGCATTGTACTGCTCAGGAAGGTGTGAGCAGTCAGTATGGTCAGGTACTGGGTATTGAAGCAGGATATGTTGCACTTAAACCCAGCGTACTGGATATGTGTAATTAAGGAATATTGGAAAAGTTATGCAGAATATTATGTAGAAAAATTTAAGTTAAGTAAATGTAAACTCTAATTGTTTGGCAAGAAACAGAAGTAGGCAAGACAGAGAGGTGCTCGCCTATCGTAAAAGTAAGCCACTCAAGGTGAGGGTGGACAATTGGCTATCACAAGGAAAACAGAATGCTGCACTTAAATTTTTTTTTGGTTTTTGCTATCTTTCTTTATATATTTTGTCTTGTTATTTAGGTCTTCTTGCAACAGTGCCTTCTAATCCAAATGGAAATGGAAATGGTGGCCTAATGGGCTATTCACCAGGAGAAAGCATTTCTGGTTGTGGTAGTACAGGAGGTCAGTAAAATTCTTTCAATACGTAGAGTTATTGGAACCAAACTACATGAACTTCTTTTATAATGCCCTTGCCATTTTGTATTTTGAGAAAGAACTGCTTTCATAAGACAATTTTGAGTGCAAGTCACAAGTATTTTCAAATTTATTCACTGTTTGATAGTATTTGTATACAGACATCTTTAAATTATTTTTTTAATCTCAAATATGCAAATATTTTTAACCTGTTTTTCCCCTTCCAAAAATTGCTTACTAACTTGTATCAAACAGTTAGACTTCAAAAGCATTTGAATATGATTTTCTCCTAGAAGTGTATAAAAGCATCCTGATATTTATAATAAGGAATGACTTGCAAACTTTGAAGTGAGGATTGTTAACTTGTAAAGTTTTCAAATTGCTGGCATTAGATTGCTTACTGAAATTTATTGCTACTAAATAAAAATAAGAACAGTATTAAGATTGTGTTAACCCATGATGTATCTTAAATACTTAAATACTATGTATACCTTAGACTGTTGAGTGTAAAAGGATACAGCAGTACTGGAAATCTACTGGTTTTATGTTCTTCATAGGCTTTAGTCAAGGTTAGAAGCAGATTGTGGAGGAAGATGGACCTTACTGTTCTTAGCCAGCACAATTCTCTTAAAGATTTAAAAAGTAAACTCCTTAAAGCTGGGTGCTTGAGGTTTTATTTCTCATAAGTTTAGGACATTTGTAAGACAAGAAGGGTTTATTTTTTAAAAATTAACATTATGTGCACTCTTTTCTCCTTAAAATATATTCATGTATACATGTACTTACACTTTTCACATCAGAAATATATTCCTTTTGTAGGAGGTTCAGTGAATTTGGAAAGACAAAAACCATTAGAGCCTTGGCCCTGTAATGAGGTGGTTAGAAAAAAAAAACCACTTAAAAGCCACAATAAAAAGCCTATCTCTTGAAGAGGGGGGTAAACCCCCCACATTTTAAATCCCAAAACTGGAATTGTACCTTCTGTTATGTCTTCTCCCTGCCTCTCCAGGATCTCAGCTGGGAACTGGTGATGGTCATTCTGTTGTTCAGTCATGTGCCCTGGGAGACTCTCATACAGGAACAAGTGGAATTCAGCAGCAAGGTATAATGGCAGTGCCAGTCTGTAGAGGATCTCCAAATCCTTGCAACTGTGGAAAACCAAACAAAACCTCAAAATAGCATGGATAGATTTTGGGTGACAGCTGCTGTCTACAACATGAACTGACCTTGTTTCTGTTCTTGAAACACAGAAATTATTTCTTAGAGTGAACTTGTCTTGTCATTTTTATCTCTAAAATGCTCATCTAGAGCAATATTTGTATGTTTTGAGTGGGAGGGATCACAATTAAACAAAAATTAATAAACATTATCCTAGGCTACTTTAAATGAAACTGAAAACCAGAAGTTCACCTTGTGTATTGGATAGCAAAATTTGTATATTATCTTTTCCCTGATTTCACTACCACTCTTTCCATATATAATTAATTTCCACACTTTTGTGTGGATAGTCTCTTATTGTGGGAGCAAATTTTTGTTACTTTAACTATACTGAACCTTAGGCTGTGGTTTGTGATAAATCCAAGTTGCCATCAAATTTAACCCAACTGTTTGTTTCTTTGCAGTCTTAACAGAGGTGGTGTGTTTACTGATCAGGAAAGGCTGTAATCTGTGTTTTGTTTAAGCACCCAGAACGTAACCGGAACACCGCAACTGTTCAGAACAAGGAACCTTGCAACTGCTTCTGCTGATTGCACTATTCATGCAGAACACTCAGTTTCAAGGTTGCCAGTAGATAGTTTACATGAATCAGAAGGAAGTTTGCATCTTTCTTTTAAGTTACTTGCTTTTTTTGTTTTTCCACAACTAGGTTATGTCAAGATTCATTAGCGTTGCTATAACAAAATAATAAAAGCGATGGGAACACTTGGCAGAAGTAATGTTAAAATTTATAATGACTTATAATTAAAGCATTTGGATATACAAGCATTCTGCTTGTTGCAAATATAATGCATAAATATGTAGGCAGTAAATGTTGTTCACTCTGCATATATAAGTGCATATATGTTTAACTGCTGTAGACTACCATGAGGCTTATTTTTCTTTTGCATAAGAACTCTTCTGCATTCAGGATAGTTTCTGGCAGGATTTTTCTTGATGATGGAGAATAAATCAATTGGCTCCTTTTTGTTGTTGTAAAGAACATAATTTTACGCTTGCTTGCAGCTCTAAATTTTATGTAGTATAATAAATATCTACTGTATCTGAACAGGTTACTGTCAAGCAAGTAGTATCTTACACTATGCTCATGGAGACAATCAGCAATCACACTTATTGCAAGCAGGTAATTTAAACAACAACAAAAAACCCCAAACACTTTTCCTGATTATATAAGGGTGCAATAGAGTCTTAATGTAAATACTGATTTTAAATTATCAGGAAGAACGGCCCTTGGTACTGGCATTAGTGCAGGGAAACGCCCAAATCCAGAAGAAGAAACTCAGAGCGTTGGACCAAAAGTCCAGCGACAGAGCACAAATTAAACTGGTAAGATCTGAGGCACCTTAAAGCTATCAAATTTCTGTACAAGTTTTGTGTCTGTGATAACATTCGTGTCACTGCAATGCAAAGGATCCTAAACTATTGCTGTAAATACTTCTTTTCCGAGGACTGTACAAACAGACGGTACAAAATTCTGGCTCTAAGAGTTTGTGAAGTATGAGATAGGAAGTAGTTGCAAAAATAGAGCCAGACTGAAGATTATCAGACACAAATCCAGGTGTTAACAAAAGGGAGATGGATAAACTGTGGTTTTAATACATTAGCAGAGCTGCTTAAGTAGCTTCAGTTACTCTCTGCTCCTGCATCTCACCTTAAGTTGTGCCAGTAGCATTGTTTGTGTGAATGTATGGTGACCTGAATCAGGAGACTAGGACAACTTACAAGAAAAAGCTCAGGGCCTGGATTAGTTTAGACATATTAGCGGACTAAACAGAACATGTTTCAGAGGGAGACTTCCAAAATCCTGCAAAATGCTGATGTGGTTATTGAGTGTGAAGATATAAGGACAAATAAGGTTGAAGACGTGAGCCTTTGTCATTGGTCTGTAATTGAAGCAGGTTACTCAGACTGCCCAAGTTTGTCAAGCTGTGGTGAAAAAAACTTGAATTTGGAGGAGGCATTGTAGATAGGTACACAAAAACAGGTGTGAAAATGTGGAGAGAGAAGCAGGAAGTTGGAGGATGAGTTTTGTGTGTGTAAAATCATCAACATAGAGAAGGTAAGTCGATTGTGGTTTTCAGATAAAGTTGGGAACAGGATAGAGGAAAGAGAAGGCCAAAATTGTAATACTTTTTCTTTCCCCAGTAAGCATGATTTGAGAGGAACAAGGAAGATGACCTGAAAAGAATTAAGACTAAATTAAATTAGGTTCAAGAGTAATTACTTAGGAGGAAAGCCAAATAATGGAGGACTGTCTGAAATAAGAGGGGACAGAATTTCAAGACTGGGAGTGTGGCTGCAAAGGTTAGAGGTGATTGAGATGTTTAAGAAAAACCAAGTGGAGCATTGGTCATTATGGAGTTTGAAGAATAAGTAAGAATAGCACATGGAGAGACATTGTTGGAACTGGAAAACAGGGATTCCATACAGCAAGTGTAGGAGATACATTCATCATCTCTAGAGATAAAAAGGGAAATTCAGTCTACTTCATTTGGTTTTGACAGCAAGATCTAATTTTGCTTGTTTATGCAGTGGCAGCACTTTGTCAAAGTTACTGCGGTGCATTATGAACAATTGTGTCGTACTGATTTGATTCAGTGCAGAACCTCAGCATTGTTTCCATGATGCTGTCAATTGAGGAAGTGAGCTGAGACCTTAGTGAGTGATCCATCTGCTATTTTCTCACATACTGGAAGCCCTGTAAACTGCTTCTGTGTTCTCAAACTGATTTCTGTTACTTGGATGGGCCTGAGTGGAACTTAATTCCAAGAGAGTCTGTGTTTCAGTAGCTGTCTAATCCTTAGTCTGTGTAGATTCATTCAGCATCCGTGTTTTGTATTGCAGAATTCCTTAGGTGCTCGTGTCTGTGTAGAAGAAGTACCTGCAGAGCGAACGTCTGGTTCCTGTCTAAGCTCTTTTTCAATTGACAGACAGGTTGGAGGGGTTTCTAGTTTGGCAGAGAAGACTGATTTTGTTAGGGGTGTTCAGAGCATGCTGCAAAAGCGTTACAGGCAATACAAACATCAGCCGAGATCATACTCAAAAACACTGCTGGCAAAAGGTCGTGCACTTCTGAATAGCACTAAAGTACAGAGTACAGAGGCTTTTGTTGGGTTTCTCTTATTTTGTTTCCTTCCTCTTTTAGCCTCTAAGGTGAGAAATAAGAGTTCTGAGTATTTGGGCCAATACAGATTGGGACAGGGCTTCCTGCATTGGGAAGGGGGGAAACAATATTGGTCCCTTGAATTACTTCTGTCTTCAAAGACATCAAACTGCTTAAGAATATTTTTTTTCTTTTTTTCTTGCAGCTTGATTGGAAGAGAAGTTTGCCACTCAACACATGGGACAAAATTCCTGCTACTCTGTATTGGAACTAAAGTGTTGTGAGAGTTCATGTTCTAAAATTACATACTTTTTCATAAATTATTTTCAATTGTTCTCAGTTGTTGTAAACAAGTCCAATTTTTGGAATGCATTATTTCTAACTGGCATTTCTATGGTTTTTAACTTTTTAATGACTCTTTCACAAAGGGCAAATTGAGTTTTGTATATAAAGTATTTGGTGAAGAATTTGCTAACTTATTGTAAATATAAATATTCATGATTAGTGATAGACCCATCAATATATTTTTGATAATCTTTCATGTATATGGTAGTAGGAAAAGCTGTAGTGCTGCTCTGAAAAACAGATGAAATAGAAAGTTTGGAAGTTTTTAAATTGTTATTATTTTTAGATTCCATACTTGAGCTCTGTATGATCAACTTCAGATTTTCATAATGTAAGTGCTTAGGACTGTGTTTAATCAAATACAGTAGATTTGTAACCGTAATTAATCACATCTGTATATAAAACATATGCCAATTTTAGTCGAGTTGTAAAATTTTCATGTATATGTCCAGTCCTTGTATTTCTCAGTTGCCTTGTTCAGTAATGACATACCTTGTTAATAAACGAAAATTGTATATATAGATACATACGTTTGTCTTTTGTGTACTCTGTTGCTCCTGCATATATTTCCAAACAGAACCATTTCAGGAAAGAAGAGAAATACTCTTTTTAGACTTAATCTGGAAGGCACAAACAATGAACTATGCTACCTTTCACTTCCAAGTTTCATGATACTGAAGCAAAACAATATTCAAATTATCCAGGCATTTTTCTTGAAACTGCATGTATGTATTCTGGCCATTAAATGTTTTTCACCGATGTATTTATTAAGCATTTCTTCACAATCTAGGTGTTTGGCTTGGTTTTTTTTTCCTTGGGGTCCTGTCACTGTTGATGAGAGTGAAGAGATCAGCGTCTGCCCCCCCTCTTCCCCTCACAGAGAAGTTGCGACTGTAATGAGGTCTCTCCTCAGTCTTCTCCAGGCTGAAGAGACCAAGTGCCCTCAGCTGTGTCTCATACAGCTTCTCCTCCAGACCCTTCACCATCCTTGCTGCCCTGCTTTGGACACTGAGAGCTTTAGATCCTTCTTATATTGGCACCCAAAACTGCCCCCAGCGCTCGAGGTGAGGCTGCCCCAGTGCAGAGCAGAGTGGGACAATCCCCTCCCTTGCCTGGCTGTTGATGCTGTGCCTGATGCCCCCCAGGACAGGGTTGTCCCTCCTGGCTGCCAGGGCACTGCTGACTCATGTCCAGATTTCCATCGACCACGACCCCCAGGGCCCTTTCCATGGCACTGCTTTCCAGCATCTCGTTCCCCAGTCTGTCTGTACATCCAGGTTTGCCCCATCGCAGGTGCAGAATCCAGCACTTGTCTTTGTTAAACTTCATACGGTTTGTATTAATTATTAATTAATTCTAAAGTGAGAGGAGTTAATTATCTTGTCCTTAGTATCACATTGGTGACTTCTAGACAGGGGGCATTTCTGTGTGTTGGTTTAAAATTCAGCTTAGATTTTTGGGTTCACGACGTATGCAGCAGGGCTCTTCTGGCAGAATAAATTACCATGGTACTAAATTTTAGATTATAATTGTTAATGTAAATATCTCTGCATGCTGATTTGTATACAATGGCAACATCAAAAGCACTACTAGAAAATAGAGGCATGAGGCAGGGAATGTCTGAAATTGAAGAAAAAACTCAATGGTGAGAATACAGAAGCAGATGCTAAGTATTTTCCACAGATTAGTCCAAGTAAAATGGAGGGGTTCTCTAGGGGCATACATAATAAGGAGAATAAACAATTCTTTTTTTTTGTTTAAGTAGTCTGAAAATAGAAAAAAATAAATTGGCCTAGACTGCCTTGAGACATGTTTTACTCTGTCAAGATCATGCTGAATTTTTCTGCTAACCTTATATTAAAAAAATCATACCATCCAAATTAAATATTCCACCTAGATTTTCTGAATGATTAGGCTATGAAACTCCCACAGAGAAACTTCAGCAAGGTAAGAACATCTGCTTAAATATTACCTTCCCACCAACCAGTCTGGAAGTTCAATAGGTGAAGGAAGAAATTTACCCAGGAGTTAATTTTTGTGGTAAGTTAATTCCACCCTTCTTAAGTGCTGACAGTAGTATTCCTCTTCTTGGTGTAGGCAAATCCTTGGATTTGCACAGGAAGATCTGTGGAGATGCTGTTTCACTTGTGTGCCGGCTTGAAGGAGTTCTGGTGTCAGGACTGTGGTGGAAGAAACAGTCTGTGGTTATTTTAGTGTGAGAGAGGGGAGAAGTTGCCTTCAGAGTAGCAAAAGCCTCATAAAAGCCCTTTGCCTCATATTCTTCCCCTCCAACCTGCTAAGTGCTGTGACCACAAAAATAAGTACGAGAAAGTGAAGGCTTTGGTTGCACATTAAAAAATTACTAAAACCACTATAACATAGGGATTTTCTCCCCACACCCCCACTACCCACTTGTGACTTTTCAAGGAGTTGGACATGTGCTATAAATCCAGTATGGAATAAGGACCAGGGTATTGTTGCTTATTAGATCTCTCCTCCAGAAATGGAGCTTAAAATATTTCTCAAGAAAGTTCTGTTCCCGAGGGATTTAGCTGGCCCTTCCCTGGGCTCGTAGGAGACGGGGAGAGGAGAGTTGCAGACTTGTGGTTTTTGGAAACCAAAAAATAGACCCTGGAAGCATGCAGGAACAACTCTAGGGGATATTTGGGACGGAAAAAAAAATACCCTTTAGATGTCTTCAAGCGCTCAGAACCCGAGCGTTTGCAGAGGAACTTCGCGTGACCCGTCTCGTACGGGTGCTACCCGCTCACGGAGGTCTCTGGAAGGAGTTACGCCGCGAGCCCCTTGCCGCTCGCGGTGCGTGCTTGTGCCGGTGCCGGCTGGGGCAGGGTGGGTGGATGGATGGATTGATTGATTGATGGATTGATTGATTGATTGATTGATTGATGGATCCACCCTGCTGTAAGCGGTGTTCGTGTGCGGCCCCGCTCCCGGCCCGCAGGGGGCGCTGTGGGCGCGGCCCTGAGGGCGAGCCGGGCGCTCGGCCGGGAGGGCCGCCGGCTCCTCGCCATCCCGGCTGTCCTGGTGACAAAGCGCTCCGGAGCGGGGAAAATACGCGCAAATTACACAATGGCTGCATAATAGCTACCCTGTGCTTCCCAGTCGGAAACCAAACCTCTTCTGTTGCTCTGAAAGTTGCTTTTCAGGAACGCTGCCCTGTGCGCTTGCCTGCACAGACATACTCTCTCTTTTTCAAATGCGCTTTTGCCTAGAGATTGTTTCCAAAAGCCAGCTTTGAAGTATTGTCACGTTTTTACCAATTTGAAATATATACTGGGCTGCTGCTGGCGCCGGGGAGCCTTTTTGGACCGGATCATGGAGCCAGGACACCTGAAATCCAGGTTTTGTCTCTGCTCCATCACAGAGCTGCCAAACAGCCTCGGGTAAAGCTCTCCCCATTCCCAAAGCCTTCGTGCTCAGGCTCTTGCTGGCAGCCGTGTTGTTCTGCATTAGATTAGATTAAGCAGGCTACAAAGAGAACCTCCTTTCTCTTCTTTGTGCTCCTTATTTCCAGTAGAAAAATGTTCTTTGGGAAAGAATTCCTGCCCTTAAAGGACTAATCGAATTAAATTTTCACACTTCACTCCCTACCTCAGCTTTCAACTTGAATGCTTACTGCAATATTTTTCCCCCGAAATTTAAAGTTTCAAAAGTGGTGAAAATTTCTGGGTAGAGGGGAAATTTGCATTGATCCAAAAAGCACAAGGAAATCAAAAGCAGACATAGAGAAATAATTTTAATTTTGATTTCAAGGGATCTGAGCTCCTGCTTTTGAATAGTGTGCACTGCAAATGCAAAATTAATTCAATATTAAACTGAAGAATGCAAATAGAATTGATTTCAATATTTTTTTAATAAAATTACCTGCAGAACAGAAAGGCGGAAGAGGCTTGAAAGAAATGGAAAAGAGACCCAAAAGGAGACTCTTTCTCTGGGATGCTGTTGGTTTGCTTGCTTGCAAGAGGTCTTAGTGCAAATTTCAAAATCCAAAACTCTTAAAGAAGAGCTGTAAAATTCCAAAGTGCACCAATGTGCAGGATTGCATCCAAGAATCTGTGGTTAGTGGAAGCTTGTGCACCTAATGCAAGGTAAATTATACTTTTCTCTGCTTTTCTTACCCCTGCTAATTACACAAAACACAAGAAGATAATCTTATTAACTATGATTATTCTGACTGGGAGTAACCAATAAGCACGTTAGTTAATAATAAGAGCAATTTATAAGCAGCAATTACAGAGAGGGAGAATTTTCCTCAGGTCTGTTTGGCTTTTTAGAGCTTCAGACCATGTGGTCATCACAACGTCTTTAATTATCTGGACCATACTTTTTTCTCAAGTGCCTTTTACCCTGACCAAGCTAGGAATATTTTTAAGTGAGGTTATCTTTACCTGATAGTGGTGGAAACACATCCCTGTTCTGAGGAATGGCTTGCACCAACAAACATCAATAATGTTGCATTCAGGCTTCAGGGTGGCTGCTACGCACCCCAGAACAGGGGATTCCAAGAAAGCTTGGCAAATGGATGGAAGGAAGATGACAGAAGTAGGGAAGGATTTTTGCAGAAGCCTTAGGGAAGGAAGAGGGAAAATTAAAGGGATGGCGCAAGGAAAGTAGCCAGTTGAAGGAAAGAAGAAAAAGAAACAGGTAAGAAATGCAAGTCCATTGGTAGATAAGGGTTTACGGATACGTTTAGCATCCATTGTGTCTTGGGTAACTCGGTAATTCTTCTGTTATAACAGGCCTTTTTTAAGAGGGTGAAGAAGGGGAGGAAATGATTCTTGCAGGTATTTTAGGTGCTACACAGTGTTACAATTTTCTGAAATGCATTGCATAGGGTTTGGTTTCCAAGCGCTTCTGGATTTTGATGGATTTGGTCCCAGTTCTACTGCCAATCCCTCCAGGAAAGAAGAGTTCTGGGGTAGCACACCTGGCTTTTCTCCCTCCTGCAGGGCAGCTGCCCCGGGTGCTTCAGCATCCCTCTTGTGCACTCAGCAGAGCATGGCTGGGACTTAAAGGGACTGTCTCGCCTCATGCAAAATGTTTGCATATGTGTGGTTTTTTGTAATTAGCGCAGTCAGGCCTTGATTTTATTTGTGACCTCAAATGCTACTAATTACAGCGCTTACTGATGGGGGGTCCCCTCATCTGCTGTGGCTCCTGTTGCCAGACTTCTGCCTGAGAAGCTGGAGCTCATCAGAGGCTTTTTCTCCATGTGTGTCGAGGCTGAAGAAGCTGGGATTTTAGGTGCTTGTAGAGGCTGTGGTGTTGTGCGGTTTTGGCAGAGTTCAATATAAATACATTATCCAGCTCTGCTCCTGGGTAGCAAGGGGAGCACTGAGGTGGCTGTGCAACTTGCAGGGCAGAAACACCTCGCAGTCACTCAGAGTAACTTGGTTTGCAAGAATGGTTCTTAATTCCCCCTATGGCTCTCCTCCCTGCCCCGCTGTGGCCCAGGTCACCATAGAGAGAACTAAGAACCATTCCTTAGCTCCTTGAAGCTGCCTAGTCTTGAGCAAACAGCAGCTTGCTGGGAGTTACCTTCCACTAACAGGGTTCTTAGCGGGCTCCAGACAAGACTTAGAAGCCTGTAAATGGTCCCACTTTGGAAAGCACTGGTTTAATCCTCTGGTTTAATGCCAAAAATGTTACATAAACATGTAAAAAACCCGAAACAACTCACAACTGGTAATGGCAAAATCACCTTACTGCAAGTTTGAAGGTACTATCTGAAATATTTATTATGGTTTTACACTCTGTACCATAAAATATCACCCAAAGTAATGAAGCCTGTGGATAGAAGAAAAATTATTGAAATGTTGTCTTTATGAATGTGTAGCATTTGTACTGCAAGGCACTTTGTCATGTACTTACAGGCGCAATCAAACCGGTGTTTGTGGATCCAGATAAAGAATAATGCAATTTTGAAACCCCTGAAAATAGCAGTGCTTGATGAGCTCTCATTTAATTCACAGTTTACAAACGCCAAAAACATCCTGGGCTGGTTCTCAGGCTACATGTGCACGACCCTTGGAATTAGTGAGCTGGGAGAATGTGCACTGGTGGAAGAAGTCACTCCTCTTACTGCTGTTGTTAATATATATGGAAAATCCTGACAGAAATGAAGCCATGGGAGATGGGAACATGCCAAGACTTTCAAATTTGAATTCTTGACCTCAGGATCTAAATCAGATATAGATGGTTTCTAAATTATTGATGACAGCCAAATGTAGTCAGTCTCAGTTTTGAGCTAACTATTTCTCATCTGGCACTGATAGGCACGCAGACTCGTTCACACAGGTGCCATGGGTGTGTAGCACCTGCCCAAATTCAATCTAGTACTCTTTATCTGGGCCTCCGCTGACACACTGAGCACTAACAATCTCCCCATAAGCAGGGTAGCAATAAAATACACAGGAGTGTGAGTTTACCGTGGAGTCTGTGTCCCAGGTCTGGGTCTTCCTCCCCATGCGAGCGGGGGCTGGAGTCTCTCCTCTGGCTGCCCTAGCAAATGCTCCAAGTTGAGACACAGTTCTCTGCACACAGAGCCAAGCCTCAATCTGCAGTCATTTTGCATTGTTTGGTGGGTGCTGTTACGAGTTAGTGTGATTTATGTTTTCCTATCGCTCCTGCGAGAGCTGGCATCATTGTATGGAGCATATTTACAATGGAAAGAGATTCCTGTGGCTTCACCGAGCTGGTGGTGGATTCCATTCCCCATGTATCCTAACTATTTTTATCAGATGATCTGGGGTGGGTTTCTGTCTCTACAGCTATCATGACATGATGCATTTTAATGTGGTAAATATTATGAACCATAAGTTTCTTTCAGCATTCAGTGCCTCAAAAAGGAAACCTGGGCCCACCCCCACCCGAGGAAATCTTTCTTGTATGCAAGAGCACTCATTTTGAAGCCAATCTCTTCTCCCGGGACAAGTATAAATGAATGGGTCCTTTTTTCTCTGATGCTAACTGCAGTCTGACGGTTGTGGCGTCTCCACTGGATGCTGGAGGCAGGCAGGGGTGGGATCTCTTCCCACTGGAATCCCTGCCACACTGTGTCTTATGATGAGAACTCGCTGGCAGAGTTTCCCTGCAATCTCCCTCTCTAATTTTAGTCTGTAGTTCTTGTGCCCATCTACACACAGCAGACTAGACTGTGCTGCTTCTAATTAAGAAGATAATTTCAAAATATCTCTTGAACCCTTGACCTTCACAATTCCCTCAGGTGACATCTCTCTGATCTAGGGAGAGCTCCCTCATGGGTTGCCACTCTTCATGCAAAAATAGGTAGAGTGTAATTTGCAAATATTTATGAAGGTCTGTTCTGGGTAATTGAAACTACTGTTAATTGCTCGCGATTTCAATCCAGACAGCTGGTTTGTTTTTCTGCACCCCTCCCAGAGAAGAAGCTGCATTTCTCCCTGCCTCAAACCCCCACAGGTCTGATGGTTTGCATAGCATATTGTCTCTCTGCAGTGTTCTCAGTAGCACTTGACTGAGCAGTAAAGGTGACCACGGCTTGTTCCAGGCATTGGGATGGAGAAGAGACAATATGTAAAGCTTTTGGCTTTGAAACTTTGGGAATGACTGCACTGGGAGCTGAGTGAGCATGAAGAGGAGAGGAAGCAGAGCTGTCTGCTGGGGCTCTGTGCAACATGGCAGACCTTGTTAGGAGGGTAGATGTTATAAAGCCTCTTAAATGGTAATCTGAGATTAGTGAGAATTCACCTTTGACTCAAACTAACTCTCGGAAGGTCAGGATGGGTATAGTTCACTGCTGCAGAGCACATTTCACCAGAAAATTATGCATGAGGAGGTAGATCCCACTGGACAGCTAGCAAGCAGGAATAGCATAGAAAGGGAGTAACAGGAAAGGTGGTTAATATGTTTCCTGAGAGACATGTACGAGAGAGTGTTAGGGGCAACAATAAATCAGTAAGGTAATCAAAGACAAGGTAATTACAAGGATGTTGCAAACAAACACAGCAAAGAACAAAAAGACAGAAGGAAAGAAATCTTCTCTATACACACATATATATGAGTGTGTGTGTATGGCCCTGTACATAGAAGGAATAGAGGATCAGTCAAAGCAGCAGTGCTCTTGAAAGGAAAGATTGATGAGCTGGATATTGCTGTGGAACTGAATGTCTCATTACAGATAGCGAATGAAAAATGGTTTCTGAAAATGGGAAAAAAAATTAGAAGGAACTGAACTAAAATCCATGCAGCAAGAAAGTCAAAGCACCTACATACAAGTGAAGAAACTACTCCAGCTGCATCTGTGGAACCACAGCACTCAGCAGTGGCCTCCTCCAGCTTCATGACCCTCTCTGAGGGAGCAGCCTCTTCCACAGAGCTGAGGCTTGGGCCCAGGAGGAATGTCTGAATTGGGCTGTAACACAGGTGAGTATGGGCTGTGGCATTCAACATGCACGGTCTAGAAACCACAGAGTGGCTGCCTCTATTGCTTTCCAGAGGTTTCATTCCCAGACCTTTATTGTGTATTAAGTTAAGCAGGATGCAGCTGGAAGCAGTGTGTGATGGAGTCTTCCAGAGGGTAGTAAGTCATGCCTGGGTGACCTGATGGCTTCTTTATGTCAGGACATCTTTTTGCAAGCAGGGTGAACCAGGAGGGCTCAGCCTCCCCACTTCACACCAGGGCTTTACAAGCCCTGCCTGGCCAGCAAGCCTGGCAGCTCCCAGCCCTCAGCTGTGTCTGGGGAAACAGGGAATAATTAGGGCATGAGGAATAATTCAAGCCAAGAAAACCTAAGTAGTCTACATCAAGAGCCGGCAGTGTGGTACCTTTCGGTCAATTCGCGAATGAAGGAATGTGCCTTTGTCAGACCCAAAGTCCCTGCAGCAAGAGGAGATGCCCAGTGGTTTGAGCGCTTGGTTATATCTCATGGCTGCACAAACTTCAGTGCATTGTGGTGTCTTAGGCACGTGCTACGTGTGACATACATGATTTAGGTTACTTTTTGTTTCTAAGAACTGCTCATTTCGAGATGCATTTAGGAGAAATGCAGTAGGTTAAACAAAAAAAAAAGAAGTCTATCCCAGAAGGAGGGCAGTGTCTTGAAGGAAGCTAGGAAAAACCAGACAGATCATCAGTAATGTTGGTAAGTTTTAATTGTAACACACAGAAAAAATGGAATGAAAATGCTTTAGATAGAAAAATAGTTTATTTGGATAAATCTCACTAATATTCACCCTCTGCCTGTTTATGTTTGATATATTGTATGGGGTGAAATGTCCTCATTTAATTTTTAAAAAGTGGCTTCATGCACATGAATTGTACCATCCACCCATTTTTTTTAAATAAGAAAAGACTTTTGTAGCTAGTGGTTGTATTAATTAGGGAAAGATGGTGGGAGTCAGGGGAAGAGGCAAATTTGCCCATCTGCTATGTGTGAAAATCATTGTGTTGTCCATTCCTCATTTATTGCCATCTCCCTGTCTTTAATGGCCAAAGCTAATGACTGCATAACTACAGAAAATACCAAGGAGACAGAGTACACCCAGTAAGACCCTACAGCCAAACTGAAACTCCCCATAAGATCTCCATTAATTAAAATCTCTACAGATGGGTTCCCTTAATTGTAGGAAATGGAATACAATCCCTATAATTAACTCTCCACCCAAAGGCTTTTCCTCCCCTCAGCATCTGGAAGGAGCAGCAGTGATTGTTTGGCACCTCGTTGCTGGAGGGCGCGGCTCCACAGCAGACTCCTCCGCAGCCCACCACGCTGCACTGAGAGGTTTCTCCCTTTGCATGGATCACAACACCAGTATCCACTAGCACAATGCCTATTTCTCCTCTCCTCGGAGGGAAATGTTGGTTCTGCTCTAAGCCCTGGAGGGCTGGAGGGTGAACAGCTCAGGGAGAAATGTCAAGATATGGAGAAAGTGGTATTGAGGGATAGCCAAAGAAAGCTTGCTGTTCCCCTTGGAGCAGCAGGTGGTCTTGGGACAGACCTTGCCTTATGACAGGTTTGTGGAGCATGTCTGTGTGGTGCCAGCAGTACACAAGGAATGTCAGCCAATCCTGTGAGAATTTCTGCCTCTGTTTCCTGAGCTTATTGTTTCTTCCAGCACAGCTCTGTGTTGCATTTTCTCTCTGCTCTGTAATTAAAAGACTTTGTACAAATCTTCAGATCTCTGTCCTGGTTACAACCTCTTTTTCCTCTTCCATCCCACTATCCTCTAGTTATCACCTTCCTTTGCACACTCCATGTCCTATAATGGTCTCAGTCTTCTTACTCAGAGAGTTGTTTTCCCTCCATTAGCTGATCCACTATCCAGCACTGAATCCCATCTGCTATTATGCCTTTCTTCTTCCAACTCCTTGAGTCAACGTGCCAAAGCAGGGCACAAAATGCCTTCTCCCCGCGGCAGCTGTAAAACTGTGGGTCTTGTTTTTCTCTTTTCCTTTCTGCTGCAGTGTGAGGCTCTGTGGCACAGCGAAGAAAACTTCCCAAGAAGTGTAAGGTGGTGCCAGGCAAACTGCAAATCGTGTGCTCTGGCTGCTGGCTGCCCAGCATCTCTGGTCTTCTGGGACACCTTGTGTGTACTGCTGGTGGTAAAACAAACCGAGGCATTGGGCATGGCCCTGGTCCCTAAGGGAACAGTAAGTATTACCAGGAGCAGCTGCTGCAGAGAGCAGCCCTCATGTCTTACCTTAGGGTTGAATCATCATTGGTGTTAAATGTCCTTGGGCTCTGCCGTAGGTGAACCACACGCGTGGAAGAAGTGATGGCACCTGGCATGCGGTGGTTTTCAGCACCAAATACCAAATGTATTTCTGGCCGTGTACCAACTCACCTGAGGAAATGTTTCACTTGCGGGGACAGCCAGGGGACACCAGCTGGAGAGAGGTAACATGGTAGGAGGGTTCCAGTGGACCTGTGGGCCTGGAAGTAAAGCAAATACTTGGGGTCACTTGTCAGATTTCAGCCCTTCCTAATATCACTGTGGAACTTGAAGGATTTACAGCTCTCCTGAACAAAGGGCAGTTCTTTAGAGCTACTTTCTGCCTGCTATGACTAGCATGGGTTCCGGTGTCTTGTCTTGGATGAGCTTCCACAGAGATCCTTGATCCTGGGGCTTCCAGGCGTGTCAAAGCTGTTCTCCAGGGAGCTGTGGGAGCGTGGGACCAGCTGCAAAGTTGATGTGCATGGTAGCTGCGAAGGCTTGCCCAGGAAGTTGCAGCTGCTGCACGAGAGGAGTGTGGAGTGCAGAGGGCTGCCTTCCTCCCTGCCAAAATTACCAAGATGAAGGCCTCTGCTGGAAGTTTAGAGCACATCTAGCTCACAGCTGTCACAGACACGCAACCCAAGAGAAGACATGGTCACACATGAAACTGAGGTAGGTGCTGTGGAACGACCTGGTGTCTTGCCCATGGATTTGACCAGGGAAATGTATGTCATGCAACGTGGGCTCTCCCAGCCAGCCCTGACCAGGAGCAGCACATTCAAAAGGGAAGAATACGTACACAGAAGAGGGGCAATATGAAAAAACCATCAGATTTCCCTTTCTGCCACTCAGTATTTATTTTACTGCAGTGTGTGAGTACCCACACTGTACAAATCACTGGACGCTAGTGCCGAAGGCTTTTCCATGTTATGCAGCACAGCACTGTTTTACTGCTGCTCCCCATACAAGAAAGCCAGTCACTGGAATACTCATGGTTTAATGCTCATATGCCTTTGCTTTGGTTTGCAGCAGCACTGTCAGAGTTTTCAATCTATGGCAGTTGGGTTTTTTCCTGATGTTTGGGCTGAGTTAGTTTTAGGAACCCAGGTCTTTTAATCAGTGTTTTATAAAACAGGGTTTTTTTCCTTGGAAATAAGTCAAGCATTAGTATCACTGAAGTCTCTTGCTCCCTGAGATGAGCTGTCAGCTGCTGTGAAATGCTAGGGCCTGCTGACTACACCGCAGACACTTTCAGGCATTAAAGAATTACACATTTGGCTCTTTGTAGACAAGCCAAACATCCTTCAAACTGCAAAGATTCACCTTCGGGGTGGGCAGCACTTTTCTGAATTGAAGCAGGATCCCTGTGCTTGTGCCTACATAAGGCACTAACCTGCATCTCATGGTCCCGTGTCCAGTTCTCTACATTCACATCTGCAAGAACAATTCAGTTCACATAAAATTTTCAAAAATTATGGAGCCCTCAGACTACACCCTCGAAAATTACATAGCTACTGTAAAAGGCTTTTACTGCAAGTCAATGTTGAAAATGGGACATGCCTGAGAAGATAAGAAAAGGTAAGCATGTTTGTGCCTTGTAAAGCCATAGGACATCATGCCGTGCTGCCATACAGGGCCCCAAGGTGTCCGTTTGTCACACTCATTGAAGATGGTGTACCATGCCTTTTGCTCTTGTGCACGGCATTTACTTTCTTCTATACTCTTGTCTCCTCTGGGGTGGCTCCACCTGGTCCTTCTCTCTGAGAGCCCATGGGAAGAGCAGTCCAGTCTAAACCATTGCTTCTGAATGCAGTGTTCTTAACAAAATGAGCTCATTCACCTGGCAGAGGGGCTTGTAGAAAAGTGCAGAACAGCATGTGGGGTGCAGCAGAACAGGTGTATGATTTACTAGAGACAAATCTAAGCATGTGTTTAAGGGCGCTGCTGGGTTGCTGCTGTAACCCCTCAGTCACCAACAGACATGCAGCTAGATAATTTAACACCTGTCTTAATTGCACATAATATAGGATAAACGAGACAAAAATCCCTTGTTTTTTTGCTCACTAGCACCGAGCTGGCTGTGAGCTGAGTCCCACATTGTTTCCTGCGGTCTGCAGCAGCCCAAGGGTGCCACAGCCTCCTCTACCTTGCATCGAGCCAGAAGTGGCGTAGAGGCACAGGTTACCTGTCTCCAGAGGGCAAGCCCTGCTGTCACTGGAGTGCCTGTTCTCTGAAAGGCTTGAACTACTCAAAGGGCAGACTTGCTTCTCACTGACCTAAACAGTGCTTCTGCACATGTTTAAAGCTGGGGATGTGGCATGGGAGGACTTTTCTTCATTCACTTGCAAGAAGGCTGATTTGAATTTTTTAAATTATTCTCCTTCTATCAAGTGTATTTTATCTGCAGGGATATACCCAGAAGGAGATTTTTCTTTATAGAGTTTTGCTAGCCATTTCAAGAGACTACTTCATGAAAATTGCTATCTGAGTGAATGTAGCTTGTAAACCTTTCTGATGACCTAATTAATTTTGCTAAAGTCTCTTTAGTAGAAGCATTTCCTACATAAAGGCAAGGTACCCACTGTCACCCAATGAATTTTTAAATGCCTCTGTGTTTTTTCATTTTTCTTTAATGGTCTTTGTTGTTGGGCCATCAGATATCATGATTGGAATACAAACTTTTCTATCCACTGCACATATAAAACTGAAAGTATTGATTCAATTGTACACTCAGCTTGAGAGGGGCTCTCTAGTAGCTGCTGCTTTTCTACTGCTTACTGAGTGAAAAGCAATTCTGCCTAGCTTTTCCTGCAGAAGGTATCCTGCTGGCTCTTCACACCACAGGCTTGTTCCCAAGTCTCCAGAGTCACAGGGGTTTCATCACTGATTTAATTAATTTTTTAAACTCTTTATTTTGTAAGGTAGGTTATAGGCAGTAAGGTGATAGAATCTGATCCTGTCTGTATTAAAGTCAGTATAAAATGCTAATGGATTTTGATGTCACTGGATTAACTTATCCATTGTAACTGTGCAGGGTGGTGAGGACTGTGAAACACACCTGTCATACCCGCTCTGGCATAGGTATAGACACAGATTCTAGTCTGAAATCCTTATCCATAATCACGTGGGAAATGACTAGATTTAATAGACTTACCAACTCCACAAAATCAAAGCACAGCCTGGCAGTTCTCTTATCAGTCATTCGAGGACTGACCTGTGCACACCCAGGCATCTCCACCCAGAATAATTTCTTAGGTGTAAAATGGCAGGCTGAAATCATCCAACATAAAAGAAAACATGGTATGTCAAATATATGATAATCTTCGGACATTTAACTTATCAGTTATTGGGATGGATACCTGTCCTTTCCACTGATCTCTCCAGTGAATGGAAACTACGGCTTTTTTCCTCAGCTTTGTCCCATGCAATGCTATAGTCAAAGGTAAATAAAAGTGAAATGTATTCACTTCTCAATTGAGCAATGTCAAGTTTAACTGATTTTCATACACCAAACTCATTTTATATATTTAAATCTGCTTTCTGTTTTGTTTTCTACCCTTGATGTATTGCAGTAGGCATGAGCCTGACATAGAAATGCAAGGAAAAAGAGCCTCGAAGGGGCTGGTGCTTCTGGCTAGTTTGATTTGTTGATGTCATTCTTCATCTTGACTTGCTCCCCCTCTACCAGTACCTATTGTCTCTCATATGAGACTTGTTCCTTTTTGTAGTCCTGCTAGGGATAAATGTGTGCAATGGCATTTTTTAGAAGGCCAATTTATAAATGTTCATATGCACTAAATGAGCCATTCTCAAACACAGGCCATTCAGTCTGAGAGGGGAATTTAAACTTGGGAAGAAGCAATGGGACTAGAAACACTGGAGAACAGCAGTACTTGCCACTAGCTAAATGTAGCTAGAAAGATAAAATGATTTTGTGGAAATAACTCCACTCTACTTAACTTTTTTGAAAGCTTCTGGGGCCAAATCTGGCCCATTAATATTTTTAATTTTGTGAACTTCCAGTAGAAATATTGATGCACGGGAAAGCACAGACTGACAGTCAATGACTCATCAGTCTTATTTTATAGATTGCCTCTGCTTCTCAGCTCTTCTAATCAAATATTCATTGCTTGGAAATGCCCTCCCAGTGCATTCTTGCTGGTTAATTAGAATTCCCTCACCTTGACTCTGAAACTTCTCCCACAGATCGAATGGAGCAGACTTCTACTTCTTACCCAGGCAAATCTTCCAGCAGCCCCCCAGGGTTGTGCAGGGTGATGTTGAGCCTGAGGTGCTGCTGAGACCCTGCTGACTCTGCTCTCAGCCACAGGGGAAGCCACGGCAGCTTCCATTGGAAGAAAACCCTCTGTCTTTATCAGTGCTCAGAGTCCCAGCCTGCAAACTCAGTGAAAGTTCTTGTTGAAATTGGAAGAGGAGTTGTCTCCTGTTGGCGTGATCTGGAGAAATGGCAGTTAATTAAAAAACAAGTAAGTAAACACTCCTCACCAAACCCCAAACAAAAAACAACCCACGTCTTCTCTGGTTCCTCTGATAACTTTCCATGTGGGCCTAAGTCAAATGTAAGCGAAGTCCAAAGATTCGATCTACCACTTTTCTCTGATCAAGACAAGCACCTAACCAAACAAGTTTAATCTAATGTGATCTGTCTTTCCTAAAATCACATTGCCTTTTGGTCTCCTTTTGTTTCTGCATCTTGATTATTATTTTCTCCAATATCTGTTTGAAAAAGCTATATATGATAGAGGTCAGACTAATGAACTGTACTTTTTAAACTTTATTTTCCCAGCTCAAGATTTGACCCCAAATCTTTAAAATTCTTTCTGTCATTTAGGTGCCTGCACAATTTCCACTACTTCTTGTATGTTAACATACATTGCAATACCTATGGAAGATATGCATGACCTTGTACTGCCAGTATACACAGGTTTTCTGGCTGTTCAACATCAAATAAGGTTTTCAAGAAGTTGAACCTGATGCAGTTTAAAACTCTATCACCATCCTGACATTTGTACATAGGACTGCCTCTGCTCGGTACTGCCATTTTGTCAATAGTTAACAAACACAGGTAAAAGTTTGGATCTGTTTCATTTATGTGAGTCTTTCAGATCAATAGAAAGAGCATCTTTGGGATTTTTTTCTTTCCTATGCAAAAATATTATCAATTATTAATCAAAGCAGACTAGATTTCATTCTAGATCTGACTTCCTGCAGCATGATACAGTATACTTAAATGTTAAAGGCGCATTCTTTCTTAAAATGGTGCATGCTAGAGTAGCTTTTAATTGCAATACAAAATGGATCCTCTGGTAAAGCCTAAATGAGTGTAGGTGTGAAATGTGGGCTGCGATGTTTACACGCGCAAAGAGCTTTAGCATAAGTACTGAAACTGTGTAGAACAGGCTACACAGATGGTCCTGTGGGACTTCAGCAGGAAGCCTGAAGGATTGTCCTGCTCCTCTGGGAGTGGGGCACAGCAGGGATATTCATCCCTGTACAAAGGGCAAATGGCCCTAAATCCAGATTGGCTTTGGAAGAAGAAGAAGGGGCATGACAAAAGCTGAATTTCAAGGCAGGGTGTTTCTTTCCTGCAGACGTTTCTGATGACCCTCACCTTGGCTAACAAAGAATCCTCAGCCTGCCAGGCCATGCCAGGACAGGGGTTACTGAGGGAAATGGGGATGTTTGCCAGATTGGGACTCAGACCTTGCATCAGCATTGAGCAAGCAGCTTCCAGTATTTATTTTAAAGCTCTGTTGGCTCAGTTGAAGCCATGCCTGCCATGATAATTATGTTCAAATGCAAGCTAAAATGACTTAAAGACACATTTAGAAGGACTGTGAACCCTGTCAGAATCGATAACCAAGGCCTCACTTTCTTTATTATTTTCACATGCTCAGTTTATTAAATATGTACAGAGAATGAATTGAAAACCAAGTGCTGTATTTGTGAGACATTTAAATTATGTATTAGTAGCTCGAGACACTGTGGTTAGCCATTAAATAACTAATCGTAAACAGACCAATTCAGAATGATCTATTTCTATATTTATGTTTTTGGCCTAAGAGAGGAAATGGATGCTTTTCATGGAGAGAAAAAAAATCCATCCATCATGGAGTCCTCCAACTAAGGAATCCAGTGCTAGCAAAAATGGTATTTTAAGACATAGTGGGTATTTGAAAATGATATTTTAAAACATCAGATGAGTTTCTAGCATATCCTAGGAGTGGAAGGCAGCCAGGTTTCTTTGTATTACCTTTTTGTTTTCTATATGATGTATATATTCATTTTGAGAGAAGTGTAGGAACAGTTTGTTGTCTGGGCTTTCTTTTTTTTTCCTCTCTTTAAGAAAATTGTTTTCTGTTAATTAAATTGGAATTCATCCCACTGAAACTCACCTGCCACAGAGCTCAGCAGGCAGGAAAAGGCAGTCCTGCTGGCCTTGGAAAACAGTAGCAATGTTCCAATTAATTGCAGTTGGACCAGAAAAAATGGCACTTCTCACAATGACCTCATGGTTTCAATGTGTGCACTCAATTGTTTGTGCATTTCTTCTCAAAGCTGCAGCTCCTGGAGTCATAAGAGCCCTGCTGCATTTCAGTTGTCCTTGTCAGAAAGAAAAGAGGGGAGAAGTTTCTCCCTCTACCTATGGACAAGAATGAAAAAGAGGACCCTTAGGACTCAGGCATGAGAAGGTACGTAAAGGCTATCATAGTAAACTTACCCACAAATGCTTTTTTTGAGTCCTTGCATCATAAATTTGAGAGACCAGAGGTTGGTTATGCTGCAGCAGAATCAGGCCCTGCTGTTCAGAGCTGTAACTTCAGTTATGCAGGTGACTTTCACAGCTGACAAGAAGTTAAATGCACACCTGGAACGTTTAATCCTCAAGAACGTGACTGACATGGGACCGAACTTTCTCGAAGTATCCTTCCCCAGGGTCTCTTTGGGCAAAATATCCTGTCTATCAGAACACATTAATGTAAGTAAAATGTAAGTTAGTAAAGAAGAGGTGATTTTTTGGATTCTGCTCTGAGTTTTGATAATTGTATTATTTATCTAATTCATATCTCAGTTCAGTTGAGAAAAGTAAAATTCAAGCTTTTTTGTTTTTGGTTTTTTTCAGATCTTCTGGTTAATTAAAGGTTTCCATTCTCAACCCTTAGCACAGTACTGTAATAGCAGCAGTAAGTGCTCTAAGGGAGTCCTTGGCTTAGGGGGTTACCTTCCTAGGGGAATATGTACATAGAAGAAGCATTTTTGTTGTTTAAAGTAAAGGATCTTAACCTGCTAACTTCTCTCCAATTTTATGTGCTGACCTCACTGGGTTACATCAGCAGAGATCTGAACCCATGTGGGAAACCTGAGAAGCTGTACCCAAGTGTCAGGAATAGGACCTCCTATATTAATATCTTGTAAATAGGGGAACAAGCTGTTCTTTGGAAGGAAGAAGAATTGCACAGCTCTGTAAGTGAATGATGGATCTGTTACACTTGCACAATTTCATTAAAAATTCTCCTGGCAAGAAAAATGCTCTGGGAAAGCATCCCTGAAATATCCAACACTGCCAGTAGTGTCAGCCATGCAAACACCACCTCTGTGTATGTCATCGTATGTAAATCCTGCATAAATGTTTAACTGAGATAAATGTTTAACTGAATATTTCTGCTATTTTCCTCTCACCCTGAGAGCTGTTTGCATTAGTAAACAAATTCTAATGTTTATGTACACAGACACCCACTCTGTCTCGCTCCATCATTTAGCTTTTATTCTGGAGAATTATCCTCTCCGGTGATGCAAGGCTTCAAGACTGCTGTAATAGCTCCACTGAGGGATCCTGCCTCCCAAAAGAGAGCTGTACCAGTGGGGTCAGATGATAAAAACTGGGTCAGGGCACTTTAATGGATACCTAAAGTTCTTTTAATCAAAAGCAAAAGGCACTGCCATGGTCTATCTATGCTTGGAAGAGATACAGACAAGGATAGAAAGCAGGTCCCTCACTTTTCTCTGAAAGTTAATCCAGGTAGAACAAAAATTGCCTTTACAAAAGAGGAAAAACACTGCAATTAGGCACTTGGCATCCACACAGTCCTGGTGAACAGAGGAATCCACAATGGTTCGTGCAGGTGGGTACTGTGTTTGTTCCTGGAGGCAAAGCCATGGCATGAAGGTGAGAGCTTTCTTCGAGGCTGGAGAGATTCTGGAGCAGAAACAGGGAGAAAAAAAATATTTTGTGATGCCATGCTGCTGTGTCCCCTGGTCCCCTGCACATGGGACAGAGGAAGCTGTGAGATGCTGATTGAAGCTTCAACAATTTTCTCCCCTCTCTGGTGGTGAGTACTGTTGTTAAAATAGACTCTTTCCAGCCATCCTTCTCATTGCTCCTACAAACCACAATAGCAAAAATGGCAGAGATTGCCTTCCTCTGCCTGTAAGTTACTAGGAAATATTATCTGTTCCCTTAATTACTGTCCAGTCTTTTGTTGCCTATAAATTATTTTCCTTGACCCCAAAGGAGAGCACTGTATTGGGTCTGCAGCACGCACCATGTCTAGTCTTGTGCTCAGATGTTGTAGTGATGGGCCGTATTTTAAAACTCAGTGGATAGAAGAAGCAGGCTGCATAAATACGTTAGAAAACCTGCAGAGTGTGTTTGTTGTTTGTAGCTGAGTTAGGGCTGTTTGCAGGGGAGTGCTTCTGTGTGGTGGGATGTTGTACTTTGTGCTGAAGCACAAGGAATGTGGAGGGTGGGGGGCTGGTGTCCATCAGATTTTGCTAGGAAAGACTCACCTTGGTGTGGTTGTGGATGAGGAACCTGCCACAGAGTCCTTCATGCAGCTGTCAGCAGGCAAGTTGTGAAGAGGAAGAAGCAGTCACTGGAGGATGCTGCCTGACGTTGGTATGTGTCCGCTCAGCTTCAGCCCTGCTCCCTCCAGCCTGGTTTGGGGGACTGACACAGGTGGTGGAAACCAGCCCAAAGGCAGCTCAGGCTGTGGCAAGAGCAGTCTCATCCCTAGGTGAGAAAACCCACCAAGGCACCGTCCCTGTGAGCACAAGCACAACTGATTTTACATGGCAGGTTCTAGGGGAGTCAGCAAGGTGGCTGTGTGTGCCTGGCAGCAGGAAGCAAACTCTCTTGGAGCACTTTTGCCAGCACTGATTTCAGCAGAGCTGGGATTTCAGCACTGGTGGTGCCATACAAAGGAGAATGCTCCCATCCTACAAGAGCTCAGCTGCTCTGAGAGACGGGTGTCCTACCACAGTTTGGAGTAAAAATTTGGGGACTGGAGATAGCAGACAAAGCACAGAGCCATGGTGAAACAGAGCTCTGTTCTTCCATCTTTACACAAACAAAAGTCCCATTGAAAGCTGTAAGACATTGAGTCCTCTGATTGAAATATGTATATATAAATACATGTAAAAATTTGATGTATTACAGTTTCAGCTCTACATTTTCCCTTGATTTTAATTTTCTCTGTGGAGTTCAAATACAGAGTGTTCCTTCACAGCTTATTTTCAAAGCCATTTTTTGACTTTCATATTTAAACTTATTTAAGGCCCTTAGATTTTTCTTCCAGCTGTGGAAGGCAAAGACAGGAAGAGACAGAAAAGTCAAAGACTCTTTTACAGTCCTGGAACCTTTAAAGAGCATCCTTGAAATATAGAAAAAAAACCCACAATAAATAATGCTTCAGTTTTTTTAAAGGAAGTTATCTTTTTGAATATAGCCTTTTCCCATTTTAAGGGTATGAAATAATTTAAAAGTATATATGCATAATTATGCTTTGTCTCTATACTTGCAAGTACTGTGGGGGGTTTTTTTCCTCACTTTTGCTCCCTTTTTCTCTCTCTTATGTTACCAATCAGGCCCTGCTTCCCAAGCAGGTGCCCTTGGAAAGGAGAAATGCCTGAGCTTATGCCAGAATCACTGTCCCTGTTCTTTGGCAAAACGAGGTTTCTGACATGTGTCGCACGCAGCACATGCCCTTCCCAGGAAGGTGACTATCTCAGGGATTTCGTTCAGCAGGGCTGGGTGTTGCTGTCTGAGGTTTTCTTTCCATCCTTCCCTGTAGCTGATGTGACCGTTTCAAATTTTCTTTGCTTGTTGTGGGGAGAAAACAGCCAGGTTTTGCATTCAGGCAGATTTGTGCAGAAACAAGCATGTGTCCAGGTGCCTCTTGGACATCTGAGCTCCCATGGGTGACTGAAGCTCTCATTAATGGGGCTGCAGTCTTGGTCTGGCCCCTTTGCAGGTTTTACAAGCCCAAGGTGCCTGGACCAGCTTGTCGAGCGCAGCTGGCAGAGGCAGCTGGCAGATGCAGCAGCTTGTGCAGCAGTTTTTGGGCTCTAAATCTGAGACTGGACAGGCGGAGGCTCTTGGGAGCCCTTTGCAGACTGTGAGGTTGAGGAGACCATGTCCACTAGCGAGCTCTGGTAGCCTAGAGTGCCTGTGCCCTCTGCAACCTGTATTGCTGTAAGATGCCAATTCACTGAAACACTTTGCAGACATTTGCCTATTTTGGTAACCATTTGCTTGAGTGACCAGTGGTGAGAGCGCTCAGCCCTGACCTGTATCGTGCAGACTATGATTTTGTCCTCCAAACCTATGCCCAGGTAATGCTTTTGCTTGCTCTCCCAAATACCTCAAGAATTTTGATGTGCCTAACCTCATCCTGGGTGGGGATTGGCACTGTCTAAAAATACACCTTTCTTTTTCTCTCTCAGACAGCAAAGTTTTATTTCTTTATCTGCCAAAAAAATCTGAGAATTTTTGTATTGCAAAACTTGATTTATTGTATCACATTTCTCCTGTACTGTTCTTCCTCCTCCAAAAGCCTCTTTCTCTATAGTTCTTGAGACGACTCGTTATTTATATCTGTCTGTATGGCATTTGGAAGCTCAGTGGCTAGAGAAAAAGGCAGGGGAAGAGGCTACGTTCCCCCAGGACAGACACAAAGCAGGTTGGTGCTGGAGCCACTCAGCCTTATGGGGTGGGCTGTCTCTTGAATTGCGTTTCAAATGCCAGAAGCTTTGTGCTCTAGCAGGAGCAGTTGGGTTTGCTTTTTCAAGAGTAAAGTAAACTATTAACAACCCTAGGGAGTGTCTCTTAAATACTGAGGAGCAGGGGTATCAATCAGACGACCTAGGGAGTGTGGAAGGTTGCCTCCAAGGCCAGTTTCCCATAGACCCTTCTCACCCTGGATAAGAGGGAGATTTTCTTCCTGTGGAGGAAGGTGCTCTAACTGAAGCTGGGCAGGACAGTTTTCCACTTAAAAAACTTGGAGCAATCCAAGGTGCTGCCTGGCGCTTCCTGTCAGCAGCTGTGTAGCCTCCAGGTTATACACAGGTAACTTTATTGGCTGTCTCTCCTGAAGCTTGGGGGCATTGCCAGGGATGCTGTATTTGTAAAATACTCTGTTAATATAGCTGGGAAGGATGATGAGTTAATTCCTTCCTCCTCTATTTTCTCTGGATGAAGCATTTATTTGTGCTGTGTAATTAGTGGGGACTTGTGCAGGTGTCTGCCACCTGGAGCACACCCGATTAAGTCAGGAGACTCAAAAATGGGCTGTGAGAATCACAGAGAGCATGAGAGGGAAGGGCATACTGAGTGGGAACAGCACCCCAAGGAAGATTCCTGCTGCCAGCCTGCTCAGAGCTTGCCCCAAGTCCTCCCTGCCTCCCAGAAACAGCAGTTGCAGTAGTAGCGTAACCCACTGCGTGAGGAGGGATAGTAGAAGGAGATGAAGGAATGTGAGCACCATGGAGGAGTGGGGGAGTTTGCCCCTCACTCATGGAATGGACACCTTTTCCAGCCTCCAGTGGCACGATAGTGGCGCTTAGCTGTTTGACACTACCATTAAATTTTGATCCCACTGGCCAAATCTATCAAGAGTTTGAGAGAAATTTAGGAGTCTCAAAGTTAATTGTATGTTCTCAGCAGATCTATGAAGAGGGTCATTAAACCAAGAAGTTGAGCCCAGACAGGGATCCACCAAAGGGGTCCATGCTCATAGCTCAGTCTACCTGATGCTGATCCAGCATCTTGCCCATCCATACGTCAGTAGAAGCAGAGGGTGGGAGCTGATCATTGCTGGGATGGTGAGGATTGATGGGGAACAGAAAATGTAAATCTGTGGAAGCACAGGCTCTATTAATTTCACTGCTTTTTAAATGAGGGTGAGGGAGAAGGAGGAAGAGCAATCATTACTAGGATGCTTGTGATTATTAGGACAAATCCATTAGAGCCATGAAATTAATATCTTTAAGTGTGTTAAGTCTCTGGATGTTCTTATTCATAAGTCACTTTTTTTTTTCTCTCAGATCTTTTGCTAGATTGTTAAAAATAATTAGAGGCCCAGTTAGAGCTCAGAGTGGCCAACCACGTGAATAGGACTGTACGTGAGCAGAAGCTCATCAGATAAAACCTGAAGAAGTAGAAGGAAAATCCCAGACAGGTCTAAAGAAAGTGTTTCCAGAGCCCAGGAAGGGGAGAGAAGCTGAGGGTTCTGCCTGTATACGAAATACATCTCTTCAGTTAGATTTTTCAGAGAGATTACCCTGAAGGGGGCTGTTGTGACTTTATTTCTTAAGTGTGTCAGAGAGACACTTCTAAGATAGTACATGTATTTCCACTCCCTTTTGTGACAGTTGCAGATTCTCAGCAATGCTTGTTATGAAGACTTGTTCTCAAGTGCCTTTTAAAAAAAGCTGTAGAGCCACACTTATCCCAATTTCTATGGGGACTTGATAGATTTTCTGCATGTTAGACGACTCTCAGCATCTCATGAACAACTCAAGTATTTTCTATTTAAAAACGGCACAAACCCACTTCCCAAATCAGAGATTGAAGCATGACATTGGATAGGTCAACAGAATGTTTGTTCTTTATGTTTTAAAAACAAGTAAACACGTTCTGCTCCTGCAAATGCAGGTTGCTCAGGTCTACCTCGACTATAGGCTGCAGGACAGGACTTGGAACCCATTTGTCTCTTTAAGATGGGTGTTAGGGACTTTTTCTGCATCACTTTAAGTTGGGATCATTCATAATAGGTTGTGTAACAGCACATGGGGGCTCCATTTGAAATTGGGCTTCCTTGGAAGCACTATCAGACAGCCTCATATTAAAGGCACTGTTTGCCTTGAGGGTCTTCTCCCACAGATATATAAGGTGAAGGGTGGTGGGGGTGAGGAAGGGCCCATCATGTCACTGGTGAGCCTGGTAGTGGAGGCAGGGATGACAGCAGGGATTTCCTCAGTCCCAGCCCAACATCTCTGCTAGGGCTGCCCTCCTGCAGAGCCCCCATCTCACTGTGGCTGAATCGGTGGTGGCAGGCACAGGAGCTCTTGCTCAGCCTCTTGCTGGTAGAAAGCTGCTCTTTTTGCAGAGCCTTGGTGCTCAGGCAGAAGGGGCTGACTTGATAATTGAAGAGCATTGCTTTTGCTGATGGACATGCCTCGGGAGCCGCTTGCTCAGCTGGTGGCACTTGCTTCCCTCAGTCAGTCTGAAGCAATGTAAAGCACTGTGCCAAACTCTGCCAAAACACTGCACATCTGCCAGGCGTTACAGTTACAAATAATCAGGCAGTGGAGGAGTTGTGCTGCGGAAGGCACTAGTATCCATCCAGGCCTGCTCACATTTGGGGTACTGCTTTGCTGCCAGTACAGCTGAAGTTAACCCCTGAGCGTGATGTTGTCCAGGCAGCGACATCGCAGTGTGGCTGCACAGGCTGGGCGAGCAGGCAGTGAATCCAACCGGTTGTGTAGGTGCTGCCCATGATGCACTAGATTTGGTATCTTGCCATAATGTCCTTTCGGCATGATTTGGTGGGTGAAAGTAATGGGTGTAGGAAGCATCACAGTCAATCCCAAAAGATTGAAAGCAGCAGCCCATGCAAGCCAGAGCAAACCTGTCATGTTGTTCAAAGCTGTTTTGATATAAGGCTCTTTGGTGCCTCTGGTTCCACATGCAGCAAGCCTATGGCTGCTCTGGTCTCTTGTTTGCTGCATGAGCATGAGCTGGCTGTGTTACATGGCACCATTGTGACTGACGGCAGAGCTCTCATTCACTTTGATAAATGATGTACTGAAACATGACTGCCATTCTTCCATGTACTTTCACAGCACAAAGGTGTTATTTTCAAATCTTGGGTGACTTTTTGTATCCACACAGGAAAAAAAAAATCAGGGAGCTCATTGTCCACAACTTGTGAAACAAATCAGAAGTCTTCCTCCTGTACAAAATTCCCACAGTAAAAGTGCTGTTAGACAGAATTCAGAATCCCTTGGGCCTTACTTGGCACATGGTATGGTAGAGAAATCCCCGAGCCATTTACTGCTTTTTGGAATAGGAAGAGGGATTTAAACAGGACTCAAGAAAATGTTTCCTTTGCGCTTTCAGCTTCAAGCTGGTGCTCCTTGTCTTGTCATCTCAACCTCCTTACTGATTTGTCTCTTCTCTCCTTCATACCCTTATCTCTGAAATTGTTTGGACAATTAACTGTTTCTTGTCACCTTTCGTCCATTTTCTTAAAATTGGGAATGTTAGATACCTGGAAGTACTTGTGCATAGCTCCTTCTCATCTTTTCCTTGCTCTGACAGCATTTCTTAGGTCTGTCTCACACTCAGACCCATTGGCTTTGTAATACTGGAATACAGCTAATAAGCAGTATAATTTTTATCCAGATTAGTGTAAGTCATTATGATTCATTTTTACCACAAAGGTGGCATGATTTTGGGAGCAGGGATGCTGACCTTGCTGTGGCCAGGAAGGGAGAGGATCTGTGCTGTAAGCAGCACTAGAAGCACAGAGCTGTGGCCTTCTCTTCCCTGCCTTACCTTTAGTGGCTGTGTGAACTTGTCTTGGTTTGAAAAGACAGGAGTATAATTCTGAAATTGAGGAGCTTTCAGGCAATGATATGAGGAAAAAGAATAACAGTTCTTTATTAATATAGACAACAACAGTACCCACTGACAGAGTCAGGAATACAACCTGGCACCCTGTTCAGGGTGGTGGTAGCAGTCCAGATGAAAAATGGCTCTGAAGCGCTGATCGGGTAGAGAGATGGTCCAGTGAAAGCTCTTATCTTCTGGATATCCAGGAACAGGAGCTGGCTGGTGTGTCTCAGAATCCACCTTATATTCAGGTGGGAATGCTTGGCTCCTTCCCCCTGGGTGGAGCTTCTTACAATGGGATTGAGATGACTCATGAGTCATGTGGTGAGTTCTTAATGGCCCATTAGCAGAGATAGTGGGCCCCCGGATAGCAGGAGATAACAGTGTTTTAACAGTTTAACAGCTGTTTCAACGGTTGTGGAGATGATAATAGAATAAACCTATTTTTAACTTAGGACAGAACTCATTCAAATTGTTTTCCCCGTTAAACTGAACACTAATAATCTAGAAGAATTGTAATTACTTCTTCTGCTCTTCCTGGAAATTAGGAGTGTTGCTAGCCATGTTTACCTCAAAGCATTCAGATTTCTTTTTTGTTCCTCAGTAAAAGTGCACAGACAACCACGTCTCTGTTCTGGCGTGACAACACAATTAGAAAATTGTATCTTTAAATACCAACTTAATCTAATCTGGGACAAAAACAATAAAAGGCTTTAATCATAATTGCATGGTGCCTGCAGGCTGTCACCAGAGGGCAGAGACAAGGTTGCTCATTGCCACGTGTGGATAGTTTAGAAATTAAATCCCCTTTTCACAAAGGCAATAAATTCTGTTCTCACTTGTGTCCTTTCCAAATATTTCAGCTCTGTAACCAGATAGCTCATTTCATCAGCATCTGTCAGAGACTTTCTCTTGCTTCTGTCAAGCTATGTACAAAGGGGCAAGGAGAAATGTCTTTATAAAACGACACACACTTGACTTTGTAACATCACAGCTTACGTGAAATACTAGCTCTAAATATAAACAGGGTACTAGCTTTTCCTTCACAGGATTTTTCCACTGTTTTGTATTTACAGAGCACACACTCTGAGGATTCATCCCACCCACTCTGCATATCCACAGCAAGTATGGGGGGGGATTTACTGGGAATGCATTTTTGATCAAAAACTGCGCTCACACAGTACACGTAGAAAACTGGTATGGTTTCAGCTGAGAAAAATAAGGGTTTTAAATCCCAAATGAGTAAGGTACAATTTATACACTGCCTACCCCACATAGGAAAGGCAGATTCTGAGAACTTCTCCATTTCCCATTACCTAAGTTGGAAAGACAGTGAGGATTTTGAGAGCATCAGTGGCAGCCTATGAATTCATTTCTGTTCTGGAGAATACTGTGAGTGTTTTGGCACCAGGAAATCAGCTCAGTCTCAGACACTGAAGCAAGGCACATCAAGGCACACCCCACCTTGGCAAAATCCCTGGCAGCAACGGGTAATCATTGACTCAAAATAGCTCTGTCAGTGTTTCCACTTGAGGAGTGGCACATGGAAAATCCTAGTATGGAGGGAATGGGCAGAAGTGCCATGGGCTGACTGTTTTAAAGAGAAATGGCTTCCACCAAGGAACAGGGACTCTCTGGAGTAAGAGGCAGAAGTAGGAGACTTGGACTCCCTGGGTTTCCTGCAAATATCAGGGACCTGATGGCAGCATGGGTACCTGGTGGGAGGCAGATGTGCTCAGTGTTCTGCTTTTCCATGACTGCACACCTCCTTGTTGTAATTAATAAGCAACTTGGTTTTGTCTAGAAAGAAGCTTTTAAAAGTCCTTGCAATTCTCCCTGGTTGTTTCCTGGATAGATAAACTGAAAATTAACACCTAAGGGCTCTGCACCTTGGGGAGGCTGAAGCTCCTGGATCCAATTATGCCAGGCAGGAAACGTGCAAAAGACCAGGATAACATACAGGACCCGAGTGCTGCTCAAAGCCTTGGAAATAACAAGGCAGGCTGGCTCCTAAGGACAGCATGGGAACAAAATGGAATTCATTAATCTTAGAACACAGATTAAGTAAATATAATCTAATGTACTTTCTGTTTTCACATATAATAAAACACTCAGCTCTGTATGTATTTCTCTCTGAAGAGAGAAAAAAGATTGGAAGAATCCATAGCTTGGTAAGGATTTCTCCTATGTCTGAACTCCAGTGATGCAGAAAGATGCTGAGTGCTATTCACAGTATTCCCAGATCTTAAAATCCACCACTCTGCACAATGAAAACAAAGAAGTTAAGCTGAAATAGGACAATGTCCTAAATGTGACACAGAGGTCTCATAGAAGGCTAAGAGGGTATGCAACAAGCAGACTCGGCATTGCCAATGTTGACCATGTTGGTACAGCTGTGATCAGCTTTTTTTGCCACTGAGTTCCCTCTTGCTCCCGTCTCCTGCAGGTTTGATGATGAGCAAAGGCAACAGCGCATGCAGAAGCTCAGCACACATGGGAGTTTGGCAAGAAGGCAGAGCAGCAGAAAGAGCAAGGGAGCTGTCGTTCTTTCAGCGTGTCTGGTTTTAAGGAGCTACTGGTGCAAGGATGCACTTGAGAACTTGAGAGGCAACACTTGCACTCTTGCAATTCAGGTAGTGATGTTTCCCTCTCCTTCCTCTCTCCACACGGCTGCTGGCCATGGCACTAGTGCCATCCCCAGGGGATGTGTTTTTCTGTGGACATCTCTTTTCTATGTGTGCTGTGTGAGCTTCCAGACAACTCCATAGAGGGGAGTTGCTCCTCAATAAGAGGCAGAGGCTCCATCCTGCTCTCTCCTTTCCATCCATCCTGTTGTTTAGATAGCTAATATGATGAGGGATCAGATACTTATGTATTTCTGAACTTATATTTGGGATCAAGAATGGAATATGTAGGAAAGCAGACTTGCTCTTTCACCCATCCCCTTTTCCTGATCTCCTAAGGACTTAATCAGAATCCAATATTTCCCCACCTTACACCAGGAGATTTTATTTCTAATTAGAAAATACACTAGCTCAGGCAATAGAACAAGGGAAGGGAGAAGAGCCTTGTCAAAGCACGTTACAAATATCTTGCAGGGTAATGTTTTTTCGTCCTGCTAGCTAATGTTTGGGATCTGCATTGATTTATTTATTTTTACATCCTTAAACCTTAAAGTTTTGTAAAATAATCAGACTCTAATTCTGATCACACTTACCTGCCCACAATTTTAGATTAGTTTCATGGCCATGATATTGAACCACCTTAAAACAGAGGCAAGATAGTTTGATTGCAGTAACTATTTATTTCAGTGCTCAGCCAGGCTTGTGTCACTTCTCAGTACATTTTTCATGCTGAAATCTAATACTTAGATTTTGGATTACTGCAATGTCTGTAGCTTTTTTACCCCAAAATGCTATTTTGAACTGTCTCCCTTCAGCTATACCTTAGTGCAGCTTTGGTTTGGGAGAAGTTTTGTTACATAGAGCAAGGCTGCCAGGCTACATGATGAACTGCAAGAAAACTGAAGAATGCTGCTTATTTTGTTTTTGCTTATTTCAGTAGAACTGAGCCCAGTTTTTCACCTCATGACTATGGAAACTGAATTTCTGACCCAGCTTGCTGCTTGCACACTCTTGGGACAACCAGTGCTTCCAGAAAATTGCTTTCTGTCTTCTGAGGTGGATCCAGAGAGGTAGGCAGCAGACAGCTGCTGCCAGTGAGGTTGATTTGTGCCAAGTACCACTGAACAACTAGATTTGGAATCTACAAATGATCTCTTGGGTCTGCTGTTCGTCACTTCAGTGCAAGGGCTTAACTGGAGTTAAGCCTTCACTCAGCAAGTGTGGAAACACTTTTAATCAGAAGCAGGAATCATTGGACCAGCTTGCCAAATCAGATTAGGAGCAGTTTATATGACCATTGTAAGTATCATAAAGTGCCTGGACATGGGAAACATCAATATATAAACAAGATACTCCCTGATTTTTTTATTATTTTGGCCTGCAACGGTGAAAAGCATTTGAAAGGCCAGATCCTTTGTAGTGCTGAATATCCTCAACTCCAGCTGCACTCATTGAAAGCCAGTGTGCTCAGTGACCCCTCAGGAGGCCCATCTGGTAACAGCCCCATGCTGCTCTCCCTGCCAGGGAGCAGCCACTACCACCCCAAGAATGGAAATTAAAAGAGCAACCTGACTCCATTGAGAACCACAAGACATTCCT
Organism: Melanocharis versteri; assembly: GCA_013397845.1. NCBI lineage: Eukaryota > Metazoa > Chordata > Aves > Passeriformes > Melanocharitidae > Melanocharis > Melanocharis versteri. The sequence continues at coordinate 581,817 of VZTG01007653.1, forward strand.
TGTATGTGAAATTATTTCATATTCAAGATTTCTGCATAGCTGTGCTGCCACTTACAGAAACATGTTTTCACAGCTTAAATGCATTCACTCGTACTGAACCTCAGATCTCTGTTTAGGATTTGACATGTCTTCAGGAGATCTTCAGGACCCACACAGGAATATATATGAACTAAGCAGTGACAGGAAGGAAAAAAGCCACTCCTGGAAATTAAAAAATAACTGAATTTAGATCAAACACATGGAAAGTCTGGCTTTTGCCCTAGAAGGTTAATCACTATTTGGAATTTTTTGCCGTGGGAGATTCCTTGTGTAATTGTTGAAAGGCGAGATCAAAACCCAACATCATCTTTTGAGTGCCAGTGTCACGCCTGGATAAAAACAAGCTGGATCAGCCCTAACGATATTTGCTCCCAGACATGCTGCTGATGCTCTGACTACATTTGGGATAGGAAGGAATTTCCTCATGTGGTGAATTGGCAAAACCTTGGGGTTTGTCTTGTTCTTGTGCATTGCTCAAGGACCATTTTTTGGAGTCTTGCTTCACATTCTTTGACTTTCTGCAGCCTTGAGATCAGAGCTGAATATTTAGCTTTTCCCACCACTGGGCCCTGCTTTGTTTCTAAAGGTTTCTTCTGCTTTACCAAACAGGTATGGATGGATCTCATTTTTCTGCATTACAAAGATACCCTAGCAATGGCAAAAATAATCCACATTATTACTTACCTAGAAATAAGATACAGGGAAAGGAAAAGGGCAAAGGGAATAATAAGCTGCACAGTCAGCTACAACCTTCAACTTCATTCTCCGGAAAACAAATGAATTGCAGGCTGCTCTAGTGTATAGAAGTATGGTCAAAGCATGTGTTGTGTTATGGCAGCACTACATGTAAGGAGCAACCTCTCTGCTTTCATGTGTGACTAAATCATTGTCAGGCCTAGTATGAAACAAAGGAAATATTTGCTAAACCTCACAGTTAACAACAAAATTCCTTTATTATTCTCTTGCTGATACAGATACAAAACTGGTCTGCAGGTCTTATAGGTACTTACAGCACAATTGATTACTCTTGCTTTTTTAGGCATGTTAGTTCCAGATCTTTATGAGCAGTCCCAATACTTTCTTTTTATGTTCTTAGCAACCTTTGTGTACTTGAGCCTTGCTTGAAACCAATATAAGCCTCTGTACTGGACTTGCTGAGAGCGACCTTTGATTTGGGCCGAGTAGGGCCAACAGCTCGATCCAGCAACAGCTACTCGAGCCCGTATTTCTCTAGCTGCTTTTTTCTGTTCTGCAAAAGTACTCTTGTTTTAAATAGCAGTCCCTGGTTTGTTATACACCTCTCTCACAAAACCTCTAGTGTGAAACCTACCAAAACGAGACAGCCATGTAAAGCTTGTCTTGTGAGCATGTAAACATGTGAGAAAAGTGAAAATTGGAGCACAAAGAGAAGAGTAAATTGAATCATTCCTCCCAAAGCAATATTAACTTCAGCATGTTGTAATAGTAAGCAATGTTTACATTAGTTCAATACCTAATTCCATTAGCTACAGTTACACCAGGCCGTTCTGAGGAGTGGTGGGGCACTTTCCCAGATAGAGCACTGCGGTCATCCCTTCCCCCTATCGCCTTGGCAGTGCATGTCTGAGTTTAGTATCAACTCTGTTGTTCATGGGCTGCCCCATGGATCAGAGGCTGATGAGAATGCTGGTGCAGGACAGTAGCCCCCCCACACATCCGACAGGCATGACCACAACTATGTCACCAGCAAAGTGCTCATTGCTGCTGTTGGCTTCAGCATCACCCAGCATGCAAAGCTTAAAGGGCTCTTTGACAGGCCCCAGGCCATACTGAAACCCTTTCACTTAGCTCTGCTTTGCCTCTGTCCTGCTGCTGCTGAAGTCCACAGCACAAGTGCTCTGCCCTCAGTTGTGCTGGAGCATGTGTCCTGCTTGGTCAAACAAAAGAGTAAGCTGTGATGGTGCATAAAAGGCAACTGGAGAGGCAGGAACTGCTGCTCCTTTCATTGTTTTATTATTGTTCATCATTTATCATAATTGTTGTTTCACTGTTAATTGCTGTTCATCTGAGGAATGCACATGGAGCATGTTTCCTATTTGGAACCAACAGAGAGGGAGCATCTCAAAAACACCCTGAGGATTTTTGAGATCACAAACCTTAGAAAGATAACAAAATTAGCCCACATAATTCCCCTTGATTTTCTTTATGTCTGCAGACAAGGTTAGCAGCAACCCTTGTTTTTAAGAGCTTGTTTTGTCTCCTCAACCAAAAAATCTGGAATAGTAAGTGTTAGGTCTGATTTATTATTGTATGTCTTGTTTTTCTTATGGAAAAGGTGGCAAAATTAGAAACAAATTACATGAAAACATCATAAATTACAAAAGCTGAACACTGAGAGAAATTAATAAAAACCAATTTTTTTGTTTCCTTCATAATTATCTAAAAGTGAGACCTGAAGACTGTCCCTAACTGACTCCTTTTTAATACACCTCCCCTCTAACTTGAATTGAGGGGAGGGTTTAAGCAGCTCTCTTGTGAGGTGAAAGATGAAGCCCAAGCTTGGTGAAACTGCACAGTGTGGTCTTTGAGTGTGGTCTGCAAGAGAGCTGTCTGCCCTCAGATGAGTTCTTCTTGCGTTACAGTAACTCAAGCAATTCTGGCTGTCTCCTAGATGCCAGCTCTCATCTATTCCTGGAATTAAATTCTAGACTAGTAGCACGCATTTTAATAGCAAAACATCTATTCGATCTCCAATGTTTTTCATTCTCACAAAGAAATGTTAATTTCTCAAATTTCTGTTGATTTTTCCCATGCATCCCCTGCTTCTCCCACACGTTCCAACCTGTGACAGAGGTGCTTCTGTGATGAAAGAAAGTTGGACCTACTGTGGGAAGAGGCAGGCATGATCTGAATGCTTCAGAGGATCATCTTGTAAGTAGCTTGTCTTTATTGTCTCATGGTATGAACATGAGTCCCTGTCCTTGTTAATCTGCCTGATTCAAGAGGTAGAAATGGGGTGCACCGGTATCAGTGGGTTATTCCTAAGGCTGAAGAATGAGACTACCCATTATGTATATTTGAAAATCTCAGCTACTTATGTTCTCAGCAAAAGCTCCTAATTTTCTCAGCTCTTTCTGTATACTCAGCATAAAAGGATTGCATAATGGACACAGCGACGCCCACAACTATTGTTTACATCTGTCAGCTAATCCCTTCTGTGAGTCAGGCGGTACCTACTGGGTTGGGCACTTGATTGGGATTAGAAACTCATTATTATGATGGTGCATATTGCAGTGCTGCCTGGAGGCCTCAGCAGGATTATGGCCACGTTGTGCTAGGCAGCATGCAGACCTAGAGCTTTTCCCCTATTGTTAGAGCACCCTCACTCTAATACTGGATTAGACCCCATTTCTTCTCATGGCCCTTGGGATAAAACATCTAATCCTGTTCTGTTTCCATATCTTTTCAGGGGAGATGATCACTCATTTCCTACCATCAATCACTGTCTGTAACCACCTGATTTTGAAGGAGAATGCCAGGATGATGTCGCCCAAAGGCCACAGGTAAATGCTACAGCACAAGTGGGAAACAGCATTTTCCCTGTTCGAGTGCCTCTGCTATTCAGAGGAATGGTTTTGCAATGGGAATTCGAGGCTTTTCCAGCAGTGCTGCTGCACCCAGAGAACATGCAAGGTGAAAAGCACCGCAAGTCTTGAGTTGCACCAAGGCTGTTTGCAGCCGTGAGTTGCTCGCTGAGCTGAGGGCTCAGTAAGTGACGTTAGAATCTCCCTTCTCCCCTCTCAGGGCTGCACATGTGTCCATTCTAGTGAGTGGCCCTTGTTGGGTAGCAGGCAGACTCTTCTCTTCCCTGGCCTTTCAGGCTCTAGGTGTTCCTGCTGCTGCTGTTCCAGGTGCCAGCACACCCTGTTTTTACTGCATCTGTGCACTGCCACGGCCACGTACCTGTGACTGCAGCTAAGCCTGAGCCTGGTCTGTGCCTGTCCTTCACTCACTGGCACCTACTGCTCTACAAAGTTGCTCAAGTGTGAGCCTTGACAGGGATAAGCTGTACTTATAGATTCTGACTGACCTTATAGTTTCAGGTCACGGTGAACTTGACTGGATTTTATCACCCCATAGAAGCTGCTTCTTGTCTGTCCTGAGTAGTTTACTAAGATGGCCATACAAATAGCTTGGGAAAACGGAGCTGAGTTGTGTGTATGTGAACCCTTTGACTGTTGTCTACTACCCCATTTCCCTTGCTGAGAATACTGCTGGGCAGTGGGGCCACTCTGCAAGATACTCCTAAGGAAGAACAAAATTGTCTGAGACATCTTTCAAAGACAGGAGCAAGGCTGGTGCTTGCTGAGAAATTCTTGAACAGTTTCAGCTTCATCTCTCTCCTTTTTAAGCCCAGAGTCCTTCTCTACAAACTATAACAATGTGCTGGCATTGTTACAGCCATCACAGGCTGGAGCTGGCACACACAGAGTTACCCTGTTGTAAAATTTTTCATCTTATGGGAAATTTGAGACTTAAACACTCACTTGGTCTGCACCTCTTTATTTGAGACTGACCAGTCTGAATCACTTTTGATAAAATATCAGTAGGAGTCTCCACCAGAGTTAAGTTCCTATCAGTTTAATTAAAGAAGATCACTGGAGAGACAACCCCTGTGAAATGCTCCCATAGTGTAGAAAGCTACACTGAGTGCTCCCCTGAGTAATCACCAGAGGCTGCTATCAGCAATGTAATCAGAAATGACTGAAGAGCTCAACTTGAAACTTAGACATCAACACATGGCAAAGAAAAGACGAGACAACAGTGACTGAGGACTAATCGCATCCATTGTATCATGAGAATAATAGAAAAGTAAATAGAGAAGTCACTGTAAGGTGGTCTGAGACACAGATCTGCAGGAAACTGGGCTTCGTTAGCTTTTTTTTATACAATATGGTCAAGGTTTTTACATACTACTCCTATGCTATTATAGGCACAAGGTCAGTCAGTAAAAACCTTGTTAACCAAAGCAAAGTTATATTTAAATACTTTCTTTACCTATTGCATTCTAGCTCTTTCCTTCTGTAGCTTTTGAGGATGTGGTACCACATGAATGAGGCTGGATATAAGAAACCGGAAAAAGATAGCAGAGAGAAGAAAGCATGTAGGGTCAGCATGGAGTTTACTTCTTGCCTCTTCACTGGTGAGTTAATGGTACTGGCCACAGGTCTACGGACTATACCAGGTCACCTTTGGGGATCAAAATGCATTTGATAGATACATCTTCTATAGTTTTTGTTTTGTCTTCACAAATTAGTGTTTATAGAAACTAACCAGAGATTAGATTAGTGCTCTGCTCCCGTGGGATGCAGACTTTAGGGTTTAGGCAATGTTCTATGGCTAACAAGAGCCAACAAATTATACCTGAGTCATTCCCCTGGGGGAAACATGCCCTGGACTGATGATGACAGGAGCCAGCTGAGCATCCTCACAGGAGATGACAAGTGTCGACACAGGGGCAGTCATCTCCCATTGTGTCTAACCAAGCAGAACTTGCAGTGGAAGAGCCACTGAGGTGACTGATCTTAATATTTATCCTAGTGGTGATATCAGGCTGCCAATGAGATTAGAAGGATGACAGTTAATGTAGTCTTTTTGTAGTGGGGCAAGACTTATATTCTTAGCATAAGCTGCTTAGGAAAAGCTTCTTTTACTTAGCATTTATCACTTGTTACTGATGTTTTATTACATTGATAGCCATCCCCAAAAAATATTTTATTGCCCTTACCTGTTTTATACATAGACATATTCCCTTCAATACCAAACATATTTTGAGAGAACAAGACTGTAGACAAACTGAGTTAGACCTGCTTAGTCATGCTGACATAAACTTAGTGAAGCTTCCTTTTTGACCAACAAAACAGAGCCTCAAGTGCTTTCTGAGTCTCTGTGTTTCTTCCTTCTGGAAGCTGTGTCCGGGATATGGTGACCACAGATCTGTGGACCTTATTCAGGAGAAGCTTACACTGAGCCTAGCAGGATCTCTGGCTTGAGCAAGAAATGCCAAATTTGATCATATAGGGTAAAACATACTGCATTTCCTCAAACATTTCTTTGGTCTATTCCCTTCCCTTCCAGATGAGCCAAGCCAGACACCTTCCTTCTAGCTGAAATAGTCCTTTTTTTTCCCTTTTTTTTTTTTCCCACAAGCTTCTCAGGTATACAAAAGTGTACAGCATTGTCACCTAACGGTGACTGTAATGTGCACTTTGCAGAAAAGTCTCAGGGAGTTGTACGATGAAATTCTGCAATGATCTTAGTAACAAAGGGCAATTAAGAGCAGCAGTTAACCTATATTTTTCTACCCTAATTTAAGTGTCAACTTACACCCAGGATTTCAAATACTAGTTGGAAGTGCATCGCATTGTCCAGAGGCATAATTACAGAGAGCTGTAGTTGTCTTTATCACAAGGTTTTAATTAGCGAGACACATTAAATAACCAGCTGATATAGATCTTAATGAATCATTTATAGGCCTACATCTAAGACAATTATATATGTAGCTGGTCATACATAATCATTCACGTACTTCTGGGCTTATGTGAAATGGAATATGCATCGTCCTCATGTGATGTAAAGGTGAAAGAGCCAGGACAAAACTGGGGCAACAGCCTAGTTTAACCAAGCAGCTTGTGCCTGGACCATTGTTGACAAGACTGGGGAGGAAATATGAATAGTTGCCTTCAAAAGAAATCTGCCTTGAGGAAAAGCAGGAGCTCTGGGTTCCTGGATTGTTGACTGGTTTGGGTTTTGCGTTTTTAAATCGAGGTGGTTGTCCCATGTGGACACTTTATGTGGTGCTGCTCAGGAATGAGGGCAGATACACACCAGGCCGAGAACAGGGTTTCTGGGGCAAGCTGGGACTCTAGTGTCTGCCGGCCATGTCATGCGACTCTTGCACTGGCCTCCTGACAGCCTAGCCTGCCCTAGATGCGTCTCCTTTTTCTCCAGCACTGCCTGCCCAGAAGCATGGAGAAACTTCTCCAGAGCAAGCACTGCAGACCCCTAGCAGCCAGATCTTTGCTCCACTGGGGATGTTCCCAGCTTTCTGGTTTTACCAGCTTTCTTGCTGCTTAGTATGTCTAGATGAAAAAGTGGGAAACACGCCTAAACATCCAATTGCTCCGGGGCTAATTTTCGCTCTGAGCACTGTTTCAGGGCCAGATTTTCATAGCGTTTGTTTGTGACTGCTCGTTGATAATTAAAAAGAAGTATATGTTGTCTGTTTGGCCAAGTGAAGGGGGCATGGGAGCAGCTGGCTGTGAAAGCACATTTATTGTCATTGCTGATTTCTGCAGAGCTCAGAATCAGAGTATGCACATGGCATGGTGGAAGACATGGAAACAAATCAGTTGAGGTGTAAAAGGTCTAACACGTGCCTCTTCCTCCCCTTTGCTTAGAAGATGCAGCTGGTCACAGGCAGGCTGCTCTCCTTAATCAGCCCCAGAGGCAGGACAGTCCAACTGACGTAGCATCGCTCAGGAAGCTTGTTTTTAGGGGAAACCTGCCAGGCTCCGGGATGCATGTATTGGGCATGGTGCCAGTCCTGGGTATTTCAGAAGGTTTATCCCTCCCATCCACCGTGCTGATCTCTATCGTGTACTTGCTTCTGCCTCCCCCTGCCCCATGGGCCATTTTGATATCCGCCTCAGGTCCTTGTACAATTTTGAGCTGTTTGTTTCTTCTCCTGCTTCTTTAACAAGTAGTACTTTAATGACAGATTGTAGGCAATACAATATGCCCAAAACCACCACCCAAAACCCCCCAAAACTTACTGCATCAAGTAGAAGTATTTGTCCATGGTCTTTCTTGCCATGTCTGACTTGGCTTACTCTGCTTAGTTGGAGCTCCAGTTGGAGCAAAGCCTGTGTTTATCTGATTGCAAGGCAAAACCTAGCAATAAACAAACCACTGCAAATGTATACTTGAAAAGATTAAGAGAAAAGAATTACCAACCCATGCAATATTGTAATCCAAAATACTTTATAGCATTGAATAATTTTCTCAATCATCCATAAAGTCTGCTGTTAACAGGTTTCCCTGGTTCCCTACCATCACAGGAACTCTGCTGATCTCTGCAAAACTTCTTTCAAGTACAGAGTTCTCCTTAAAATTAGAGGGCTTTTAAGAGTTAATATGTTAATCTCCTGATGTAGCACAGCAGGCGTCTGGAATAGATCTTACTAGATTGTTTACACTGTGCTTCCTTTCAGGGTGGTTAGAAGCGAGGGAGCACTTGTGGCAAGAACTGATGTGGTGTAGGGTTTGACAGCGTCTTTCCACACCTAGTTGTTGCTTTTGTGGAGGAGGGAGGAGCAGAGGCTTCCAGTATGGCTTTCAGGATGGCTTCTCAGCTACTTCCCATCAGGGGAGGAGGCTGTCACAGAGCAGGGCATGATCCCATGCTCACTTTTCCCCAGCGTGTCCAAGGTGGCAGAGGTTTCCTTTGCTGCCTTCTGGAAGAAAATAAAAAACCTGGCAAGAGGTTTACTTTCTCTCTCTGAGGCAGAATATAGTCAGTATGAGGTTCAACCCTCTGAGTCTAGGGGCACCTATACCAGAGAAGCATGACACGTGCTCCATCCAACAGGGCAGCTGCTGGGAATGCTCCCAGCACCGTGTCTGAGGGCAGCCTACGTGCTAAAGCTGACAGTCACTCTGGATGAATGGCTGTAATAACTTTGTGCTTTGTGGCTGTCGCTGTTTTTATCCTCCCATTCCCCCCTGGAGGTAGGGAAGTGCTGTTAGTCATTTTATAGGGAGAAATTGAGCCGTGGTGTGATGAGGCCACACAGGGAGTCAGTGGCAGAGACACTCTGCTATCAGATCCTCCTCTCCTTCCTTATCAGCTCTGCCTGATCCATGTGCACAAGTAAGATTTGAGGAAATGGCTCCTGAGTGACTGTGAAGAGTGGGAAGGAGCCAGGGAAATGGGAAGAGTTGTGCCTGCTCCTGACACCAAAACTAGGCTGCCTGAAAGCCCTCAGTACACTGAAAGATGACAGCTTTGCTCCAGTGCCATGTTTTCAGTAGAGCAGATTTTTTGCCAGTTCTCATTAGACTTTCAGTATTGGTTTTCCAGCCACTGCCAACTCTGGGCACAGGTCCATGTTTACTCGAGCTCCACAGCCAGAAATATGGTGAGCTCTGGTTCATGCTAGTATGTGGTTGTGCTGAATGCATCAAAATGCGTCATCAAGAGTCACCAGCTATAGAAAGTACGAGCCGTGGCAGGGAAATCAGAGAGTATATAGCACAACACTGAGGAGAGTAACAGCTCCAGAAGCCAGAAACCCCGTTTAAAACACTGAATTTTAAAATCACTTTAACAGAAGGCCACTTCCTAAAGTAAAATGCCTTGCTTTCTTTTTTTCTTTCTTTTTTTTTTTTAATGCCATGTTTTGATTTCTGAGCTGGATCAGAAGCACAGTTTATTTTACAAGAGCTGATGGTACCAATTAAAGCCTGAGACTTTCAAAGCAGCACACGGGACTCAACTACACATCTTCCATTAATTATCTCTTGGCCAAGTTAACTCTGCACAAGTAATATGTCACAAGCTCATTTTCTGTCATTAAAGTCAGCAGATATGACCTTGATCCTTTCTGGGAGTACACCTTCTCAGTAAGAAGATGCTGTTTTATTGCAGGCACTTTTAGAAGAATGCCACTTTAATGTCAGGTTATGCTGAAGAAGAGTCCAGTTCCCCCTTTTTCAGACCTCCTGAAGCAGGAAAGAACTAACAGCCTGCAATCAATGCAGAGCCTGGACTAAATGTGTCTTTCTTGACCTTCTCCTCCTCTTGGTACAGCAAAGAAATTACCTTAGTTTCAAAAAAGCTGACATGTAGGCACAGCTGGTACGTTTTAGCACTTCAGTTGTATATTGCTGGAACACAAATAATTTGGCAGCTGTGATTTTACTTGCTTGACTCCTTGATGTATGTGCTTAAAAAGTTTTGGGAGCAAGTATTCTGGATTCCAAATCCAACATTTTGGCCTCCATGGTGAGGCAGCTTTGCCCTGGGAAAGGGTGTCATGTGCCCCTACAGCCATGGTCTGGGATCAGACTATTGAACCAGGGCTTGCCACTGTTTTCCACCTTCAGAAATTGTTTCAGGTTTTTATGCTCCTGTTCCCTCTCCCATCCTTACATATAAACTTCAGGGGCCAAAAGGCACCTATTTCCAGTACCCACCTCTATGCATTAAAACCCAGCAACGCATTAACTGCCAGCAATGACAATTTATGCAGCAGCTTGCTCTGCCACAGGGTTTTTCTGAGAAGGAAAAATAAGAAATGTTCAGTTTGGAATAAACCCATAACATGTGTGGGGTTGCCATTTCAAAAGGAAAAGGTGGAAAAAACCAGCCACTAGTGTTTGCCATATCCTTGTCTTACCCTTCACCAAAAGCAGTGCTGACAGAGCACAGTGTCGAACAGGCAAGTAGATTGCTCAGTCCATCTGGCTGTCCGGTACCTCTGAAGACAACAGCTGGCCTCAAAATGGGAAGGAGGTAACCTGCTGAGTGAAGGCGTCCAGATAATAAATTAGCCCCCCCCCAAAACTGAGAACAACAAGAAAGAAATTACTGTCCGAAAATATAAAGGGCTGAGGATTATGCCATGTTAAGCAGCCTCTTCTGTGGGCAATTATCGCTAGGCATCAGCAGCAACACAGCAGGTTTTCTACCAGCTCCTGGGAGGTCCTCCAGCAGGATGGACATAGAGATTGTGAGGCAGTGAGAAGCACCTGAGCCTCAGCATTTTAGAGGTGATTGTACCTGTGTGGGTTTGTCCTGACAGACACCAGCTGGAGAAGGCGCCACGTGGCTCAGATGGGGTCTACAATCCTGTTGGGATGCTATGGTAATCCAGGCAGTATTAATGGAAGGCTGCAGTTAGAATTTCTTTATGTGAACACCAGTGAGTTTATTGTGGGTTTTTATTATTATTATTGTCACTGCTTATGAAGAATCTGCTTTTTCTTTTACAGCAGCTATTTTGAGACTAGGAAAAAGCTGACTTGGAAGACTTGCTCCTCTTGCTGTGCAGGCACTGACCCAAGAAGAACTGGATGCAGACAGAGCCCAGCTGAAGCCAGAGCAGCTGTATGTAAAAGTGTGGAGTTTGTTCCTCTCCTAGGGTCACAGTAAGATCAGAGGTGGCATTGTGTGCAAGTGCCTGCAACCTGATTTCAACTGCTTGATTATGTGCACTGGACTGTTGTGTGTATCTGTGTGGCACAGGGGCTCTGAAGCACCCCTCTGAATTGCTGTCACAGTGTGGAGGATCTCTATCCCCACATTCATCCACAGCTACAGGCACAGAAAAACAATCAGTCTCTTGGACTGACAAAGCTACAGAGGCTAAAAGCTTCTGTTTCTAGGCTATCAAGGATGCATATTGCACTTTGCTTCCTCCACAGCCTAGAGAGCCTTTCCTAGAAGGGCTCTGTGATGTGCTGCAGCAGGGCTCTGGACGTGGTTTCCCACAGGCATAAATGTGAGTGCAGGTGAGCAAAGGCTGATAATGTCAACCAAACCCATGAGCGAAGAAATAGCTACTTGACAGGAATATCTTAAAGTGAAATACACTAAATATTCTGATGATCTGAAACACTACAGCACTGGGAACTATATACACTTGCAATAGACTGCATCCAGTAAGAATTAAAAGAAAGTCGAGATTTTGGGAATAAGAGGAAACTTTTTAAAATACAATTTCTAGTAAAATAAGGCTTACACAGTCATATTATCTCTCTCACTCTCTGCTGGCTTATACCCTCCCAATTCTCCATGGTAACTTTTGCCTCTATTAGGGTCACTTCACTATCAAAGGCAGCAATGATCCTACGAGGTCTGTAAATGCCAGCAGTGCATCTAGGGAGAGATTTGGGGAGATGCTGCCTGTGGACAGTCAGCATTCACACAGTTCCAAGTTATGCTAGAGCTAGTGGCCATGGCCAACCTTTTTTCAGCTGCCCCAGCTGCTGTCTGGTGTAAACCTCCAGTGATGGTTTTCAACCTTTTCCCAGGGGAATAACCTCTGGTTTTCTCTGCTTCCTTGTGAATAAGAGAATAATCTTCAAAGCCTAAAACATAAGTTGGCTTCACAGATGACTTCCAGGCTTATCTTAGTGTCTGTTTTAAGCCAGGAGAAATATTGGTAGAGTCTGAGGCTGGCATGGTCTTGCCTGACTCTCATGCTCTCAGGAAACCAGTTATCAGACAGAATTTTAATGGCTCTTATGGGTCATATGAAAGACCAGAGACATCAGAGGGAATTCTTAAACAGACTTGTTTTGAGCTTTGCACAATGTTTTTTGCCTGCAGTAGAAATATAAGCCCTTGCATGCTGCAGAACAGTTTGGCTGACGGATGCTCTGGGAAGATGGTGCTGGGAAAAGCTTTCTCTTTTGCGGTTTCTTTCCAAGGGATGGTTTGCATTTGCTGCCTGTGAAGAGAACCTGGCTCAAGGGTTGTGCTCCTGTCCTGTGAAAGAAAGGGCTGCACATCACACTATCCCTTGTCCTTCTGGATGGAGCCATCTCTGGATTTGTGGCTTAAAAGCTGAGTGCTGGCAAGGGGTCAATGTTCATTGAAGGGATAAGTACGACAGTAGCTTAAGTTAAAGTTTCAGAGAGCTCACAGTTACCATTAGGAGGGACAAGCAGTGATGTCTTATTGGCACATCTAATTAGAAATTGCTGGGAGCTACTGGACTGGACAGTCTCTTCAAATGCCAGCAACCCTGTGGGAGCTGGATGTAAATGTTGTAATTGATACAAGGATGGAAGCTGCTCTGCTACAAAGTGACATTTCAGATATTGTGGGAATGGATGATCTGAAACCTCCTCAATGAGATCTGTTTCCCTCAACTCTTTTGACTCCTGTCAGAGGTGCATGTTCAAGCTTTTCTCTGGGCAGATGGCTTCTGCAAATAGAACTGGCTTTGAAATATAAAGTTTTGCTGAATTCATTATATGCCTTCTGACTTCAAAGCTTTGTACTTTCCTCTTTAGTTTTAAATAGAGTCACTTGGCTGCTTCCAGGCCTGTTACATTGGAGGCAGGTGCTGCAGTGGATGTCACTGGTGAGGCAAAGCAGTGGTGCTTATTTAGGGTGCACTGAGCAGCTGTATGCCTGCCTCACCCATGCCCACATCCAGCCAGGAGGTACATGATTCCTACAGTTAGATGGGTCTTAGGGAGCGCTCTCTGTCAGGGACTTTCCTGTTTTTCCCTTTCCTCAAGGACAGGCGTGGCTGTAATAGGCTGGCCCTGCACTTCCTGCTCTCTCAGGGTGCAGAGAGCTGTGCAAGGAGGAGGATGAGATGGAGTGGGGATGGTGTTGGCAACAGGAATTGTTCTGCCCATCTAGGCATAAGTTCTCTTCACTGAGGACTTCACAAGAAGCTTCTTTCCTGGAAGGGAGGATTTTTATGAATTTATCTTTATAGAACTTTATATTGAACCGACCTTCTGGAGCATGATGGTTTTCTACATCAGCTCAGCAAATGGATACCGGTAGTCAGAAATAAGTGTCAGTATAAAGCAGTCTTTGTGACTTTGCTTTCACTGTATGTACTTCAACTGAAGTGATGGGGTTTGGGTGTCACATCTCACTCACACTTTCAAGGAGTATTGGAGCAATTTAAAGGGACACAAGTGGGAGACCTTTCTCTTTGTATCTGCTTGCTACACAGAGAGATGACATTTTGGTGGCCAGAGGATCTCTGGGGAAAAAAAAATTTACTTTGGAGACTGAAATGTCAGCTTGGTCAAATTGTTCATATGCACAAAATGAGGGGAGAAATGAGCACCCAAATTTCAAAGGAGCTGGACGATTCCTTTCAACATATTCTGTCTTGCCACAACTTTGTATCAAAACTCTTCAGGTTCAGTTTCAAAGTTTTAGATGCTCAAAGCCAAAATGTTTAGACATACGAAATGTTTGCTACATCCACAAACTACTTTTTAAATTATTTATTTATTTATTTATTTAGAACTAGCATCAAGCTGAAAATCTACACCCTGCTCTGGTTGCCTACAGCATCTGGGTAAGTTGGAGACAGAACTTTTTAAACTGAAAATTGTTTAAGCAGAAAAATTGAAAAATTAGGTTCTTCACCAGAACCCCCTCTCTCAGCAGCTGGATCCTCTATGAATGATCTAAAACAGCAGTATATTACAGCTTTCAGCATTCCTCCATATACTTTTGAGCTGCGAAGCTTTTGTTGCATTTTTGTCTTATCGGCAGTACATTATAAAAAATGTCAACTCTTTCCAAACCCTTATTGTTTCATTGGAAGGATTATTCTTAATTTCAGCCCTGGAGTCAGTTTATGTGTGGTTTGATCTTCTGTTCTTCCTTTCATACAGATGCTATCAGCATGGACAGCAGAGCAACCCTGTCACACAGGATTAATGGCAGTGTGTGGTGTTCCTTCTGGAACAGTAATGTCATACCATATGAATAAACACCGAAAGTGGGATAATTTTTCTAAATGTTTCAGCATTCTAAGTACAAAGTAATAACCCTGTCAGGAACAATATTCACTGCTGTCTCATCTCGTTGTGCTGGAATTAGTGGCAGTCTCCAGGGAAGAACACAGGTATGTCAGTGTTGGAAACAGAGCATGTGGTTGTATTAGAGCAAAAAGCAAACAAATCCCTTGGTCACAGTACAGGGAGAGAAACTTAATACTGCTTGGGAAATCAGCAGTGCTTTGAATATAGCATTTGTCTTAGTTTCCTCATGAGAAGGATAATGCAAAATTGGGAGATAGATAGATAGATATATGTGTATGTGTTAGTATATCAGACAAAATGTGTTGTAGAATTCAGCAGAAGATGAAAACCACAGTCTGTGAAATCAAGAATTAGAGAAGGAACAAACATTGGACAGTGAGGAAAGTCTTACTGAGTACTCTCTGCCTTAATACAAAATCAAGGAGGAGCAAAGCCTTGATGAAGGATGAGACTTGAAAATATTCCAGTTCACCTCAAAAAAAAAAAAAAAAGAGAGAAAAAAAGAAAAGAAATAATTCTGAGACATTACAGGGGTGAGAGGAGGTTGCTCAGCCATTTTTCTGATTTGTTAAACAATTTGCCTCTAGGTTTCCATGCGCGTTCATTTTTAGAGGCGCCAGCCAAAAGAGGTTTGATGCTGAGAAAATTGTAAAAATCTAGCTCTTCCTAGCTGTCCCGAGGTCACTCCTTAAAGTATTTAAATTATGGAAATGTCAGGTTGAGACACTTGCATAGAAAAAATAAATGCACAATTAGACTGTTTATCCTATCTACTCAAAAACATGTTGAGCTCTAGTCATCTCTGAAGTAAAATCTTCCTCCACAACATATTGCTGCCCAGTACCATGTGTTACTGAGCATATTTAAGACTTCTTTGGAAGAAGCCAAGATCAGACACTGCCAGAAATCAGATATTCAATTAAATGGTCTCATGCTTCAAGCCAGTATGACTGGGGTACCACCTAATGAAAAAAAAAAAAATTGCTGCTGTGGCAACATCTGGGAATAAATTATTATGGAGAGAGAAGTTTTACATTAGCAATGTGGTCACTTGCATAGCTGTAATGGTAGGATCTGAAAAGTACAGCCATGAATGTGGGCAATGTTTCCCCTGAGCACTCTTCAGTCTCCAAACATGGTCTAGCCTGACCTGGGAAAATCAGAGGAGAGACAAAAAGTGGCTGTATCCCGATGACAGCTTTGCAAAAAGAGGTTGTGTTCCAGCTACGGCTATCCAAGAAGCGGCTGTGCTGGGGCTTTGAGTGTTGTTTTTGACAACAATGCAGGTTTGTGCCTCCACTCCTGCTCCCCCCTTCTCCTCATCTGGCTATATGCACCTAGAAGGCTGACCCAGCTCTGAACTCTATCACAGAGCGGAGCTCATGCCCTCCCCTTCCCCTTTTGCTTTCTCCACACTATTTTTCCCACCAGTTCAGCTCTCTGCTGCCATTTGTGGTGCAACCAGTGTCCCCAGCGTGGCTGGGGATTACTGTGCTGGGGCAGGGGCATACTCCAGGGAACAGAAGATTTTCTGTGCCTGCGGGTGGATGTGTGAAGCACTGGTTATTTTATTTGCCTTTGGATCTAACTTCCTTGGTTTAGCTATTGTCAAACAACTGAAAGGACTGACATTAGCTGCCTGGTTCCCATTAGCAAAGGCACTTCTAAGTCCTGTCGCAATCACTTTGTTTTCTAACATGTAACTAAAGGCCTTTTTACCACTTCTTTACATTACTTTCTGCAATTGGAGCCATGCAAACAGAAATCAGGCATATGCATCTTGCTGATACCGGTATTTTGAAACCTTTTCCAAATACTTTTGCCAGTGACTGCAGAAAAGCTTTTATACCAGTAAGAATGTGTGTATTGGGCTTTCTTCCAGAAGCTGTGAGAGGGGCACAATATGTGCTACTGGGATTATTTTACTGACTGAATAAATGTCATCTCTTTTCTAAATAAGAAACTTGGGCTATGGCAGGAAAATTATTTCAGTGTTTAAATGCATTCTGCACATCCTGAGCAGGAACTTGGTGCCTTCATGGGGCAGGGATGCTTAGATATATGCAGACAAAACACCACCACATTTCTTAGTGTCATACCACCATATTTCTTAGTGTCTTAGGTTTTAACTGTCCAATACTGTGCATGATTTTTCCTTGGATGAATTGTCTTTTTAAAACCACAGCTGAGACCAAGGGGAATATGTGAGGCTTTTACAAAATCTCATGCTTGACCTCTCATTTTAGGCCACATGATTAAAAATCTGAATCCTGGGCTTTTACCTCCACATCCCCTATTGTTCTGGAGGATGATTGGGCTACATACTGTTTTGTTTAAGGTGATGGGTTATTGCAACCAAAAGCCTCACTGAGACACATGGTCCTTCTTTCTGCTGGTATGTCACTGGGGCGTTTTTCATTCACAAAATGAACATGTACCAGGAGCAACAAGTCTCCTCACGAAACGCATCATGAGGCTTAAAGCATAGAGTACAAGGAAAGAAAGAATCACATTAAAATAAAGGCTTCTGCTTGTAATTAGGAGATTAGTTAAGTGCTATGCTCTGCAGCTCTGGAAAAGCCATAGGTAGCAGCTGAAATGCCCTGGGAAGGACTAATAACCACCCTGGCACTTAGGAACCAGCCTATGTCAAGCTGTGAGTGTTCCCTGAAGTGCAGTGTTGTGTGGACCCTGATGAGCTTGTCCTTCAAGACAGCCACCATGCCAGCCTTGCTGTGCTCGCTGAGGGTACCACAGATGTGCTGTACAGATGGTGACCCCAGGGAGTCCAGCTCCTACATGCTGATCTGGATGTTCCAGCCAATGGGGCTGTGCAGTGTGTGCAGCATCCTGTGACTGCAGAGGCTGTGCAGCAAGCTTCTCCACCAGTTCTTTTTAGAAGAAAATATCCATATAAACCTATTTCTCTTCTTCCTCACTGCAGGACTTTGGAAAAGGCAGAGCAGCATCTACTATCCCTGCAGCTCCATTCCTGGCAGCGCAGGGTCATCGCGGATGCTGGTACTCACAGCAGACACTGGTACCCACCACTCGGGGTAAGCCTGTGGCACACAACTGCTCTCTGCTCACCAGTGGGCGAAGCACATCTGTCACACGCCCTTGTTAAAAATGCAAGAGTTGGGGCATTATAAGAACGAAAGCAATGCACTTTTCTTTGAGTACAGTAAGTGTCTTTTGCTTTTGGGGGTAGCTCCTCTAAAGCTTTAATGGGCATTGACTGGTGATGATTGGGGGGTGTAGAGGGAGGATGGGAAGCAGACAGTTCCTCGACAATAAAGTAGCAAGTGGATTTAGACTGGCTTTTAGCAAAGCATAGAATTAAGCTGGTTTCTTCTGAAGCTTTCCTAGTAAAACCTTGAGTTCATTCACCAGTTTGCCTCTTTGCTTGATGGAGTACAGAGGATGTTCTTTTGAGCTTGCATGGAGTTTGGGATTTTTCTTTTCCATTGTCAGCAAATGGGACAGTGCTTTTTTTCACAGACAATTTTTAATTTTT
Organism: Melanocharis versteri; assembly: GCA_013397845.1. Lineage (NCBI taxonomy): Eukaryota > Metazoa > Chordata > Aves > Passeriformes > Melanocharitidae > Melanocharis > Melanocharis versteri. The sequence continues at coordinate 599,944 of VZTG01007653.1, forward strand.
AAAGCTGATGAGTGCTTCACTTTGACAGAGTGTTAAACATTTAAATGCGTCTTCTTCATATCAGACTCAGATGGCTCATCTGCAAAAGTAATCCCCAAAACAAACTGAAAACAATTCTCTTCATGTGCAGAAAACTTGGCCAAAATAACTTTTTTCCTTTTGTGATCAAAGCAGAAACCATGTAGTTCGGTTAATGCAATGGGGTTAGATATTTTTTTCTCCCTGTAACATAGCTTCAGTCCGTTGCCAGCCAAGGGATATGTTTGGATTTTTCATCCCCTTGTGGATTTGTGGGAACACACACTAGGAGACCAGATCAACACTGTAATAGTGCCTGCATTGATCTAACACAGTGTTTATGTGGACTCCAGCCATCATTCATTTCTTCTCCAGCATCCAGGGGCCCTAATGGATTATTTTGTACAATAATCATGATAGTACTAAGCTGTTGTCTAGCATTTGTAAGGCATTTTCTGAAGAAAGTCAATATAATTATATCTGTTTAACAGCTGGAAAGTAAAGGCACAGAGACATGCAGTGATTTGTCCAGGTCCATGAGCACCACAAGGTGTGAGGATTCAGGGACTTCCTAAGACTAAACTGAAATTAAGATGCGAGCCGAGCTGTAGGCAATGGGCTTTCACCATCACCACAGAGCTTCTGTGCTTGGGGGTAACAAACTTCAGGCATTGCGAGTCTGTAGAGAGCTTATCTCACTGCCTTAAACTCAGCTGAAGAAAATCACAGGATTAGTCTCTAACAGGGCCTAAACCATCTGTGCTTACAAACTGGGCCCCACCGAGCTTGTGCAGTATATGCTCAGCAGCCACTCATGGGCACTTTCCTGCACACAAGCCCTGCACACAGGAGGCAGGAGGGAGGGCAAACTGTGTCATTAGCCTTTCCCTTCCACAGTCCTTGTAACTACAGGATGAAACTGTGTGTGTGCGCTTCACCCACACCTCCTCTCAGGCCCAGGGTAAACTCCTGGTCTTTATTTACAGTCTCCTTCAAGCATCCAGCAGCTGTCAAGTGCGAGTCCTCGCCAGCCCCTCTTTCAGGTACTGGAAATGTTATTTTACCTTTGCAACTGACATCAGCCTTGAGGTATTTCAAGATGTACAACAGGGAACTCTGAAAGGAGAAAAAGTTGCTTGTTTGGAGAGGTGTTTTGACAGGTTGCTAAATGAAATACAGGTCATTTGAGAGCTTGTGATGTGAGGTAGAAACGGTTTCCAGCCCTTCTCACTGTTTCTGCAATGCTTGTTTCCCAGCCTTTAGGCATCTGCAAATGCAAGAAATACTTGAAATTACAACAATTAGAAGAGGCAGTTTGGTAGCTCATATTTCTTAAAGTACGTGAAACTCCAGTAGGTAGCGGTTGGATAAAGCAGATAAAGCATAATCCCTATGTGCACCATAAATAGCTTGTCTGCTCCCAGTAATGGGAGAGAAAGAGGGGGAGAGGCTGGAGAAAAGTGAGGATTATGGGTTGATTAGAGGGAAAGATTTCTCACAAACATGTTATGATTTGCTCCCACCTGCACCATGTGTGAAAGCAGGGGTCTATAATAACTTCCCAATTCCTGAAAACAAAGCTACTCAGAAGCTGCAGTGGGTTCACAGGAAATGTTTGCTCCCCTGTGGAAGCCACCACCCTCACAGGATGAGTCCTCAGTTTTCCTAAACCAATTGTAACCTTGTGCAAGTGCATTCACCACAGTAGAGCTGGCCTTCCCCTTCCCATCTTGCTGCGCCTTCAATTTCTGACTCAGCAGGAGACCTGTGCTGGACCTCACTTCATCATGTCAGGGCCCCATGAGATGATGAAACACATCTCATGACAGAGTTCAGAAATGCCAGTTCTCGTTGCCTAGTGCTCTCTATTGTTAATCTTTAAAAATTACTATTAATCTTAAAAAAAAAAAGATATTTGCATTATATGTTGCTACATGCACCATTGTTGTTGAACCTGGTAGACTGCAGTGATGTGATATCTCTGCAAGGAAAAGCATTCCCAGCAATATGAGTTTTTCTGGAGCTAGTTCTTACTCGATTTGAGGCAAGCTGGGTGTAGGGTTTTTTCCTAATTTATTTATGAGCAATTCAGCAATACTTTTGGTCAGTCGAAGAATGAATAGAATGCTGTAATGTTTAAAAAAACCAGAGCTTTGATCAACTTTTGAAGGGAAAACATGTAAAAGAAGTTGTAAGTGCTAGGACAAAGGAAAGGGATTGACACAACATCATACTGCTCAGTTCTTTACATGTTATCTTATGCCAACATCCCTAGGTTTTGTTTTCTTATTTTTAGGGAAAAAAACCAACCAAAAAACTTAATCTTAAAATGGCTTCTTTTGTGATTTGCCTACAAATAGAAAGTTCTCACTTTATATCAGGGAATTACTAATCTCTTATCTTAATCATGCTTTGCAATAGGGTAGGCCTGCAGCTCACCAATGCCTTCCCCAGTTATTGCAGGGGGAAATGGAAAAAAATCTTTGCCTGCTTATATAAGAAAAGAGTGATGTAGAGAACCTGTTTGCAAAAGCCCCTTTTCCTGGAACTGGCCTGGAAGGTGATGGTGTAAGACCTGTTCCCTGCTGAGATGGCTGGAGGTGCTTGTTTTGCTGGCCACCCACCCATGAGTGGATGTGGTATTGAGGCCATGGGAGACACCAGGAGCAGGACCTCAGTCATGGCAGTGTGGACGGTGAAGATGGGAGCTTGTGGTGCAGAAGAGAGCTACATGGATGGCAAGGTTTTTGTCTACCTGCAAAGGACCCCTTAAGAAAAAAAAGGCGTTAGATGGGAAAACGGAGGAAGTATTTACCTGGGAGTTTCCTTCATCAAATAGTGCTGGCTGGGAATAAGTCATCATGTTTTTTTAATGGCAGAAATGTAAGCCCGAATTATTGGCAAGAAGCAGAGGTGTAAATGGATTTTAAGATAACCTTCTCTAGTCTTCCCCCCACCCCCGCTCTGTTTTAAAAGAAGTCCCCATGAGTGGGGACAATGGAGAGCATGGCTTATGTCTTTCTTTTCCTTTTGCACATGTGCCAGAAGGAAACGGGATATTGTAGAACCCGTCCCTCCTAAAACTGCATGAACAGCAGTACCATGAAGAATAATATTTAAAACCTACAAAATACTTACTTTCTTCTAAAATCAGAACTGACTTTTAAATTGCAAACAAGGACAAATGACTACAACCCCTTAGGGATTGTATTCAGATGCACATCATGACACACCACAGGCCTAGCGAGTGCCAGAGCCACTTGTCACCTCCTCACAGCATCAGGATGCAGCAAGCATGGTTACACTACGAGGCTGAACCCCTGCAAACAGCCAGCAAGTCTGAGCACTCTGCACCTTGAGGAGATAAACTGTCATTCCTGAACTACCAGGTAGGAAGAGGATTTCACTAGTGAGAGACAGAGAGAAGCAATTACTTGAAACGGTAGAGTAACTTGAAACAGTTTTATGCTGGACATTCCCCCAAGGGAAGACTAAAGGGCTGGATTATTCAACAGCCACTGCTGATCTCAAGCACATTTGTCACTTTAGATTTCACTTTTAAATTGTTTTCCCATATACTCATACATATATCTCTTATGCAGGTTTGTCATGTTTTGGGTGGGAATGAAAATTACCACTGGCTGAACAGTCTTTCCTTGTGTCTGTCCTCTGGGAAGCCTGCTATTCCTGTTTCTTCCAGTTCTAATCAAAACATAGTACGTATGTACAACCTTACTGCACATAAAGCATGCAGACACTATTATGCTTTTTGGAATGGTGTAGTGCAACGTGAGAAGAACCTATACCTGCTGGCTGGGGGCTAATTTGTATTCTGCTTGGCTCTATATGCTTTTAACACTGCCTAAGAGTAAACAAGACAGAGATGCTAGTCCAGACCACTAAAAAGGTTTGGTAGCTTTTTATTCTTTCCATTTGTGGCAAGGTAAATGTTAGGTCACTGTTGGGAAGGCTGTTTAAAGCAGTAAGACTATTTGGACTTGGAAACAGAGTACCCAGGGAAGTTCTAGAGACTTTGTCATGGATGGTTTGAAGAAAAGTCTTAAAACCTGTCAGGATCCATGTAGAAGTTGCAGTTTATCCTGTCTTAGAACAAAGGACAAGATCCAATATCTTGTAAAGACGGCAAATACTTCGGTGTTGGCTGTGCAGAACCAAGGTGCACTTGTGAACTGGTGGTAACGCCCTTGGCTGGTGTGGAAGTGCTTAAACCAAAGAACTGCCCTGGGGGCTCTGGCCCTGTCTCTGCAGTGCAGCATCTCATCTTGCATAGCCATCAACGACAGACCCATTGAGTAACTGAGCGATTACAAAGCCTTCTGTCCCCTGGCATCACCTCCCCATTTCTGGCAAACAGCTGTTGAGAAACTTTCTGAGATGAAGATTGCACATGCACCATTGTGTTTAATAGTTACCAGAGTCTTTAGCCTCCAGGAACTTGTCGAGGTGAGATTTGGTTTAGGCTGGCAGTTTCTCAGAGTATCCTCGGCTTGTGTCTTTTGAGAAATCCCAAGTAATCTCTCCCTTCCACATCAGGCACAAGTCTGCACATCTCTAACAGAGCTCCACTCTCAGCACACGGGGCACGGGGGCTGCAGGAAGAAAGTCAGGAAGGGTTTTGAGCTCAGTGGGAAATCGGTGTGCTGCTTTTGCACTGCAGAGGAATACAGGCAGGTGGCTGCCCCTGGCTAAGCAATAGTCGGCTGAAATATAGGAGCAGCCCTATTCCTTGGTGTCTGCAAGAGGAGAAGCTGATCAGCTGGATGTTGCTTCTCCGTGGGACAATGGTTCCTGCTAAGTCCTAGCCAGGGGTCCTAATTCAGCTTGTTGCTGAAATCAGCAGGATAGACCTGATCGGGAAAAAGCGGGTGGTGTGGCATCTGCCTGCCACGTGTTCTTCCCTCCCACTCATGCAGGAGGCACCACCAGTGCTTCCCTTCCAGCTGGCAAGCCGGTGGCCTCATTGCGTCACTCATTCCCACTGCTTTTGGAGTTGTATGTGTTTGAGGAGCAACACGAGAATCATCTCCCTGAGCCTGCTTGTGGAAACAGTTGGCAGCAGTCTCCCAGTGGTCCTGCAGGGACGGTGATACCCGATGCCAGCGCTCGGTTCCTTCTCTGATGGGTGTGTTCTTTGCAGCACACTGTACACATGCTGCAGCCCCAAAGGCTCCTCTGCCAGGGATGTGCATTTCACACCTGCTTTACTGCAACAGGATTACAGCCTTGCTTTGTAAATGAACTCCTGTTTCTGTGATTAGAAACACTAGCACTCCGACTTCCCCAGCAATATAAGCAAGGCCCTCTTAAGGTTTGCTGCTTGTTCCTAGCAGCTGGAGATAGCACTGGCACATCCTGCGAATTCTGCTTTTGATCTGAGCTCTTACTGCAGTGCAGCACATTGAATTTTGAATACAGAAATTGCATGGAGCGGCCTGATCCTAGGTACATTCCTGCTCTGTCTGGCAGCCTGCTTGCTGTCATGTTTTTCTCTACTGCTGTCAAAAAGATGCCTTTTGCAGGCAGTTTACTGGGTGGGGAAAGAAAGAATTGCAGTACTTGGTGCTCTCCCCATAAAAATGCCGACTTCCCATTCACTTAAATTTGCCCTAAGCACCTTTTTAAAATGTGGTTCAATTTCCCTCTTTCAGAGTTTTAGCTGGCACTTATCATCCTGGTATGGTACTTAATCAGTCCCTGTCTAAATTGTCTGTAAGGATAATTGATGTTCCTGTCTCCAACAAGCTGAAAATTGTTTCCACCCAGCCTTTGACATATAAAGGGACTTTGTTTTCTGCAGTGGGTGTTCTTGTCTCATAGGCAAATGACCCCGGCTGTAAGGCTTGCAGAATGGAGTGCAGCTGCAGACACCTGCCCTTCCTCGCAGGCCAGGAGAGGTGTGGTGCCGTTTCTGGATTAAAGCTAAGGACTGTCTCCAGAGCTCATCTCATGCAGGCACTGTACCTGTTGCAGGGGTGCGTTTTGCTCCAAACTGTTTGATCCTGTCTTTTCTGAGGGCAGTTTAAAGAACCCTGTCAGAGGAGCACTTTCCAAATAATGCTGAATCTCACTGCATGATGCAGCAGGCAGCATATCCACACCTGGGCAGATTAAATTCTCTGGGTACCAAAAGATCATCAGAGATCCAGACCAGTCACACTGAACCGATTTGAACTTCCAGCCTTTTCAATGAAAACGTAATTAGTCTTCTGAACAAATGAGTCGGAAGTTCTTACTACCACTTTTGAAAGTTTAAACCGGCCTAGTGCTGCTGACATACCTTTGGCGTGTCCAAGTATTGCAACATCTTCCAAGCTGGTAGTGTGACTGGGAATCAAACTGCTGTGTGCAAGGTTGCAGCTACAAAATCTCTAGTAAGACCCAGTATTTTGCTTTCTGAATTGAAAAAATAAAACCCCAACCTCTTTAGAAGTCCAAACTGTTTCTGAGTCAACAATATAAATGTGTGAGTCTGCACAGTGCCCAAGACAACTGTCCACTTCTCATTTATCCTATTCATCTCAACACAATGTTGTAGCCTAAAAATGATGCAGCACCTAACATGGGTGTTGACCTCTGCAGCACCGTTTTTCACAAAGGCTGGTGAACAAAACACCCACTTCACTTGTTCCATCCTCACTGGATGCCCACCTTGTGTCTCTATGAAATCCTACAAACCAGTTACTAGAAAACCTCCCCAACTTGAACTTTCCCTGAGTTTGACCTGCTCTCGTATGCTCAGCATGCGCAGTTGTGGCATTCCGTGAGAGCACAAGGACAGAGCCAGGTGAATGAAGTTAGTAAAATAACTATCCTGAGGGGTTTAGTCCTGGTGGTGCCTTCCTTCTCCTACCAAATGGAAAGGGGAATTTCGAGCAACCACTGCACTGAGGTGCTGAAGACACCAGAGGGCTCTACTGCCAGATGTACAGCTGGATCGCTGCAAAGTCCACAGGATTTTGCTCTCGAGGTATGCTCTCATTTTGGGTGAGCCAGCCCCAAGACCGGCTGTTGCCAACAGCGTGGGCCTCAGCGTCTTACTTTGCTTGTGACAGTGGCTTAAGTTCAGGTTGCTCCTGTTCTCAGCTCTTCTACCTTTTACCAAGGTATGGTGGTGTTTGGGAAATCTGTGGAAGCCTATTGTGCAAACTGCATCTTGTGGAAGGACCAAGACTACGCTGAGAAACCAGTTTTTGACAGCACTTGACTTAACTGGAAAGCAACCCCCTCTCGGTGTTTTTGGTAGTGTCATAGCTCTCCCCAGCCTGACAAATGAGCCTACCTGTAGTTGTGTTTATGCCTTTCCTGTAGGAAGCTGATGTTGAAGGAGTGCCAGGCTTGCTTGGATGGGGAAATATCTTACATGACTTGCCTTGTCTGTCCAAGAATTTTGGCTGCCTCTGTTGGCATGATAGAGAAATGTGTTTGCTAGGATTTTATCCTTAAAGGGATAGAAATTTGCTGGTATTTTACACTTGAAAGGATGTAAGATTTCTCCAAAACCAGAGCACACAAACATATATATTCTCAGTCTGTTGCCTGGGACATTAGTCGAGCAACTCCTAATAAAGCTAAAGCCTAGCAATGTAGGATTAAAATACATTAGTCGAGGGTAAATTGTCTTGCACAAAAAACATCTTACTATGCCTAGGAAATGTGCCCTAAGCCCAGTACAAATCTTACTTGTCAAAGCCTTCACGATACTTAATGGGTTAACGTCAAGAATGTCAAAGGGCTTTATTGTACTTATTTTAATCATTTGGAAATTGCTCTTCCTGACTCGAGTGATGGCTGGGATTCTTACGTGGAAGTTTCTGCTTGATTTCAAAACATCTCGTCTGTCTGATGAGATGTGTGAGTGCCTGCGCTCCCTGCCATTTGTTTATAGCAACATTAGGGGACTGCTGGTGTGAAAACCCAGTGCGGGCTGGAGCGGGACTCTAGTTCGTACGCCTGGGGAACGGCGTAGATGGATATGACACAGCCGTGCTGCTCCCAGCCGCGGGGACAGAGGACACGGCTGCCGGCGGGCCCAGAGCCACATTAACACCTCTTCGCTTTGCGGCGCAGAATCGCAGCCCTCGGGGTGCTGCCTGCGCGCAGGTCGCAGCCCCCGCGGGCTCCGCGCAGCGGCGGCTCCGCGGGCGGGCCCGGGACGCGGCGGGGCC
>VZTG01007653.1:609327-813229 GCA_013397845.1 Melanocharis versteri
CGCCGGGGCCGGGGGCCGGGGAGGAAGGGAGGGAGGGAGGGAGGGGCGGCGCGGCTGCCCCTGCACGGCCGTGCCCGGCCGGGGCGCGGGGAGGGCTGGAGGGGAGCTGCCGAGCATCCCCCGCACGGCTCTGCCGGGGCTGCCCGCCCGCCTGCCGCGGCGTGATGGGCGTGAATTTAGGGGCAGCTGGCTGCGTGTCGGCGAGGGCTGTGTGAGAGACAGTGGTTCAGAGCTTCAGTTTTCCACAGGAAATGGCAGAAGCGCAGCTGAGCGCTTGCAGGCGAGATCAAACTTTTGTTACATATGCAGTGGTTTGGCCAGCGATTGCGTGGTTGGCGCTGAAATGCAGTCTTTCTGGACAGATTTCATTCATGTTGCTGCATGTTTCCCCAGAGCTTGACACAAATGCAACACCGTGATGCATCAACTTTCTGGGCATTTTTTCCCTTCGTTTTTTAAACGATGATTCTAATATTTTTAATAAGTTACCCTTCGGTAGAGTGGCATTCCAAAGTTGATGTTCCTTGTTTCAGCTCCCTCTGCTTGTCAGGGAAGGGGAAATGGAACGAGCCGTGTCTCGGGGAGGCAGAGTTAAAATAGGGTGTTTTTTCTTACCTTCTCCTAAGCGTGCACAGGCACATGCAGACACTTTTATTAAGCTTAAATTCAAAATACTTGTCAAGCTGAGATGCAAATGTTAGGGGAGGGGGGGTGTGGAAGAGGAAGGGAACTGGGAGAACAAGGATAACTGGAAGCCTAGATCACGTCTACAGATAAGCCTTGTTAAGTTGTTATAGCCACAGAGGATGCATTACAGCTAATTATCTATTGTCTTAAGGCACCTTCTATCCCATAAGAGACTCAAATGAGGATGCCAAGTGGGAGGGAAAGAAAGGGGCAGATACTCCTCCCTGCTGTAAATAGATGTTGCTTAGTTCTGTTCCTCTGATGGTTCTACTCTAGCAGTGGATGTCCTCCCCAGAGGCTTCGCTGAACCTCCTCTCAAAATGCATCCGCTCTCGGGGGCTTGTGTTGCAGGACCGTGGTGTGTTATTCCAGTGCTGGTGCAGGCAGGCATGGCTTCCCCAGGAGTGCCACCGTTGTTTTTTTCCTCGAGTCCTGCTACGGTGCCTGTAGGTTTCAGATGGCACTGTGTTGCGTTTCTGACATTGCAGCACTGGCTGTGCAGGCTCCTACTGAGCCTTTCATTTTGTTTTGCGGCTCTCTCTAACTCCCTCTGTATCAGCTCAGTAGATTTAAATGAACTTCATTCTGACCCTCATTTATCTCCCTTCTAGGGACACAGAACAGAGTTTTCATCTCCATTTTGTTGTAGTTTTAGCTGCCACAAATCTCCTTGGTAGCTCAGTCCTGAGTTGAGCAAATAGCATTTTTCTAAGATGTTCGAATCAGACCCTAGCAAGTTGTCCATTTTGTTTTGCCTCTCTCCCTATGTCTCCCTGCTCTATGCAGATGTCTGTAATGTTGTTTTGCTTTTTAGCATCTTGTAATACATAGTTTGGCATCCTGTTAAATATATTTAGAGTTACAGGTGCAAGCAAGAGCCAGGCCTCCTCACAGTAAAAGCTATTTTTTACTGCTTTAATTGTTTATTCAGATTTAATCTAAGGGTGTGTTGCCTGCTCGTAAGTACTTTCAAGGCAACTAAACCAGGCATTATAAATCATTAAACACATCAGCCTGTTTCTTCACCAGTGAGGTATGTATCTGTTTATATAGTCCTCACCATTTTGATGTCTTGGGTGCTCCATGTTTGGTTGCAAATGTTTCCTTCTCAGGCACTTAAAAAAGGTGGGGAAGTCTGATGTGGGAGATTATTTGACCGGCTTGAAACTGTTGGGGCAATGTGTGGCAGGAGGCTTGGGCTGCTGGAAGCTGCATCTCTGTTTAGTGGCCTAACCACAAGTTCATCCTTCCTCTGTCCTCAGTACTTGAAACACCATGATAGCGCAACTTAACAGGTAGCAGACTTCTCACATCTGTTTGCGCCTCTCCAGGAGAAAAGACAGGTCTTGTGCTCTTGAGGTTTAATAAGTTGGGGTGTCATTTCCCGGCTGGGTCACACGTGAACACACAAGCACTGAAATCAGTGGATTTGGTCCATCAGGCATGGACAAGAAGCGGTGGTGGGGTCCTTTCTGGAGGTGCCATGGCCAGTGTGGTTAGAGTGAAGGTGGGGGATGGAAGGCAGTGCAAAAGCAGACTCTGTAGCAATACCTTATCTGCAGGCAGGTTTTTGTGGGGAGAAGTAGCTCTCTCTGAGAGGCAAATGTCAACCCTTTAAAAATTTTCCAGGCTAAATTCAACACCTTAAAGTTCATCCAGACTGTGAAACAGGCAACCTGTGAAGGTCATGGGATGCAAGTATGTGAGGAACATGATTTTGTGCATGATGCAGTCCAAGATTGCTCTAACAGAGTTTGTGAACACGAGTGTGGGGAAGATGGTCTGAGGATCTGCAAGACACAAACCAGCCTTTCAGGGCTTCCCTGTAAGTTGTGCAGAGTGTTTAGTGGTTTAAGCTGAGGTTTTCTAGCCTGATGTCATACTCGGTCGTCTTGGAAGCTGCTGAATAAGGTCAGTATTGCAAGATAACCTTCTCCTTCCTATAAATTATGGTCATGTGCCTTCAGACAAAGATATATGAGGCAGTTTTTTCTGAGGGCCCTTGAGCCTGCTAGGCTTCTTTTGGGTATGCTTGGCCTGAGCTTGGACAGCTGCCTAAATGGGAGCCTCACTCACCAACAGGAGCCTGCTCATTGCTCTTGCAGGGTTGAAAGCCCGTGGATGAAGGTAGCAGCCCTCCTTCATGTGTTGCAGGCAGCAGCCACGTGTGCTTGATACGCCTCTTGATAACTTCTTGTGTGGGACAGGGCAGGGATGACAAGGGCAAAGCAGGCGATGCTGTCGGCAGCGAGCCGCTGGAGTATGGCAGCAGCTGCTGGCATATTGACTGAGTTTATCTTTCTGATTACTGTATCAGAAAAAATAGACCTTAAAAGTACTCTGAGGGAGTAATTTCCATTCCCCCCCCCGAATTTTAACATCATGGCTGAATGAAAATTAGAAACTTTACGTTTGGGATTTCGCTGACGCTTAAATGTTTCAATTACGGGCTCCATCTGAGCAGCACAGTGCACGTTTTACATCCTATAACAGTTGCACGGAGTGTTATTTCCCTTGGAACAGTGGGAGAAAAATACCGTGTGCTCAATGAAAGGCAGTAAAAGCTGGCACCTCTGTGGTTTAAGCAATATTATTTTAGTTTCTTTATTGCTCATCAAACCCTTACTTTTAAGGCCAGATCTGAGAAATGCTTTGAGATGAATGGGAAGTTTCCCCAGGTCTTGGATCCAGTGCAAACCATTGGAGTAAATCCATGTATGTTGTTTTAACGTGGGGGCTTGGATGGCAGTCCAAGTAGCTCAAAGTCACCTGCTTGGTATTATGGAGGTCCTCTTTCACCGGGAGGAGGAATGGTATTAGACAACACTTGGATTAATACAGAGTTAAGAAAACTTTTTTTTCCTGTTTCAGTCTTGGGGGGTTTCCATGTCTTTGTGGCAGGACTTGTGGTAGGAAGGGCAGAGGTTGGGAGGGACACAGCCAGGGGGCTGGGGATCACGGGGAGGAGTTTTCTGTGGAGCAGTCAGCACGCACAACTCTGCCTTGTCTGTTTGTGTACAGCTTCTAAAAATAGTTATTTGGAACCCAACTGCATCCCTGTGCTTTCTTCCTCTTCTTAATATTATTTAGAGAAGAAGATCAAACTAGTTAGAAACCCAGGATTAGGTCAGGCTTGGCTGACACGTGTCAGCTAACCTCAGTTTAAGCTCAGCCTCTTCTCCTAATTCAGGCGAACTTGGGGGACTCCAAGCAAATGAGCAGTACCGATATATTAGCACAACTTAACCAAATCAATAAATGCTTTTAAATTTTGGTATGTATGTATACATACACGTGTGTGCTTACAGAGACCATACCCTTCTTTTACTGGCGAGCATACTGTTATCTGTTACTTCTCTGCTTTTTGCTGTAATTGAGCCGTTCAGGATGCCATTATGGCCTTAGGGGCAATGTAAAAATCAATCTAAAACTTATTTCAGCTAAGATGATAGGGGAATATTTGGGCACAAAATGGAATTTTATGCCATTTTCTTGGCCTTATTTTAAACTGTGTTTTCAAGAATATCCTTTCTTCTTCCCTCCCCCCTTTTTTGCTGGTAAAATAAAAAAAAAGGAATACAGTTGAAGTTTCTTATATGTGGCAATGTGTTCTACTTAGAGGTCTTTGCTGCTACGTTTTTCTCGTCTATTCCAGGGCACTTGAGTCCCATGCCAAGAGGTTGACATGAGTGACAGTACAATAAATAATGTATATTTTTGCTTGATTCTCTTACCTGACAACCTCCCAAGCAAACTTCCACAACCTCTTTGAACAAGTTGTGAATTTGTCCCTTCTCCATATGGTAGGGAGAGGAGGACAAATTCCCAAAGGGCGTAGGGTTTTGTCAGTTTGTGGTTTGTGGCCACTGATGCTGGTGGGAGCTGGGATGGCAGCGGGGAAACCATACTCCCCTGTAGTGGGGTGGATTGCTTTGATACTGGGTGTTGGCAGGAGTGGGACAGAAGGATAATCAGCCTGTGTGTGCTTGTTGAAGACCTCTGTTGCCTTGAGAGGGCACCTTAAGAAGGGAGCAATGGTGGGACTGGGAAGTAGAGACCTAGCGGGAGGTTGGGGTTTCACTGACTGGCTGATGAATGTTTGTTTCCCCTCTGGATGTTTCGATTCATGTAATTTGTTTCAGTTAGGAGTCTAACATTAAAAAAAAAAAATCCCAGAAATGGTTATACCAGAAGCACCCAGGATAATCATAAAGCTCATGTTTGCCAATATTATTATTCCTTTTGTCATGTTGGAAAGTACCTTAATAGCATTTATAGCCTTGGCCACGCTTGGGAGTTTTCAGGCTGCATTTACATTACTTAGTTTCTGATGTAAATGAGGCTTTGGAATGATGATTGGGAAATGTGATTGTATATACAAGGAGCATGCTAGGGGAATAACTGTATAGTTTAGCAGTATATTGGGTTCCTGGCTTTTTTGCTGAGTGCTGACAGGCTTCATGTAGTTTTTCAGCCATCTTGTGAGCTGATGACATAAGGTGCAGGTGAACATTAGGGACAACTTTGCACCTTTTCCTAATGCTACTGCAAATGCTCTCTCTTCCGCTGCTCAAAGTTAATAAAAATGAAAAAGACACCACGCTTAGTGTGTTGGTGTTTCTGCACTGTGTGTCATACCAAGCAGTTGGTTGTCAGTCACAAACCTTCCACATTGTCCAGAGTAAATACCCAGTAGCGCAGTGGCTGGGAACATCTACAGCGTGAGCCCTTTCTCCCCTGTCCTGGTCAGGGGTTGAGTTCTCCTATCCCAGAAGTTATAAAAAAAGCTTTATGGTCTTCCCCTCACCTTTCCCTTAATGAAGGTGTGAAAGGAGAAAGCCCTGCTTGATGAGATGACATCAGAGGAGGAGAGAGATGTTTCCTGTAGCACATGGGTGTTTGGGAATTAAGTCCTCTACCCGAAGTAATTTCCTCTGGCCGGTGTGTAGTGCAAAAAGAGTGAGGGAGCTCCTTTCAGGTGGCTTGCTGAAATTAACAGCTTCCAGGCAAAACATCTCTGCTGCTGGCCCAGCAGAGAATGTACAGGAAAAGCAAGGAGGGGATGGATGAGGGCATTCATCACCAGGCTGTGTTTTCTTGCGGTGAGGGTGGTGAGCAGCAGCACTGCCACCATTCATGTCCCTGAGCAGATTGGCATTCTGTGTACTCGTGGTGGCTGAAGTGGATGCTTGGTGGATAGTGGATCACATCCGTGCCTGTTCACTTTCCCAGTCTCTTTCTCAGTTTCAAGATTCCTGCTGCCTCAGTCTCCCAGGCTGGGCCATCATGTCAGTCCCTTTGCTCTGTCTGCAGGCTCTTTTCCCTTGCCCAGGATACAGGAGGCTTTAGCAAGGCCTAAGAAAGAAGTAGGGCCTATTTTCTTTCTTTGCTTTTATCCTTCCTTACTTGCTGACCAAAAGCAACATACTGCACCATCTCTGTATAAATCTGTAATTACAATTGTTATGTACCTCATAAGTATTTTAAAGGTTTCAGAAGACATAAAGTGAAAATTACCCTAGAGCTTGTGTGGCCAGCTTAACCTCTGGTTACTTTGCCAGAGGTGTTCAATTGGACAGGCTGAAAAAAACACAGATATTGTAAAGGACTATGCCAGCCAAAGACTCACATGTGGTTGGTTCTTGGTCTGTCCTTGCTTTCAGGGGTTTCCTACATGAAAGATTTTCTGTCTTTCATGTAGGAAACATGTGGCCACATTTGTCTGGCAGCACGTAAACTTCACATTTTCCCATAAGGTAATATAGCTATCCTGCTGTTAAAGGATGTGAGGAGATATAATCTGATGTCTAGTCACTCCTTTTGCTTTCCATAGGGCTACATTTCTCTCTTGTGAAAACAGAAGAGAGGAGGGCACTGATCAGGTGAAATGAGTCAGTGAGAAGGTAGCTGTGGGCTTGTTTTGACAGCAGGAATGAGAGGCATGTTCCTGGGAGCAACTGAAGAAGGAGCCACCCTTGGTGTGGATCAGTTCAGCAGCAAGGATGGGGCACAGGCGCACTGACACCTTGCTGAGGCTTGTCTCAGTTACTTTAATTTCACCTGATGTGCTGATGGTTTTGAATCATCACACTTCCTTACTATGGAGCTTTGTGGGTGAGAAAGTTATACAGCATGGCTTATGGGACATGACCATTTTCACAGGCTCCGTTGAAGAGCTGCCTGTCATCCTGATGGTGTTTTATCCTCTTCCTTGATTCCTAGGCTGTGTTCATAGTAAGCAGTACCTTTTTTTGGTGTAATTGTTCCTGGAAACAACTGAAGAGGTTTTATAATATGACTTGAAGTTTCCCACAGGGATTCTCTTGGCTCATTGCTGATAGGGAAAAGAAATTGTCTTTGACTTGGTTTAAACAATGCTGGATTGGTAGTAAGGAATAGGAAGAAGATTAGACCCCCTGTACCAACAGACTGCAGGACAGGTGATTGTGCGCCTGATGAATCAAGCTGGCAGAGGTGGACAAGGGAGGAAGGACTTGTTCACTCCAGTTGGTTCCAGGCCATTTAAAAGCCGAGTGTTAGACCTGGTGTAAATCCCTGTGGGCGGTGGTGTGTGGCTGACGGATGTTGGTGCTTGATGGGATGTTGATCTGCTTGGTGGGAGCTTGGCTGGTGTGACACTTGGGGACTGGGCTCTTCCTGCCGTGGTGCTTCAGGCAGTGAAGGGTGTTGATACTGGGATCTTTCAAAAGATGCGTGAAAGCACAGGAGACAGGTAAAGCTCTTTCTGTGGTGTTTTAGGGCAGCTGAAAGCGAAAGTGCAGGGAGAGATCAGTGCTGCAGGATGTGTGGGAGGCGGCGGGATGCTTGCCAGGAGATAGGAGCACACGGAGGCGTTGCAGCTGAGCCGTGAGGGACTGGTAATACTTCTGGGTCAGCAAATTCACAGCCTGACGTGGCTTTTCCAGAGCTCTTACATACATAGACCTTGCTCATGTGAACAGCACATGGACTTCACACAGCTGTAAAGGTCTTGGGACAGGCTGGTGAGTGAGCTGGAGAACAGGAACCCCCGAGAAGATTAGAGAAGAGGCCTCTTCAAGGACTGGATTTCTATCCTCAAGTGCTGTGGAGTAGCACCTGGACCCGCAAGAGTCTGAGGCTTTAAAATTAATAAAACCACCTTGTTTTTAAATTGCACTGCTATGAAATATTGCTCCCAGGTGGGGGAAGTGAGCGGGGCTAGGGTTGCAGCAGAGGCATGATGAATGCATTTGCATTTTTGAGGCGGTCAAATAATTGAAGGAAACTTTGCATCCTGCAGTGTTTTGCAGTTCCTCTGGCCTTGTAGTAGTTTTGGATTAACGCTGTTGGGCTGTAGTGCCTTTGCTTATGTGTTGTGTTTGGCTGTGACCGAGTTGCTACAATCAGGGAAGGTTGGCTTTTTCTTGCAAGGAGATGAGCAAGTCTTGCAAGCCTCTCTCTGGGATGTTATCCAGCAGAGATTTGGAAAAATAGAGGTTGTGGTGCTGTGGGCCATATGTATTCCCCAGACTGCAGGTCCTTCGCCGCAGATGAGGCAGCTTCACTTCTCAGTCACCTCTAAGCAGTGAATGTGGCCGGCAGCAAGACAAGCTGCCACTGGGGAGGTGGGCCAGATGCCTGGGGATGGATGCTGGACTCCCAGCCCTTCAGTGGGAAGTGCTGCCAGCAGAAATGAGAGAGATTTCAGAGGTCAGAGTCATTTTGGCTACCCACTGAGATGCTTTTTCCGTGGAGAATAGTAAGAAGATTTTTTTTTTTCTATAATACAGGGGCATTTCTTTGCATGCCAGCATATCACGGAAATTAGTTTCACGGAATCATTCACTGTAAGTCTGGGTAGGTAGATTATTTTGCTCTGGGTTGCCATATAGCAAAGACAACTGCTAGGGGCTAGATGCAGGTACCTCTCATGCTGTTATTTCCCTAAATGCTTATAAAATAAGGGTCACAAACCTCACTACTTCAGAAAAAGTATCCCTGTGCTACATGTGTTATTCAGCTTCTCTAGTGCACATCTTGTGCTGGATGCTGTATGATGCAAGCTGTTCCAAAGGTAGTGCTAAACCCAATCCTGTAGTCCTTGTTTGGGCAACATTCCCACTGATTTTAGTGGTAAGGAC
This sequence comes from Melanocharis versteri, assembly GCA_013397845.1. NCBI lineage: Eukaryota > Metazoa > Chordata > Aves > Passeriformes > Melanocharitidae > Melanocharis > Melanocharis versteri. Next base: position 618,138 of record VZTG01007653.1, read on the forward strand.
AGCCTGTCAAACACCAGGATAAGCACTTGCATTTGGTAACAAAGAAGCTCCTGAGTCAAAGCTGTGGGCCCAGATTCAGTTTTGCTTAAGATAAACTTTTCCAAAACTGAAGATGAGTATCAGTACCTCACTGCAGATTCTTATTCCTAATTTGAAAGGAATTTTTTTCCACTGTTTCACTGATGAATGGTGTTCAGCTTAAAGACTGCACAGCGCAGCCTGTGAGGCCTTGTGCTACCTGGCTCTAGCCTATTTCCGCTGGCCCACATAAGAAAAGTTCTAAAAATAGTCCAGCAGTGTAGGTTTTCAAAAGTAAATTAGATTTTAAAAATAAGAGGTTCAGTTTAATTATCTGGCATGCTCTCAGTAAGGAGGAGGAAGAGTTTCGAAATACGCAGTTCCTCTAACATGGAAAAAACCCCAAGCACAGCCATCCCTCAGTAGTTAGGACCTGCTGTTGCTTTGCTATTGTGCTTTACCTGTTAACTAGTTCTTCATTATACCAGTGTGCTCACGAAAGAATTGCCTTGTGCATCAGCTGTTCCTGGAGAATGAAAACAGTTTTGCAAGCTGGCTGAGTGCAGGGGCAGACACTAGCAACATGCAGACTCTTTTTAATGAAAAATACCTGCCTGTGGGAATGCATATGATGCCTTGCTTCCATCTTAAAGAGCATTTTTGGTAAACGATGGGTCAGGAAAAGAGGAGTAGTTTGAAATATTTTGCAGGTAACACCTATGTAAAACACCTATGTAATACAAAGGATGCTGAACTTAGGTAGCAATGTTCTTGCAGCAGAATGCTAGGAGCCAAGATAAGTAAGTTGGTGACGCTGTCTGTCTGACACAAATCAGCGGTTAGACTCAGGTGGCTGAACGCTTCTAAAGCAAGATTAAACACAGCAAGAGAAAAACACCCTGGCCAAAACTCATTCCTCCTTAAGTGTACAGATAGTCTAACTGATCTTCAGGAAGGATATATGGGCTGTCACCTCTCTTCAGCACACAGAAGCTGCCTATGCGTGGGATAATTGGCAGGTTTTATAAGGAGACCTGTGGTGATGAGAGCCCTCAAACCACCAGAGCAGATGGGGATGCTGATGTCTGCCGACTTCGCCTCCTCTGACCAGGGATGTCATGGGGAGAAAAAGGCACAAGACAGAGCTCGAGGTTGTGGAGGGACTAGAGTTATCAGATGGGTGGGAGAACACTGCCTTATCAGGGCTGGTGAGGTTCTAATTACAGACTATGCGAGGTATGAGACAGGAGATGGGGAGTCACAAAGTGTTTTTAAGGTTTGGGGCTGGCCCTGGATGCTCAGGCGTCAGCCAGTATTGCAGGTGACTTCTTTCACTCTGAGCAAGGTGGCGAGGCAAGGTTTTCCTTTGGATGGGACCCTGTCACCCTTACCACCACTTTTGTCAGCTTGAGATTAGATGGCTCTGATTTGCCCAACCTAGGGCTATGTTTTGGGACTCCCTGGAAGTTTACCTGGAACCAGGCTGCTGCCTGCTTAATAGGTGCTTCTCATGCAAACACACCCAAACTGCAGAACTGGCTACAAAGCTGGCTGCTGAGCAGATTTAAACCTGTACCATTGGCTGCTTGTGCAATCCATGTTGCATGCTTCTGACAGTGCTGGTAAGACATTCCTGTCTGGAATGAGAAGGTGAAATATACACAGTGGGGTTTTTAGGGTTGAGATTTACACATTTTCTGGTCTGGTAGGGTCTGAGTTGGATGAGTCCCTGGGAAACATCCCTTTTGGGAGCACAGACAGCGCCTAGAGGGAAGAAGTATTAAGAAAATGAGGACTTGTTAGTTTACTGCTCCCCTTGACTGTGACTTGAGAAGCATCATTGGGATGAATTCTGATCTTTCTTCCTTTAGAGGTTTGCAGTGCTGTTGGCATTGCACTGACACACAGAAAAAGTTGTTGATATTTAAACACAAATGTTGGCCACGACATAAGGAAAAATGAGAACAATTCAGCACCCCACCTAAAACATCCTCTGAGCCTGGCGTAATTAGTTCAGTTTCATAGCCTGATTTCATAGCCAGAAAGAGAAAGAACAGAACAAACAGCAGAAAAGATAATGAAATTTGGGGAGGGCCCATGGGGACTGTTTCTGTACAGTGATAGTCAACCAGAGTGGTGTTATTTGGTCCAGAAAGAAGGCACCTGGGGAAGCTGTGATTGCACCACACAAGGGACTGAGTGGCAAAGTGGGAACTTGAGCAACTGCTGAATTTTTTGCAGAGAGCCAGGATGCAAGACTGAAAGAGTAAATTTAAAGTTACTCTAAAGGGCCCTCTCCTTTTCCCAGCACAGTGGGGGTTTGTGGAACTGTATAATTGCAAAGGAGTGGCTGGGAAACAAAGCACTGGGGTTATGCACATGGAGACTGTTTCTAAAGATTATATTAATCCTATATTAATAATTGCAGAGGAAGTACTGGTTTGTGTTTTAGCCAAAGCTTTGCTTGGACAGCCTTTGCAGGCGTTGCACAAGATGTGGTGGGTGTTGCTGCCCTTTGTGCTGCAGAGCCATTCGCTGCTGATGGGCACTGCAAACTGAGGCTGCTTGCTGCAGCAGCACATGAATAACCTTTATTGCTTTCAGTAGTCCGTCCTGTGAATGAGTAAGAGCCTCAGGACTGAAAGTTCTACTGTTCTGTTCTCCTTTCCTCATAACTTCTCTAGGTTTTCTTTTGCCATTTTGACATGGGCAACTCTTTCTTCCCTGAGTTTCATATGTGCTCCCTTCATTAGGAGTGGTGACTTTCTGGGTACTGCTCCTTTTCTTTCCCCTTAAGTTCAGAGAAGTTCAGTATTTACATAAGCAGCTTGCTTGCTATTTTACTGCTTTCTGGCATAATCTCTCTCGAATGCCTTTCTGAAAATAGTCTGTCCAAGTAAAAATATGAGGTAAAAATATTCACTGTCGAAGCAGAGTATTTAGAAATAGCTGTAATTTTGAGTTGTATCAAATAGAAACGCAAGCCTTTGCAGTTGATTAGGGACAGGTGTTTTAACTTCTTCTGCAGCTGTTTTTTAAGTTGTTAACTGGAATTTTTGACCTACTGAAAAAAACCCCAAAACAACCCTCACTAAATTTGGTATCAGGGCTATAGCACTGTGAACTTGGTGTAAAGCAGAAAGAAGGATGCAAAGCACCACTTCATTACACTGGATTGTTGCATCAATAATGTAGTAATGTAATTTCTTGGAGGGAAGATAATGGGCTCTAATGATGTGACCAGTGTGTTTACTGATACTGTAGCACAATTAATTGTGGCTTTCTTGCAATTAAGTGCTGCAAACAATTTCTGTTAAAATTGGATGCAGGGCATTTGAGCTCAGCTTCCCCCATCCAAGGAGACTGTCCCCACTCTTTTGGGATTATCTGCAGAAAAATAAAAAAATATGTCTCATTAATTGAAAGTTATGGGAGTGGGTTTCCCTGTTCATCATGTAGTGGTGTGCCAGAGGCTGCTGCTCTGCTTTCTTAGACCCATGTTTTGTGACAACCGTGGGGACTGACCTGGGGGAAAAGTGCCACGGATGGGCTGTGGACTTCAAGGCTTTGCCTGCATGTCTTTCCCAATGGGATTGTGGATAACAGGACTGAGGTCTTGGTGGAGGTCTGTCATCTTTCTGACGTCGCTGGATTTGTCTGAGAGGCTGGTGGTGCTTGGCTGAGTGCTGTACCCTAAGGGGAAGGTTTGATCTCACTGAGAAAAGCGGCTGGTGGCCCCTTTTGTGGTATCCAGGCCTGGTGTGGGGAGGAGACCCTGGGGGAAGGCAGAGCAAGCCCTGAGGAAGGGTGGGCTGCTTGGACAGCAAGCAGACTCCATATCAGCATGGGCTGCTCAGACAGCGAGTAGTCTCCGTATTTCATTCAATTGTGGCCAAAACCCAGGGGTGGAGGGTGGCTACATATTTAGGTTGGGTTGATGAATGCTGTTTCTATCTTTGTGTCATTCAACACAGTCCTGTGTTGCTTCTCCAGTGCCTGACAAAAGTTCAGCTTGCTGCCAGCCTTCTCTTCCATGGGGGAAAATGATGTAGTGTCTCTTATATGTCTGGTTTCTGTAACACTTGGAGTTGTCAGTGGCCATCCCTTGTGCTGTAGTCATTGTCCAGAGGGGGTGGAAATCTTCCCCTGAGCTGGCAGGTTGCTGGGGGATGGTGGAGGAACTGGCAGGCATGTGCCACCACGTAAAACCCATTTTCTTAGAAACAAGGTAAGAAATGCAACTTCCCGCTTTGCAAGGATTTTGATAAATGGGTCTGCATGTGCTCATTCGTATTTCTTGTGAAGTCCTTGAACAGTCACGCTTGTGTCACGTACAGATGACAGAGGCTTACAGGAGCTGCAGCTCTGGCTCCTGACATGGTGGGTTATAGGCACTGCCAAGGATCCTGATGTCTTTGGCAGGCAAAGCTCTCACTGGTTTTGTATTGGTGGATTCCAAAGTGTTTTCCCGCTTTCTTTGCTATGTACTATGGGTAGTAGGGGGATAGAGAATAGAGGCAGTAAATTTCTCAAAGTACTTTGTAATGCACTTTTGTCCCCCACTTTGAAACTGAATAGAATGTTTATGAGGAGATTTTAAGTGACAGTTTTCTTTTGGAAGATTTATTTAGTGATATGAAATGAAAGAATTCTTCGGTCTCATCTTTTAATTTGTTATAAAAGAGCCAAAATGATACATGTAATCATTTTCTAACCACACACTTTCAAAACTGTGTTTATCTGATCTTTTTACCACAGATGATAATTGGCTTATACAAAACTAAGTATTTTCTGGTAGCGAGTTACTTGGTTTTGAATATGTATGTAGCAGCTTTTCTTTAAAAAAGACTGTGCCAGGGAGAGGTCACACTTCAGTTCATACAAGTGACAGCGAACGTTTAAAAACTGGGACACTGTAAGTAGCAGAGAGAAACAGTCGTGGGTATCCATGTGATGTGAGCTTGGGACTGGGACTAACTGGGAAGGTTTCCCATTTATTTACCTGAAAAGAGGAGCTCGGCCTTTCACGGGGGTTTGCTGGAGTTTTGCTGGTAGCACTTTCTGTTAATAAACACTTGCCTCTACCTGGAGGTGCTATGTACAGAGAGACATTTAGTGTAGTAGATATAGGTCCCCTAGAGAATGGCAAACTAATAGTGGTAGTGAAGCTTCATCCCTAGGAACAAGGGGGAGCTTCTTACGTGCTTGGGCCATGGGCCAGGCTTATTTTTTCTTGGATTTGCTACATAAATTTGGTGTCAGCTTTCTTCCAAAGAGTACAAAATCGTAATTTATTTTATTTATAGAGCTGTGTGATTTATACCCTGAGATATGTCTCAGTGGTTTCAAATTACAGAGAAGGATGGAAATACTGGCTGATTTTTCCCTTACTCTCTCTGTAGACTTTGAACAGCAGGTCCAAGCCTAAAACTCCACAGCTGGTAATGAAAGCACAATTTAGTTTCATGGCCTCAAGTATTACTATAAACCTTCCCAAAATTTCTGCTCCTAATATCTGATGGTGTGCTACAATGATCTTTCTTTGTCTTATCATTATTGTGAGAGAAAGCGTCTTCAGTTTAATTTAGGTAAATACATCATCAGGCAGATCTAGTGGTTGAAGAGTGGGAAAGATGCATTGAAGTCAATGTAACCGTGTTTAAAAAAAAAAGAGAGAAGAAAGAACTCATCCGCCAGATGAGTCTGTGACCTGGTATCTTCTCGAGTTATTGAGAGCTGACCTAGATGTATGTACTTGTGTTAATCACCGTGTTTTACTGTGCTTTCTGTTCCTGAAGTGTGCTTGTTGGAGAAAAACATCTTATATTTGAACTTTTGTACAGTACTTCCCTCCTTAGACAATTTTCAGTGATGCCAGCCTTTGTGTCTGAATCACTGCTGTTAGTGGAAGCTGTTGATAGAAGCTGTCAATGGAGGCTGTCTATAACACACTTGAAGTGAGTGGCTGGTGGGGACATTAGCATGTAGTATGTCGCTGCTTTGACGTGCCACCCATTTTTGAGGGCAGCTTAAGGATGGTATCCAGATGCAGCAAATACTCTACAGTCCGCTGCCATCAGGTTGCCCAATGTCTTCTCCCAGTGAATGCAAGTGATTTTCTGACAGGGAGTCATTTGAGGCAGTTCTGCTGCCTCAGGGTGCTGGATAAGCTGTCAGCTAGTGCCAATTTGCCTCTGTTTTACATGTGTAAATGTAGTGTTGGGAAACACCACCTCCCTGGAGCATGTACAAACCAACCTTGTACTTGTGCAGCTATTTCTGTCTGGGGATGTTGAGGCTTGCTGTCACCTCCCTGCTCACGCAGGAGAGCACCAGTGTCAAGTGCGGCTGTAACTATCTAGGGAGGGAGTTTGATGCCTCTCATTTTGGTGCAGCATCAGCTGCCTAACTGTGGGAGCTTTTTCCCTGACTCTTGGGAAGTTGGAAGGGATGTAAAGTAGGGGTAGGTACTGCCTTTGCATATGGAAATGGTACATCTCCTGACATGCCCAGCCTGGCTCACTGCCTTGCACCAGCCCTGGGCTCTGCCAGTTGGAAACCCTGCAGAGATTCTGGGGAGTTGGGGTCTCTGTGCTCTCCTTTTTCTTTGTTGTGAGCCTGGGGATGCTGTTGGGCTGGTAAGGAGATGCTCTGTTGGTATCTAGCTCTCTGTCTCTGCGAGCAGGATGCCTAGCTTTGATCTTTTGGAATCGGTATCATGGAAGCCTCGTAGAAACCAAAAGCTTCAGTGCTTTGACTTTTTGATCTCCATTGCCAAGCCAGACCACTCCTTTCAGCCCTGTGCACTGTGTAGACAATTCTGAAGCCTAGCTGCTTCCAAAGACCTGGGGTGCCAAGAGGAGGGTCTTTGGAAGCCTCTCTGCTCGGAGCTGACCTTTGCTGCCAGCACCGTGTCCCCCAGCTCGGCGGTGCTGGGAGGCTAGCAGCATCCGCTGGGAGGTTCTCTCGGGAGGTCTGTGAACTCTGCATGTTTTCCGACACTGTAGCAGGGCCTCTGTGCAGCAGCTGGTCACATTCGGAAACTCTGCACCTTTTTACGGCAGCAGAGGGAACCAGAAGGCTTAACAAGTCCTCTTGGCTCCTCCAGAGAAGGAAGGAGGGATTTATGGTCTTTAAATAAAAGTAATAAAAGGCCAGATAGGTTTTCTAACTTGTGCGAAGTGAATGCCTAAACTTGGAGGAAACTGAGGGGAGATTTATGCATTGTGTGTTTTCCTGCACGCATGTGAGTGATTCCTTGAGAGAAGGTAAAAGTTAAGGGAAGTGGCAAAGAAGGGTGGATCCCTGTAGGAATAGCAATTACCATGCTGTGGGAACGAGGGACACTGCCTGTTCTGTTCTTGCACACATACACTGAACCTCAAAAGACACCTGGAATCCGAACAGCATTTCAGGCCAAGACATCTATCCAGAAAAACAATACATGGACAAAGGGAAATAATGGCTTTCCTGAGATGATGCCATTTGGGTGTCAGAATCAATACCTGAAGCAACAGAGACAGACTCTTCCCTTGCAATGTATCATTACTCTTCTCTGGAAAGTGCATGTGCCTGGATGAAGGGTACATGTGTTTGCATTGCAAGGATCCAAATTTGACTGAAATTTAAATGTCCACATTTGTATTTGATTGCTTGCTGTCTGCTAGACAGCAGCACTGTGGAAATTAAGAGGTCTGTTTGACCAACTAAGTTGAATTTCAGTTTTGGTTGCTCAGGAGCATTGCTGTGAGTGGCTTTCGTACTGACTCAGCACTCCCCCAAAATGTGGGTAGCAGATGTCTTAGATCACTTCTTCAGTGGGGCCAGCTGTTGATATGCCTCAAAGGAAAATACGCAGTTGTTAGTTGCATGGCTTTGGCAAATGATACTGTGCTGCCCTCATTTGAAAAGCTGGCTCAGCATCCGCCTCCATGGTTTGTTTGCAAGGTGTTGATGGTACCTGAGGCAGCGCTGCTCCACCCCCTTGCAGAGTGTGAGCTGGTCCAGAGTCAGGCCTGTAGCAAATAGAATTGTCAGCAAGCAGCGAAGGTGTTCTGTGAATTCAGAATAGTTCTGTCCTTGCAGTATTTCAGTGATGTGCCCATTATTGCTTCTTTAGTAGTTGTAGATGTTGGGTTTGTGATCTGTAACGAAAGACGAGGGAAGCAGGAAGGAATGAGTAATGTTCTTGTGACAAAAGCACGGGCTGAATTCCTGTGTGGAGTGAGTTCTGGAGGCTCCTTCCAGTCCTTCCCTTCTTTCACCCTGCACCAACTGAACTCCATGGGAATTATTTTCTCTCTCTGTCTTGCTCTTCCTCAAGTATCTTGAGTCAGATAATCCCATTCTTGATAGGATGGTGCTGGGTTGGCTACAAGTCTCTGCAGTTGCGGTTACAGCAGGTGATACGACATTAGGTGCTGCCCTCTGCTGCATTCGCTCCTCCCTTTCCTCGTCCATAAGTCAAGGCTAGGTTGATTTTGAGATTGACACCGAACAGGGTGGTAAAACCCTTCCACCCATATCTAACGTAGTATCTGTGGAGCAGTGTAGTCAAACCCCACAGCGTATCTGCCGCATGGCTCTCCTCCCACTCCTTTAAGGGTGCTTGGAGGAAAGGGGCAGCTTTGCATGGTGCCCAGGAAGGCTGCAGAAGATCCGTTCAGTGTTTGAGAGCTTCAACAGTTTTCGAGGCCGATTGCGTATTTTTACCCATGTATGAGCTGCAGGAAAATGAAAAGGTTGGCTTCTGAAAGGCAGGCATTTCTACAGACGAATTGCCTTCCCAGAACCCCTCTCTTGCTTCAGTGTGTAAACAGTGGAGGCAAGAGCAGTGTCAGAAAGCTATCAGTGGGTGCAGAAAACATGTCGGAGTGCTCGCTGTACTCGGCAGTAACGGGAGCTGCCGCGCATTTGACTGGAAGCGATAGCGGCAGCTGCCTCTCCCAATGCTCCCGTGGCCATGTCCCTTCTGCAGTCATTCCTCTGAGGCACGCTGTGACACGGCCTTTTGCCTGCATCAGTACTGTGCACCTTCCTAGTGAAGTCCAGGGCAGCATTCCCAGGCTCTCCCAGGAAGTGGCCTCTTCACAAGGTTTCTGCTTCAATTCTAATTTTGGATTGTGAGGTTTCATTTAAAATCCACAGGCCATGGAAAGTAGTGGGGCTGATTTGGGATTTTTGCCTGAGGCGTAACATCCAGCCTGGATGTTCCTCGGCTGTCACTGTGATGCATCCTTCAAATAAATTTCTTAAACTGAAACTTTTTGTTGTGTCGGGAAGTCTAACCTTGTGCCTGTTTCACCAAACAGGAGGTTGCTGGAGTGACAGTGTCACGTACCATGCGTGGTGCAGCATGTTACTAATTATTGTACATTGTACATTCCATACATTCTGACTTGCATTTGTAACTAATTAGGAATTACCGTACTGCTGGTGGTCTCTGGTGTTCCCTGTGTATCATCCATAGGGTAAACATCTGCCAGAAGGTGATGTTTTTCCCAAAGAAGAGCTAAGCAGCCATCTCCCCCAACCTCCCTGCAATTCCCCCAAAGTTTCAGAGTTTCTTGGCTTCAGTGTGAAGTGCCTACAGGCATAGCTGTGAAGAGTTGCAGGCAGCCAGTGTTGCTGTGGATCATGACCTATTACAAAGGAAATTTGGGAATACCAGGCTGTGTAGTCCAATCCTATCAAGAATTAAAAGAGGTTTTGAAAATAGGAGGCAAGTATGGGTATAAATGGTGAATTCTTCAATGTGACCTGTAAAGTGCTGTAAAAATGGAGTTGTCCCTTTAACAATGTGCAAACGGCAACAGGAAAGGGAGCATTTAGCCATGTACTTAATTTCTTTCTTTAAACCTCTGAAGCTGTTGGGCACAGCAGTGGTGGGCTGTCCCCACTGTGCTCCAGTGTCCTGGTATGCCCTGATGTCCCTGGTACCCTGCTGGGCAATTGATCTATCCCATACAGGTCCTGTGTGGTGGTGATTGTGTATTATGAGGTGGCACAGCTTAGCATGGGCTATGATAATGCTATTTCATATCCTTTTGAGATGATATATAAAGAGATGTTTTTAGAAATTGTGAAAAAGTGTTGCTCTTTCTAAGCAGTATTTTTCCATCCTTTCCAAATCCATCCTTTTTCCAGTGTGTGGAGAGGTGAACTGAGTGGAGATAATTGCTGTAGCCATATGGGCCTGCAAACCAAGTGGATGTACTCCATAGTCTGGTATTCTAATTTCTGAATTTGTATCAGTGCTGCTGAAAATAGCTTTTTTTCTTTAGATGCTCTTGTGTCTGCTGCTTTGGGATGACACCAGATGTGTCCGTAGCATTTAGTAACTTTTAACTTTTGCAGTTTGGCTTCTGATGGTTGAGTTGCCTTAATTTTCTCTTGATATCCCTTCTATCTCGTCCTTCAGCTGGGGTGAAACTTGAGGTGTGCAGGGACAGGGGGAGCCACAAAAGTTCATTCCTAACTGATTACTTAGATCTACTGAGTGTGGTTTTATGGGTTAGACGCAAACTATTAACATGTGTAACATCTGATTAGGCTTGGGATGGGAAGGGGAAAAGCAGATCACCACTACAGCAGCAGTGAAGGGGGTGGAAATAGGATAAGTGGATTTTGGCTCCACTTTTACTTACTTTTGTGTTTCATAAATGGTTGCTGAATATGTGTCGTGCATGAATTTACTTCAAAACCTCATCACACTGCGCAGCTGGTTAAAAGAGCACAGTGACCATCCTGAAAGTCCGTATACTGTCACTGGAAGATACATGCTGATCCAGGCTCAAAGTTACTAAAACCATGTTTCCAAACACTTTCCCTTCCTCTTAGTGCTCTGCTTTCCCAGCCCTGTCACCTGCAAGAGCCCCTGGTGTTAACGAGAGCCATGGAAATTTGCAAAGAAATTCGCAAAGATGTAGGATGTCAAGACCGATGGGGTGGGGTACCCTCCTCCTGCAGCTCCTTTGGTGATGCGGCTGGTAGAACAGCCCGTGCTGAGGCTCTCTGCCACCAAAGGACCTGGATTTCAGCATCAAAGTGCAGGGATTTCTTACTAGCATATGGCCAGCATCTCCCGGTGCATCACCTGGCTTTGTTTCTAGGCCTGCATCACCTGGTGTCCTGGAAAGAACCCTTGTTGGTAGCTCTTGAAGAAGCAGGAGTTCCAGGGACTTTACTGAGAGTGGAAAAAGGCGGCTAAAAAGAGGCATGGGGAACAGCCCTACTTTTGATAATCCCTGATTAAGCCACTTGGCACCAGGCTTATCCCCCGAGCTGCTGATACAACAGTTGGGAATAGCCTCTCGGGAAGGCCTGGGACTTCCTGAGAAGTCATGTTTAGGGTAGATGTGCTGCAAATACCACCCCCCCCAGCCGTCACTGTTGGAATGCTTGTCACCTCCGAGCACTGCGGCAGGGGACGGAGGTATTTTCATGAGGGCCATGAACTCTATAAAGAATGGGTGAGCCTGAATAAACCTGTTTTCCTGATCCTGCCTCGACAAGGTAAGCTGCCTTTTAAAAACACAAAGTACACAACAGGCACTTGTAGTTACTTCTCCGAGAAACAGAAGTGACTGTGTTGTGGGCCCTCTGATTGGCAGCTGCTGTGGCAGCGCCGGCCTGGCTTTGAAATCCCCCGGAACTTGCCAGAGCTATTGAGCAGGTCATGCGTTAGCTCTGGGAAATGCCGGGCGCTAGTCTTGCTGTCATTGTGTCCCTTCAAAGCCAAGGGTGGGGTGGTGTGGAGGACCAGTCCCCTCCCGTGTGTAAATCCCACTTGTGAGGCAGAGGGATATGCTGGGCGTGATGGGGAGTTTTCTGAAGTGAACAGTTCTTAATTACAGAATTATAGGGTGGTATGGGTTGGAAGGGACCTTAAAGAAGATCTATTTTGACTGCCCTGCCGTGGGCAGGGATAATAATAATGATGTTGCAGGGAGCTCTTGCTTGCTGATGTGTTGTTAGGGATGGTTTATTTACAAAGTACCTCTGCAGGCAGTGCAGACAATGCCAAATAAAAAGCAATTTTGAGGTAGGGTGCCAACAGAGGAGCTGTTTGGTTAAGTGCCAGGAAATCTGCACCCTGGCAGCTTGGTCTGATACTATTTTACCATAACCTATAGAAATCTTTATTTGAAAGCTGCTTAGGACTTTTCATCTATTGAGTTTTATCTCCCTCTCCCCACCTTGTTGCTAGATATTGCTATTTTTCAATTATGCATGAATTGTCTTCGCTTCCTCTTCCCTCCCTGAGCTATAAACAAATTTCCCCAAAGCCCCCATGCTTCCTGAACTTGCTGATCCTCTTGGTGGCATCTCCCCAGTTGTGCCTGTCTTCTTTCTTCCATTCTCCCATTCCCCTAAACCTGTAGCGTTTGGCACAAAATTTTGCTTTTGGGGGGTGCACATGTCAGTCTTGGCTTCCAGCTCCACTGAGCTAAATCCATGGGAGTAGGGGAATGTTATCCAGGTTTATACTGGCATAGTTGAGCATAGACTATGACTTAGGACTTCCTCATTCCCTCTGTTTCTGTGAGGTTATTGTTGAACTCTGTCTATTCTTCCATGTATGTTTCTAATCCCATAAGAATAAGTAGTAAAGATTGCTTAATTAGTCTAGGATTCATTCCCTCCAAGACATGCTCATATTTGGAAGACATTCAGGTTTTTTTGGGCAGAATCTTTCTTTATTGAACTTTCTTTTTACTCATTGTGCTGGTTTATGTTGTGAATTTTATTTCTTCTAATAAAGCAGTTGATTGGAATTTCCTAACTCTGCATCTTAGCCCCATCTGTGTGTCATACCTCTTTTCTACAAACTGTTTATCTCCAGACTGGTTGTATCTTGCTAGTTCCATATGAGCTCCAAGACTGCTCAACAGCAGTTTTATGGTCTTGGTGTATATTTGGTTTCTTTAGATCCACTCTGTGCATGTCATTTGGTCTTATTGAGTTGTAAAATGGTAGTCTAAATTCATCCCTTAAGTCCATTGACTTCAGTAGATGTTTGCTATAGAAGGAATTTGGCACATTGATTAAATGGATATTCTTCCAAATTTCTTCTTTTTTTTTTTTTTTTATTTTTTCCAGACTTCTCTAAACCCTGAATTTTATCTCTTGTTAAATACATTTGTGTCCTTCGTACAGAACACATTGGGAAATAACTATTGAGTGCTTCATCCATCTGGATTCTTGTTATGTGATCCCCCTGCCTTGTTGAACAATAGACCCATTCTCTCCCCTATATTTTCTTTGGTTATATTTATAAAAACGTATACCTGTTTCCCATTATTCTTTCAAGCTAAAAGCAAAACAAAAACCCTACTGTTTGTTCCCATAACATTATACCTTATAATGTTTTACCTCCAGCATATATTCAGACTTTTAACTTCTTTCCTTTCCTCTCTCATTTGAGAAATGAGCTCGCTTCATGCCAAGAGTCAGGGAAGCCATTTATTTTGACCCACTTGTTTCTCTCTAGCAATGGAATTGCTTTCACATGTATTTCTTCAGGTTAGCCTTCAGGATGTCCCATCCTCTCCATTTTGAAATGCAGGTCACTGTTTTCTCAGTTTTTTTAGTTGAAGATAAATTTGTTTTCTCAGAGAGGGATTGCAAGTCCTTTCCTTAGTACTTGGTTCATGCAGAAGGGTCACCAAGATTTTTCTTCTGGGTTTTTAGTAAACACTTTCCTCCTAGAACCAAATTTAGCATTACCTCATTTCTCATTGCATTTCCCATTGAAATGTGTTATCGTTACCTTCACAGTTCACAAAGTCCTCTGACCTATATATTACAGAATGGCAGGTCTTTCCCAAGAGCTAGCTCAGCAATTAAAATTTCCCACTGGCACAGATGGTTATGATAATAGGACATCATATATTTATATATAGAGAAAGTGAGAGAGGAGAGAGAGTACTCCTGCATTTTTCAAAGCAGTGTACAAACATTAGCTAATTAACCCTAATAACAGCTCTGCAAGGAAATTAAAAGTGATTATTCCCACTTTATAGATGGATAAAGTCAAGAAAGTAAACTAAGTGACATGCCAGAGGCCAGCACAAAACGTCATTAATGAGGGGTGGGATGAGATCTGAGGGCCAAGAACCATCCTGGGAAAGCCCGTGTTCAGTAGAGCAGGCTGCTGAATGCCAGGTGAGATCTTTCCTGAAATCCAGCTGCTTGATATCTTTTGTATGGTTTCAAATAGTCCCAGGAGTGCTCGTTTATTTACGAGTTAAAATCATTATTTTCAAAGCTTGTCGTTTGCATGGCTTGCATTTGTCATCACCCTGAAGCCAGAAGAGGTGCTTGGTGCTGGAAGTTTATTTTCAATCCACGTTTTGTGGTGATGAAAACAAGCACATTGGTGTTGTGGCTGCACTGAGGATGTCCATCTGGTTTCAGTGCAGGGAGCTCCAACACCATTTTCTACACGTGGCCGCTGTTGGAACTGAAATGCAATCGCTGAGGTTGTTGTTGGAGGCTTCAACCTCCTGGAAAAAACAAGTAGTCCAGTACTGACTTTTTTTTGTCATCTTGTCCACTTCACCCGTGTGGAGGGGTTTGTGTCCCAGTCTCATGGATTTGGTCTATATAATGAAAAAACACGTGTAATCCGTTATCACTTTCTTAATCTTTTCTTAACTTGCCTGTGAGTTTTGCTTTGTGAGAACTGGACAGAAGTGTTGCATGATGTTATGAGCTGCTGTTTTTAACTTCTGCAAGCAGCCCTGTAGATAACCTGTACACTTGCAAGCATTCCTGGAATGTCTGTCTTTCAAATAACCTTCATCTCAAGAAGCATATGCAAAATCAGATGCAGAGATCACAGACATTTTGGAAAAAGATGGTGGAGTTTTGGATGTTGGTTGCTTTTTAATTTCAGGTAAGCATCTGGCTGAACTCCTAAAAGCGGGATAATACAGTGTTTACCCTCCTGTTATCAATCTCCAGCAACAGCGATAGGGAAACTTCTCCCTGGGGAGTTGTCCTGGTGAGGGCACAGCAGGATGATTTGAATTGGAAATGGTTGTGCTAGCTGAATTTTTCTGTGCCTAATGGAAACTACAGCAGGGAGCTGGAGGAATAAAAAACAACCCACGTTTCTTTCTCTGCGATGCCACTGTCATAACTTACAATGTAATGCAGCCCAGTTTATCCCTTGTTGGCCTTCCACCCAGAAAACAGGGAAGTAGTGCAAAGCTGTGCTGCGTGATGAAGGGCTCTTACTCACTGTCCCACCTTCTGCACAATAGAAATGTGTTCTCAGCAGCAGGCATCTGCAAAACCCCAAATGCCTCCTAAAGTGAGCACTGCTCCTGGGCACAGGAGCTGGTCCCGTATGTGGCTACCTATGCCTGGGACGTGTCCAAGGGCTTCCCTTGGTCCCTGCTGCAGGGGGAAACCTGTCTTGCCTTCTTGCCATCGCCCTGCGAGCGGGTGGAGCTTTGTTATTCCTGTGCTTTAGAAGGAGGGGAATGTTTCTGAGAGTCAGGGGGAGTAGAACATAGGTGGATGCCCTGGGAGACTGTGTTCCCTGTGAGCTTGGGTGGGGGCGAGGGGCAGAAATTGCTGCCTGGGAGAACTGCCTGGAGCCCTGCCCAGGGCCTGGGCAGCTGGAGCCAGCAAGGAAGGAGACAGAAAGCAGGGAGCTGGTGAAATCAGGAGTTTGTGCCACAGAGCAAAGCGAAGAGATGTGAGGACGCACTGCCGTCTCCCCTGAGCACCCACAGCCTCATCCCCCTGTGGGTGCTGGCAGGGAGGAGGACCCTGCTGGGGGTGCTGCCATCCTACAGCAGTGGTATCTGCCTCCATCCACCCTGGGATTACTGCCTTCGAGGGGAAGCTCCATGTTGTGTTAATTATCCTTGGTTTGTGCTCGGCTCTGTTGTTTGAATGGGGCATTTGGCACAGGTGTAGAATTGGACTTGATAAGGCTGAATGGATTTGTTTCATGAAGGAGTGTAAATCCAACAGTGCTGCTTTTGGAGGAGCCTCTTTTTGATAGAGATTTCATTACATCTGACTGATTTAGTTTGTTTTGTTTATTATTTCCTAAAATTCAGCGTCTGTGAAGTTATTTGCATGCATTAGGGACTATAATATATATCTGCTGGTTTGTGTTGAGGTCCTAGAGCGATGTTACCCCTCGAGGTGGGCTGGACCTGTGAGACAGGTACATCACCTGAGCCAAGGTGTTTTCTAAGACCAGTGTCATGTGCTGCTGCCCCAAATCCCTGCTTTACCCGTGGTTTTGGTATGTGCCCTAAAGCTTCCTATGTGCCTGACCCTTGGGGAGCTGAACATCTGGCTGGAATTGTTTCAGCATGCTGCAGCAAATGGATGAGCAAAGGCTGTGAAAGAGCAACGTGCTATGAAGTGGCATCACAAGAATACGTGGGATTTGAAATGGTCTCTGGAGTTGCTGCTTATATGCAGAGTTAAATTAAGGTTTCTGAAATTTGGAGTCAAGAGGGAAAGGGGTTTACTGGAAGGTGTAGCTCAGCTCATTACAGAAGCCTGGGTAAAAAGGCTCTTAGGGATCTGGTGGAGTGGTTATATGAAATATTGAGGAAAACCAGACCCTATTCCCGATTTTGCTCTTAAATATTCTCCTGTCTTCATTAAAGCCAGTGGCAGCCTTGCATATACTTCTGAGGTCGGGGTTTTGCATATTAAAAGAAGCAGGCTTAGGGTGTTTGTTGTTGGTGTGTAGAATTGACTCTGCAGGGGATAAATGCAGTTTACTTTCCTCTGGTCTAATGTAAGAATGCTTCAAGTAATTGCATGTACCAGCAGGGGCTTAAAGCAAAATCTGAAAAAATACTCACATACTTAAAAAATTAAAGTACAAATAATAATTTTATTTCAAGGTTAGCATTATATTTTTCATTCTGCAGAAAATGAAGATTAAAAAATTGCTTTTCGTATGGCACTAATGGATTGGTTACATAATTTGAGCAGATCTATGCTCAAGCTGTGAAAAATCTTGAGCCGTGGCTGTATAGTGTGAAAGAATATTGACAGTGTCTCTGTGGAGTTTTCTCTGCATTAACAAGCAGCCTGGGTGGAGCAAGAGTAAGGTGTGTAATACCCAGTTATCTGAAGATGGCAAACTGGGCATGCTTTTCACATGGCAGCAACAACTGGGAGATGGAAAGTGTAGGGAGACCAGGACAATGAAGAAGAATGGGCAGCTGCTTACAGTGCTGGAATTAGCATAGGTGTGTGGAGATACTAATACACTTGGGGTGAAAATAACTACCAGACAGAAATTAAAAAGAGATTATTAAAATGCAGAGGAGCAGAGAAAGCCTGAGGATACCTCCCATAACTAGCTAATCAAATGTGAGTATTCAGTTTGATGTGCTGCAGAAAGCAAATGTTATTTGCCTTCCAGGACTACAAGAGAATATGACCAAGAGCAAATAATGCATTCTTAAGTGGACCTGCTTAACATTCCTGTGTGCTGGGGTAAAACAAGATGGTTTGTACTTGAGGCAGCATGAGAAGGGACCTGGATTTCTTTCTTGGTGTTGGTTATGCCAGTGGGAATGAGCTTTGGCTCGAAGTCACACTTAAACTTATTGTAGGTTCTTCTGTCATGGAAACAGCTTAAAACTAAAATCACTTTGGCAGTGGTATTTTTCTTAATTATCGGCTATGTTTCAAAGCACGTGGGAAAGTGGAAGAAGTGATACTCAATGTCTTGTTTCTTGGCCAAGGGGTCACCCTGCTGATCCATTGCTTTGGTGTTTGGGTGCACTCTCAGCTTTAACAGACTCTCCTGTACCCATTCCTGCTGCTGTCATGGATGGGTTAATTCTTGCTGCCTGCATTGCATGAATTACCTGACAAAGGAAGCTTTGCTGCTTTTTTTTTTCCCTGCTATGCTCACAAGGCAAAAAAGGTAAAAGGTCCTCTTATCTCTTCACCCATGGCATGGAGAGGCAAGTGCTAAGCCCACAAGGTAGGGCTTTTGAGGGTTATGGCCAGAGTGCCAGCAAAGACTTGCTCTTCTCTTTTCGAATGATCTTATATATCAGGTGCATTTGCTGATAACGTGCGCCTTATGGCCCCTCCAGTTATTCCTGTATGCTTGCATCCTGTAAAGGTCACATCTCCTGTTCCTGGGTGTTCAGAGCTGGTAAAGATTAAGTGGTGAGTGAGTTCTTCTTGGAAAAGAGTTATTGCCAACCCAAATAGTCATTTCCAACAGGGTAACTCAAGATAAGCATGGATTAACTGAGTTAGTAGGCTTCTGATTTGAATCTGGTTTACTGTGGTTTTATTCACCCTATACAGCAGCCCACACCCTTGGTTTATGTCTTATGCTGGAAACCAAAAGCTCTAGTGGTGCTTCTAAGAGGCTCCTGTAAATATAGGTTGATAGCGTGGGATTTTTCTTCCATATTCATCTATGATATTGCAAAATGTTTTGTATGAAATATTAGTGAAGGCTTTAGTAAATACCTGTAACACTGTTGCTTTGGTGGTTTGCAGTTACCCAATTATTCCAGCAAGCCCACTGACTATAAGGAGGTTTTTGCCTCAAAAAGCAGTTTGATGAATGTGTGAGGGAGTGCGATGTGATCAGCTAGTTGACTTGTAACCTTCTCTGCTATCAGCCCATTTTGGCAGAATTGCCCTCTGTGAGCACTGGCCAGGTTGTTGGCAGTGACACCAGGGAATCTGCTGGTGCACAGGAGCAAAAGGGTCTGTTGCTTTCTCCCGGTAGTACCACGAGGTAGCCTTCAGCTGTGTGAGGCAACCAGCTACTGTGAGACTATCTTTTTGTTTAGTCTCTTTTAACACCCCCCAGCTCCCCAAAAAACAAACAAACAAAAGGCCCCATCAACAGCACCCAAAGTTCTTAAATTATCAGCTGTGGGTTTTTCTTCTGCTGCAGGATGGACTTTCTTGCTGGGCAGCTTTTGTTAGCCACCTTGAGACTGCTTCAGGTTGACCCCGTGCTTGGGCTGGCTTCTTCAGCCAGTCTCCACACTACATTGCTTCCCAATATTTTCTGCAATTGCCGTGAATATTTCTGTTATCATCTTTCTAAGCTCCTTGGTCTTATCTTGAAGCAAAGCGTAGGACTGCCATTGTAGTTGGACTGAAGGTTTTTGTAGGACAACATGAAGACTTTCTTGGAATACCAAGGCCTGATGCTGTCACAGAGCACTCTTAATGTTTTGAGCCATACAGAGCAGGCTTAGGGACTACATCTTGCAGGATATTGCACAGATGGAGCACCCACCTTGAGTTCCTCAGGGCTCAAACAGTGTCCACTAGAAATTGTATTTTATTTTTCTTGTGGTGGGGTGCTCCCCTCCTTTCTCCTGAGTTTAAATCCTGCCCTTGGAGTCTACTGCAGTGGCAACAGCTAAAGCATAATCAAAGAATATTTATTCATTCTGGGAGCCTTTCAGGGACATAGAAAAACATTTGAGGTGACTTCCTTCCTTTTCAATAATTATGTGTGAGTGTTTTCACGTATATTGAGGAATGCTCTCTGCAAGAGGCTGAAACCACTGCTGACAGCTCTATCCTCTGTATTCTGATGCAGTATTCAGATAACTCCCTCTACTTCGAACCAGATTGCATCCCGAGAGAAAATCTCTCTGGGAATGAAATTGGGCAGCTTGACTGTATCATTTTATATTGTCATTTGAAAGAATCATTTCTCTGCAGCTGGGACTGTTCCTCTGAAAGTAGTGAAGGTTATAATTTACTTAGCTCCAGCAGGGCAGGGGATGCTGCTCAGCCACACGCACAGTCTTATTGTTTTCACAGCACTGAGCAGCACCATCTTCTCAGACTCGGAGCCTAGGGTTTCATACAGCTTATGAGAAATGGCAGCTTTGGCAAGAAAATAGAATAAAAGTGTCAATATGCAATGCCTTTTTAATTCCCACATGAAGTGAAAATTAGCCTCCTTCCACTTCACAGGAAAAAAATTACCAAAAGGGTATCTGAAGAAAAGATTGTTTCATTTTTAATATGCTGTTTTGCATTTACCTCCTTGTTATCAGTAACTGAAACTGAACCTCAATTGTCAAAACAGGCAAAGCATGTTTTCAATACCTATGGAAGGATGTCTCTGTGTGTTGAGTTAATGCTTGGTCCTGGATGGTCATCACTGACCTACCGAATGTCCACCTACTCTTCCAGCCTCTAGGGACGGCATTCGTGGTCACGTGTGGTCCAAGCCAGCTCCCAAGTATGTCAGTGGAAAAGCTCTTGTTGACTTAATTTGGAGCTGGCTTGGGCCCCGCGCTTCAGGATGCTGCAGGGTTACTTGCGTGTGGGGAGGCATGGGACCTGATACTCCACCCTAAAAGAATGAGCTATTTTAGCTTGACATCCAATGCCGTGCTGCATGCTTCATTCTTGAGGGCGATGGGAAGTATTCTCTCACCGGCAGTGCGCTGGGGCCAGGGAAACATTCCTGCCCTTCCTGCAACAACTGGCAGGGGAAAGCACCTGCTGAGGATCCCGCTGCCTGGTGTGCTGTTACTTGTGCTTTAGACTGTCAGCTGTTGTGACAGAAGTTACAATTACTCGCTGTTGATGCTGTGGGATAGGATCAGATTGCTCCTTATGGGTTGGAAGACTTGAATGCATTGGTAGATGCTCCCATATATAGTGTGCTCTCTGCTTGATACGTACGTGTCCCGGCAAGCTTACCAAAATAGTGCAGGAGTGAAAGGTACGCAGCCAACTGCTCTCTCCATCCCAGTGTGGAATGCGATCGCTCCGGAGATGAACGCAACCATGCCTAGCTGGAAAAGTCAATTAGAGGTCAAGAGAGGAGGGCCCAGGTATGGAGAGCTGAGAATGTCTGCTGTACTGCAGCTCTGCAGGAAAGGCCTCTGGGCCACTGAAGTGGTTTTTGATGGACACATGGAGAGGATGTGGCTTGGCAGAAGTCAGGCAATGAATCAGATGAACCCCAGAGGTCTAATCTCCAAGGAGCATTCTGTGGCCATTGGCAAACTCCTTCTCCTTGCAGAACCAAAGACAACCGATAGATCAAGAACTACTACTGCAGGAGCCAGATAATACTTTGAGTTCCAAAAAATGGGTCTTATACAGGCTTGCATTCAGCAGGCAGATACGCTTGGAATTTGGTTACAAACAAATTTTTTTTGCACTGAAAGATGAAATTGTTGTGATGTGACTTTCGGGGGTTTTTTTTTCCTATTTTGCAGAAGTTGGTTTTTGTATGAAATGACTGGGGGCATTGCAGGGGTTCTGAAGATGCAGGTATGGGTGGTCATAAGCATCCTGAACGTTCTTACATAAAAATAGAGTAAATACATGTGCATGCATAAAAATGTGAATAGCAACATGAGTATTTATCCCAGTTCAGCAAATTGTGACAGTAAATTCTTTGCATTATTAAAAAAGAAAAAAAATAGCGCGTGTTGTTTCCACTTCCAGCTGGCTAAGCGTGGGTTTATTTTTTTCTGGCTAGACTGCTCTGGAAACTTAGGTCCAATATTTACACACACTGCTCGTGCTAGAAGTGATATAATCCTATTTCAGAGCAGTTTAGTCATTTATACCAGTGTAGGTTCACAGAGGTTAGATGATGCAAACATAAATCAGCAGAAGCTGGGTTCCAGTGAGAGTTTAAGTTTTCAGAGCCCTGGAAGGCACTGGCAGTCATCTTAATGTGGAAAACTAACACACAGACCATAAATATGCTGAGTGCAGTGCTTTTTGTAGCCATAAGCAAAGCGTATATTTCTTTCATTTTAGGAAAGAGCTATTTGTATATGTTTGTGCAGCATTTTATGTTGTCAGTGCCAGTCTAAGTTCCCTCTGTCCCCTTTCTAAGCTGTAATAAATACATCCACCTCTCTGCTCCCCCATCTTCCCACTTATTCTTTTTGGGGGATCCAAATATCATTGTCCTGTGCTTAGCGGAGGTAAATACCTATTTCAAAACGAAGCAGCAACTTAAGAGACATGTCACGTCACTCTGCTGCAGCTTGTACGATGTACTCACATGCTCTTCTGAGCACGGTTTTGTTCCACCTCTCCAGCTTGCTTTCTGTGCAGCCTTCCTGCCCTCTAGCAGATCACCACTCCTGCACAACTCAGGGTGTCTGCAAGCTTAACCTTAGTGATAGCTCTGAGCTGCATGAACCATTGTCTTTGGTTCCACTTGCAGAGCCTCACATCTGTTGTGCCAGGGCACCTTGGAAAGTGGGGTAGTCACAGAGGAGGTGCACCTGCTGTGCTGGGCAGATACTTGTAGCTGCCCCCTATCCCTTAAGCCCCTGTGTCCAGGTGTTCGTTGTTGCCTTCTAGTGTTTTGTTTTTTCTATTCCAAAGACCTTTGAATGGATCCTGACTGCTGCTCCTGTGTGGGACTGTGAGGGTCTGTTTGTCTTGGTGCTCACCACAGTCCTTAATGTCCTGTCTGTCTGGTATTTTTAATTCAGGACTAAAATAATTCCATTCGTCTGGCTTAGCCTTTGGCTACTGAAGCAGTAGATCTCTCTGTTAAAAAACTGAAAGGAGAAGTACAGCTATGAAACTGTAATGCTGTGATGTACTCACACCCCATGGCACTCCAAGGAAGTCAGTGTAAGAGCACAGAAACTGGGGTCTGTGTCATAAATGTGTGTTTTGGAGACAAGCTCATAAGGTGGGCAAAGTGATCCTTCTCTCTCTCCTGGTTTGTTTGTTGTTTTCTTTTTTCCTGAAAAGTTGTTAAAGTAGCAGTGTTTTTGTAGGGCTTTTAAAATGCCGGTACTTGTGAGCCAAGAGAAAACATGATGTGGTGTGCTGCAGTAATAAGCAGCTCCAACAGAAGGATGTAATTGTGCTGCTGCTTCTGGTGACCTCATGAACCACATGAGTGGGCTTGGGCTGGCTTCTCACTACATGCCTCAGATGGGAGGTGCTTCGATTGCACAGTTGTATTTGAAAATTACACCAACAGTACTTCAATTGCTTCAGCTCAATTTTTGTGCTTCTTACTTGCAGCTGTCTCAAACCCTCCCCTTTTTCCATCCACAGGTGATTTGAAAGTATGCTGTATTTCAGTATCAGTATGGTGTGGGTCTTCAGCTGCTGTCTTTTCTGTCTTGATGGCTCCTCTTGGCTTCCTCACCAAGCCCCCCGTCTGGTGTCCCTGTGCTTCCAGTTAAACACCTTCCCACTGCTCACCCCCTCTGGCAGCTCCTGCCTACCCTTCGGCCTTCCTTAATTGAAAATGCTGATTTTTGTTCTGACTGGGCGTTTGTGAACATACTTGTGCAAAATATGTTACTACCTAGTGGTGCAGATTGCCCAATCTGAGTTCAATGATGACTTTGCAAAATCCAGCCTCTGGTGCAGCAGTACTTGTGCATTCGTGGTCTTGTGTCACAGATACTGGGGACGTGCTGCTCTTGGTGCTGCACACGGAGGGGAGGCCGTGAGCAGCGGCTGCCTGTGAGGACACAGGGCTGTCACTGGATCCTGTTGCAGGGAGGTCCATTTATCTCAGAGCGGTTGTTGAGGTGTCATTGCAGCTCAAAACAGGGTGACATCTCGGATGCAGGAAATAGCTGGAGAAACACTGCAGCTGAAACTGGAGGTCTTCATCTGTACAAGCTTCAGGACGACAGTGGTTGATTGGTGAGACCCTGCAGCAGTTTGCGGCTTCATGTCCCTTCCTTCAGTAGCTTTTCTTCCCACCCACCCATCCTCCTCTCCCCACCCCAAGACCTTGTTTCCATCCCAAACTGCTGCAGAGAGGGCCAGAAGGGAAGAGGCCCTCTTCCCGTGCTCAGGGCGCTTGGCTCTCAGACTGCTGCTCCTAGGAGCATTTCCACCACTCTGCACCCAAATTGCTCTGGCAGCATCCTTTGACACTTTGATCGTGTGAGTGACAAATAAGATTAGTTTCCTTCTTTGACTCTTGGGGGAGAGCCAATGAATGGCTGCCATTGAGAGAAAAAGAGATCATGGCACAAGCCTGCACAACAGCTCTAATCAATAGGATCCCTTTCTTTGGCTGCCAGATGCCAGAAATGTGGGTTTATGCTCTTCTTGCATAGCAAGCCTCTGCTGTTATCTGCCGATGGGGTGGGTTGGGGTAGCAGTAGCTTGGCTGGAAGCCATCCCATACATGGGACTTCCTCAGGGCCAGAGTTGGGCTGGTGGGCTTCTGTGTGAGATTTCCACCAAGGTCAGTGGTACTGCTTGGGTGCCCAGGTGGGAGCTGGTTCCTACCGCAGGTTACATCTGGTTAACCAAAAGCATGACTTCAAACCAGTTAAATTTTTGTGTACGTGTTGCTGGGCTACCTGGGCCAGGAGATTTGCATCAGCTGAGCCAGGGTGGTTACTTTTGCTGGTTTCCTTGAATTTGGACCCAAATTATGTATAAACCTAGTGATGGGAATGCACATGGGGGATTATGGTCCAGGGTGCCAATTTTCATGAGATTTCCACCGAGTTCAGTTCACTGAACAGCAGGTTCGCTACAGCTTTTGTGTGGTACTTAACAGAGCTGATAGCATTGATTGCCTTCACTTTTTGGGAAAGAGTGCCTGTTTAGAGAGAGGTATAGCAACTGTGAACTGGTATGTATTGCTTGATGAATAGCAAGTATTGGTCCGCATACAATCTGTGCTTTGTTCCTTGGTTCGAAATTTCCATTTTTCTCTTGGGGGTCCACTGATTTGTAATGTGAAGTGTGACCCTTACTGTAAGCTGCCTCCCTGTCAGGAAAAGCCCTGGTAAGCAGATGCCCGCCTCTCTCAGCTCCACCAGCTGTTGTGCAGACTGACAGCTAAGGGCATGTTTTGCATCTTCCACGGGGAGCACTTCATGTTAGGGAGTAATTAGCATTAATAATAATTAAAGTTGGATAAAGATAGTTTATATGTCTACAATGCATTTATTTTGAGAATCTCAAAATGCATGTAGTTGTGGGCGAGCAACCTGGAGTGCATCTTGATGCAGCCAGAGTTGATGGCTTTAACCCCACTATTCCCTAATAAAAGCTGTGTGAAAGCTGGAAGTAAGAGCTTGGCAATTCTACTTCTCAGCAGCAGCAAGTTGTGGGTAGCACCCCTTCTACCTGCACAAGGCTGCTTGTTATGGATCTTATTTGATATCTATTATAGTAGCTCTTGCACGGGTCAGCAGAGATCCATTGCTCTTCCCGTGGAGCACAGCTCAGGCGGGACGTGCTCGCTGCCCCAGGCAGCCCCACTCCCCAGCAGCAGCAGCGTGAGGCTGCCCTGGTGTGCACCCCTGGCAGCAGCCAGTGCTGGCACCCTGCCTGGGAACGCCTGCTGGCTGCCTGCAGAACTTGGGTGCTCTTTGGGGCGGCAGTGGGAGGGCTGGAAGCAAGTGGGGGGACAGTGGTGGGGCTGCTCAGGAAGGGGACAGAGTGGAGGTGGTTCCAAAGTAGGGACAAAGCTGGTATGCTTGGCCTCATTCCTGCCACGGGCTGTGGGTTGTGAGCTTGTGGAAAGTACCCAGAGTAGAGCTCTCACAGCCTCATTTTATTTAATGAGCAAAGCCTTGTGAAGGCAGAGATTCTTATATTGGATCTGTTCCCTGTGTTTTTTTCCTAGTGCTTAGCTGTGCTTTACGTGTTACTTGGAAGGCTGAAAAGCAGGATCATGTCTATTTATTAATCTTTGCCTAATAAAGATGACTACCAGATATGTTCTTTGGCCTTAACAAAGAGGTATAATTAGTGATGAGATTAGACATGACCCGGGAGGAGGTGCTTTGCTTAGGAAAATATTCAGCAATGGCATATAATACAGTCTGTCTGAGGCACCACATCCTCCCTGGGGGCCTTGTCTCGAGCTGAGCAGTGACCCTTCCCAGCACTTCAGTGCCGTAGGAAACACAGGAAGAATATTAATGATAAGGGGATACACAAAGCAAGCTTTGCCTCAGTCAAACAACACACCGCCAACCTAAAATTATTCAGCAGAAGTTTAGTTGGCAAAGTTAATAATTTATGGCTCTGGCTGATAGCACCCCATGCAATAGCAGTGTGTTCAGCAGCCCCAGACCTGATTAAATATGCATGGACTCATTGGATGCAATTTCAGTGCAATTAGTGTATGAAGGAAGAAGGAGCTCTATCATTTCTGGAATTGTACTAAAAGGCTCTGGTAGTTCTTTCATTATAACATTTTACAGGATAGTAGTTGTTCCACATCAGCTGTATTTAAGTACAGTGGTTTAAGGAGTGGCTGCCTGCCGTGTTATGTGCCATATGAGAAGACAAGTGCTCTGCGTGTCACTAGGCACAGAGACTGGAAATACTAAACCAGTTCAGGACTAGAGAAAGCTCGTTGCAGTAGGTCTTCGAGCTTTGTGTGCGCCGGACTTGTGTGTGCTGGCAGTGAGGAGATGAGAAAAGATCATCCATCTCATTTCTTTTTCCTTTCTTTGCTGTAAAAACTCATGTATTGTGCTCATCACGGGCTTCTGAATGCAGGAGCTTAAATACTTGTAGAAACTGTTCAAATAAGAAAGAGGAGAAAGTGGCTCTGGATATTCCACAGTCAGCATTGTCAGAATCTGGGTGTGTGTACTGGCAAAACAGCAGGTGCCCCAACAGCTTTCCTTCCTAGAGCCACATCACCAATTGTTGAGTTTTACCCATGCCCAGCACGGCCAGCTCTGCAGATGGAGACACGTCTGACCAGTTTGCACCAGTTGCCAATCTGGCTTATTCTGTTGAGTGACCAGGGAAAATCCTCAGTCTTCTCTGCAGCTTCCTTCATTCCTTTCCCTTCTTTCTCCTTCTGTCTCGTTGTTGTTCCCCCTTTTCAGCGCTGGCTCTGTGTGCCTTCCTTCTAGCTGAATGCTCTTCAGTTTGCTGCCTGCTTGTGAGCCATGCTGCCTGAAGCTATTCCAGCTTCCTGTGTTTGTGGCCTGTGTCCTACTGTTCTCCAAAATACATCATTTTACTAGCTTTTCACCTGGTGGTGGTTTAAGACAAACCTCAGAAGGGCTGGATTGCCTTCAGGTGTGGTTCCCCCCATGCAGAGTCACCTGCATGAGTAGTTCCCTATAGTGGGTTAAAGGGGGCTCAAGAGCTAAAGGAGCCAGAAGGGAGGTGTGGGCTATGGATATTTGCATAGTTTGTAGCATTGCACTCTGAGCCTTGCAAATCACTAGCGCCAAAAGTGCTCCAGTGCCATGGTGGAGAGAGCCAGAGAAGGATTGGGGCTTGAACAGACTGCTGGAGAGCATCTAGTCCAACACCTGGCTCGAGGCAAGACTAACTTCAGATTTAGGTCACTTTGCTCAAGGGCTGTCCAGTCAAGTGTGTTAAATCGAAAGAGCAAGAAAAAGAACCTGTGTTCCTGCTCTACAAATAAATATGTAATTCAACTGTCTTGGCCAGCGTAGGTGAATTGTTCAGGCCATGGGAAGAGCTTTCATATTTTCGCTTTGGTTAAAATTCTGAAGATGTGCAACCTGTATTTACTGGTATGAGTTCAGACAGGTGTCTGCTCACCTGGTTGTTTGATCTTGGTGCCTTGTTGTGTCTGTGTAGTAGAGGCCTGGGTTTGTGTTATTTTTTGCAGCTTGGTGGTGTGGAGAGGGGACGGCTGTTTGGTCCTGAGCACAAGGCTGAGACTGGGGGCTGCTCCTTCAGAAGTGTGGTCCTTGCATCCCTGTGTCTACATACACAGGTACCTGGGAATTCGGGGTAGCTGAATGCCGCCCTTAGTGCCTTTCGGTCCCCTTGAATATTCAAGCCTCCAGCTCCATCTCTTGGCTTCCCAGTCAGTAATTTGGGGATAACAGAGGTGTCTGCTTCTCAGAAGTGCTGGCAGGATTAATGGGTGAGTGTTTGGGCAGTGCTTTGAAGAGGAATGCATGTATGTGCTGGTTGTGTTGCAGGGTGGCAGCTGCTGTTTGCTCTGCCTGTGCAGAGGGGAGGATGACTTGAGCCAGCTATGGCAAAACTGCAGTGCCACTAATGTTTGTAGCACGTACAGAAGAGTTTGTGCCACCTCAAAATGAGCATGTGCCCAGTTTTCCACACCGATTACTGGCCTTGCAGATGCAAACACAGCTCTGCTCACGCAAGTTGCTTCTCTGCCTGTAATGGCCTTCTAATGGGTTGCAAGTACCAGGAATGGTCTGTGTGCCAAACTGGCGCTCAGTCTAGTTTTTGGAACCCAGGAAAGGTAGTGCCTGTGCAGTAGTGCTGGAGTTTAACATACGGTGTCTTAAGTCAGCTGTAACACCTGCAAGACCCCAAGAAGTCACGGTGTTTCTGATGCTTTGGAGAAAGGTCATGCAAATAGCTTGCTCACCATAGGCACCATGACATTGACCTTCATCAAGTGCTTTTCATCATAGAAGGTGTTATTCTCAGCTGCAGAACAACCCTGTGAAGGAGGGAGGTGGTGTTAGGAAGATGCAGAGCTCAGGCACCAGCCAGTCTATCAGGAATTGCATGGAAAAAACCGGCAGGTGGGCAGTGCTTGAAGCTAATCTTATGTGTCTGCCTGCTGGGCTCATCTTCATTTCCCCCTTTGACCCTGTGT
Source organism: Melanocharis versteri (assembly GCA_013397845.1). Classification (NCBI taxonomy): domain Eukaryota; kingdom Metazoa; phylum Chordata; class Aves; order Passeriformes; family Melanocharitidae; genus Melanocharis; species Melanocharis versteri. The sequence continues at coordinate 646,714 of VZTG01007653.1, forward strand.
TCTGTTGAGAGACAGAAAACTGAGTGATAACTTGAGTCTGCCCTGTCTGGGTGTCGACTTTCAAGGTACAATGATGGAGTTATAGGTGGCTGGTGGTATAGTGAGGACTTAGCAAAGGAGAAGTCTGGAGCGCAGAAAAGGGGGATGAGGAGGCAGGCAAGGGAAGGCAAAAAGGACCAGGGAATGATGGTGCAGGCCTGAATGCCTTTCTGCTCATTTATGTCAGAGTCACCCTTATAAATCCATGTGGCAGGATGTTCGCTGCTACTTGCACATTAGCTCTGTGAGGAGAGTCTTAAGCAAGAAGGTAGAAGGAAAAGCATGGCCTGATGAGGAGAAAGAGTAAGAGAATTTGTCAGCACAAAAAAAAAAAAAAAGGGGCACATTTAAAAAGTTTGGGCCAGAACATTTGTAGGTCATAGAAATTTTCATTTATGCATCTAACTTTTTTAAAAAAAATTCTAATAATCGGCTTTTGCTGTCTTTAAAAATGTAATTTTTATTCAATTTACGTTTTCTACTACGTGTGTATTTTGTTTACAATCTGAGAAACAATTTAAAACAGTACATTATGAAAAACAACTAGATTCAGCTTTGCATCTGTCTGTCATTTATTTTTTCTCTTCCCCTAGGAAAGGATTTCCCATACTTTATTTTTTCATGCTGCTACTTCTAGAGGATCTGATCTTTTCAAAGAATTAGCTTTTGCACATCTGGCTGTCAGTAGTACTTGTGTGGTTGTTGGGTTCTTCCCCAACATAGGAATTTCCTTGAGTTGTAATCTAATGAAAACAATGTGAGTTTTGAGTGCAAAGCTACTTTAGTGATCCTGAGTAGTCTGTTGGTTGTTTTTCCTCTAAAACAGTACTTTAGATATTATATTTCCAGAGAAGTCTTTCCTTGAAGGAAAAACCATAAATAATAAGGTTTTCATGGATGTTGAATGGATAATAACTCTTGATGTATGGGGAAGCCCTTATAGAATTCTCTCCTTTTCATCCTGTAGGAATAGGTTGCTTTCTTTTGCATGAAGGATGTGGAGGTTGCAGAAATAGATTGCCCGAAAGGGTGTGCAGGGAGTTAGCTGTTCCATTGCCTTACAAAGTATTTAATAGCAATTTATAAAGCTGAACAGTTCTCTTTGCAGCATTTTTATGTGCTAAAATCCTCTGGTTTAAAAATAGCCTGAGAGTTTTCCTGAACATTTTTATAGAAATTAATTATTGCGATTATTCATTAGGCAAGGCATTCAATAACAGAATGAAGTGTATATGCAAGGAACAGATTATTGCCTTGAAGGTAAAGATGCATTCACATTAAGTTTTGCATAAACATAAATTGATATATAATCAAATAGACCAGTTCTATTGAGGTTCTGAATATTCAACAGTTCTGAAAGAGAGGCTGGTTCATATCTTCCATCAGTTTTCAACAATGGAAGCATGTAAATCATTTTCCCATGAAAATTAAAACTGGAGTTGCAACATTATTAATCTGGTTACTTAAAACAACTTTTCTCAAAAGCAAGGATAAACCAAGGAGCTATTAGTTAAATACTTGCCTTCAAACCCAAACCAAAACAAAAAGCAGAATTCTTCAGTGGAAAGTATTGGTTATTCGGGACCATGGGAACTGTTTATTTAATGATGTAACTTTTAATATAGTGGTGGTTTAAGAGCATCATGTAGGAAGGATTTAAATACTTTTTTTATTTCTAGAGTATCAGCTGATAACTTGAGTGTAAACAGGAAAATCCAAGTTCTTCAGCCACCCAAAGCAGGGTGATACCATCATGTAACTGAAGTTGGGGTTAGTGCGGATTTCTATCAGGAATGCTAGACTCCCCCCAAAAAATATCAGTTAGTGTTTTTTTTATCCCAAACCACAGGGTGTTTTTGATTAACCAGTTAGTCCTGGCCTCTCAAGGGAGAACTTGGAAATTCAGAGTAAGAAGAAATAGCTAAACAGATGGAAGAGATTGACATTGTTCTGTTTCACATCAGCTTGAATGGTGTTGGGGACAGAACTGGTGTGATTGAAAATGTGGCCACAAAGTCTGTCTTTGTGGATTTTAAACCTTCTTCCTCTTTTGGCCGAAGAAGCACTGAAAACATGCTGCTGTTGGTATATAACCTACAGGGCTTTTTCTTTTTCAGTGGTGTTTGGTGATAATGATTGTAGACCACCAGTTTACTGAGGTGGTGCTTGTGACCATCTTGAATAGTGACACTATTGCCAGCTTCTGTGATTTTATTGCTAGTGTCTTGGGGGCCGTTTCCTTACTCCCTCTAAAGTCCCAGCTACTGCCCTGCGATTTCAGAAGAATTCCTGTGTTAATTTCATTTTCTTCCTTTTCTAAAAATTCACCCCCACCACACACATCAGTTTTTAACATGCTGTGGCTGTGCAAAAGATCACAAAAATATGAAGCATGTGTGCTCCAGAGGCTCAGAAAGCTGACAGCAAATAAAAAGAATTATGGTTTGAAAATATATACCCTGGGCTTTTTCAGCCAGTCGCACATTAGGGGGGAAGAGGGTTGCTGGCAGATGAAATAAGAAACTTTGTGGTTGGCTGATCTGAGCCCCTGACCCCATGTACTGGTTATGCATGTCAAAGAAGCTTTAGCCAGGCAAGCACAGCACATTGGGAAAAGTGTTGGAGAACATGTTAAACATGCATGAATTTCACATTTTGTTATAAATGAAGTTTAAACAGTCTTTTATTTAAATAATTAACCTTAGCATCCTAATGCTGTTGCCAGAGTTTCCTCTAAAACATAAGCTTTGCCCAAAGAGTGACTGATCCAAGATGTACTGGAGTGTCATCTAATTTATTCGAGTGGGTCCTACAGGTCATGGAGAAAATACATGGAGGGATATGGCAGGACTTTTCTGCCCATGCTGTGACTGCTGAGTGGATTTTACGATGGTCTCAGCCTGGGGAGGCTGTCAAGACCTGGCTGTCTTGGGTGTGCTCAGGACCAGACCTGTGCAGAAGCTTTCTTTTACCACATCACCTAAAGATGTGAGTATCCATGGACCCATTTTTCCACCATACGTCAGTCAGTGCTACATTCATGCTGGTGGAGACAGTTGACAGAAGGATTCATGTGCTGTTTCAACTCTTACCTGAAATACCAAAACATAGCTTGATGTTCTTGATGTGTATGGCTGCTTTTGTTACTGACTCGCTTTTTCTCCCAAATCCTTAAGTGAGAAGCAGCAGTAGCTGATAATCAAAGACATGAAATACACTTACTATTTTAAGACTAACAACCTACTGTACAAACCCATGTCTTCGTCCTCAGAGAGGACTGAGGCTTGAACCTCCATCTCCAGCTGAGAGAAGTCTGCTTAAAATAACCAGATGGGGGTTTTTTATTGCTTTTATTTCAGAAGTGATCCTTGATACTGGGTACCATTTTTTTGGGTAAAAAACACCCTGTGCCTCAGGGAGGTGACAAATTGTACTTGTTGAAAACCACACCTCTCCCAGCTCTCTTGGAATTGGCAACCAAAGTCACTGGTCTCTAGTGAGTAGCAGGCATGTCGAATGCAGAGCAGGGTAATTTACTATGCTTTGCTTCCAATGCTGCTTCCTGTGCTGTATTAACTTTTGGGCACCATTGTTAATCTAAATGGATATTCTAGAAAATAGTCAGAGGGGATCAACAAAAGGAACCATAAAAATATTTGGAAGCAGAAAACTTGTAATAAAAAAGGCTGAGGATGAGCTCTGTGCAAAGATTCGACTGAGGAGACACAATATCTACAAGTACATAAAAAACAGTTTCAGAGCGGGCAGGGATCAATTATTTCCAGTCAGTTGGGATATAAATAGTGATGAATGAAGCAGCAGGGGAAAAAATAGGTGGAATGAATGGGAAAAAGACAAAGATTGCTTCAGGAGGGGCCACAGAGCCTCCACTGTAGATGCTGCAGGCTTCTGGAGGCAGGGACTGCCTTTTGTGGGGCACAGCCAGTGAGTACCACCACGGGTGGCCCAGGGGCTAGAAATTATTTTAAACCCAGATCCTGGTATTTAGGAAACACCTGAGCACCTGCTGGATTTGAGGTACATGCTGGAGTCCTGCCAATGGCAGCAGGAGCTCAGTACCTGCTTTCCCTGAGTCATGGCCCAGGTGACATTCGCCCAGAAATGTAACTCTTCAATTTTCATAAGTTGAGATCCTTTCAAAGTGAGTTTTTCAGTAGTAAAATGAACCCAGAGTACAGAAGGAGAAGTTTCCAGTGGCAGCTGGAGCTTGAGGCATTAGTTCCAGGTCAGGAGCTGTGTGTTTAAAGACCCTTAAGCTGGGATGACCTGGTAGTCAGCGGTGGAGTGTGAGTTGTTTGCAAGAGGTGGAAGTTATTTCTGATGTCTCCGGAATGAATCCTTGGGTGCCACGGATATGGATAGTTACTGAGGTGTTAACTTAGTCAGTGGTGAGGAAAATGCTAGTGACAGAGAGAAATTAATGGTTCCATTTATACTTTCTTGAGCATTTCTTCTTCTTCTGCAAGTGTAGCTTCGCACGCATGCCATCATCTGGATGAGCTGAAGAGGTCTCCTATGGGCTTGGGACCAGAGGTAGGAGCCGTGGTCTGTGCAAGCATGCTCAGAGATTTTTTTTTGGTGTCTTTTTTTTTTTTTAAGCGCAGTCTGCTTTCTGTTGTTCCCTCAAAAACCTGTCCACCAGCTCTTCCCACAGGGCTCTTGCCAGTAAAGTAATGTTGACTTCACTTGAAGCTGGGTGTGCTAAGCTCTGGTAAGATCAGGTCTTTGGTAAGGATAGTTTTTGGGTAGACATCTGACCTGAAAAGGTGTTCGCTATTATCCGAAACATGCATTTGCTTGTTGGGGTGGACTTTATTTTGTTGGTACCTGCCACGCTAAAAGCCCAGTTTGGTTGTGGAAGAGCTGTGAGCTTGTCCAGTGCTGTGGGGTCAGTTTGGAATTTCCTGAGGAACGTGTCTTTAGGGATGTGTAGCCATGCATGTTTGAACCAGCCCTGTTTAGACAAAGGTGCTCCTCTGCACGCTGCTCCGCCTGGGAAGAGAACGAGTGGGTGAGAGATGGCAGTAATTCAGCTTCAGCAAACATAAGAGGAGAGCTCCTCGTGTCAGAAACCGTATGGATTGGTGTGTTTATCACTATTGACCCGGTGTGCTCACAGCTGCACCCAGACTTCATACCTGTGGCAATTACCATCCATCTCGCCTTTCTCTTCGGTTTCATTGTAAGCTGCAAAGAACCAAGACTCAATTACCTGATCACTGCTGTAGAAGGCAAGCTCTTAATCTTTAGCATTTCTCATCCAAATGCAGTTATTCTGATTGCTACATTTCAAGCCTTGCTACAGATGTTAACCCTCTCCTACCATCTTTTTATTCCTCCTCTGCAGAGCTTTTAAACCCCTGTCTGCTGCTGTGGTTCATGGTCCTATGGTAGTTCTTTGATTTTGAATTTTTCCCATCAAAAGGAAGCCCTGGGCTGAGTAAAGGTCTTTCAGAGGCTGTTCAAACTTAAGTATGTGCCTTTGTCCCATTGACTTCAGTATAGCGTAAAATCACATGTTTTGACACCCAGGAAGACCTAGTCCTTCCTTTTGTGAAGCATAGCCTGGAGATGATGGAGCTCAGGAAAATGGAAATTACAGCACCCATGCTGCTTTCATTCCATTTCTTCTGTATCTATTTTCCTTGGCACTAAAAATACACAAAACTTCATTGTCTTGGAAACAAAAACAAAACAACCTTTCTTTATTCATGAACTGATGTCTGTTTTGAAATCTCATCAGGATGGGAGGAGATGGAAAAAAAAAAACCAGACACATCAGTTTCTTTATGTTCTTTCTGGGTTGTTTTTCACCATTGGGTGCTGCTGCTAGAAATCCTGCAATAGGCATTGTAAGGGAAAACACATTTTGGGAGACTTCCCAATTTAGCACTGTGATTCAGCAGGATCCTAGAGAAGAAGCCTTGGTGCGTGGTGGAATTACGAGCTAAAATCAGGCAGAGGGGAAAAAAAAAACCAGCAGAGCCTCAGATGGAAAATGAGTAATTTATGATTAGTTGTTAAAAGCAGCTTTCTCAATGAATTTGTGCGTGCCTGTGTTACTCAAACTTTATAATACTAAATCTCTCCTTGACAAGCCCCCCATGTCCCCTATTTGTCCCAGTGTCCCCAGGCTCCATCCTGCCTCCTCCCGTCCCCCGCGCTGCAGGCAGGCGAGAGGCAGCAAGCCCGCTGGCTCCTTCTGACCCTGTGTCTCATTGTCAATTTTCATTCATTTTGGAGAGCCTCGACGTTTTGGAAACCTTCTTCTCTCCCTCGGACAGGATTGAGGGTGGTCATGGGTTCAGAAGGGACTCCAGGGGAGCCAGGAGGCATGAGACTCCCTGCCCTGGGATAGCAGACTGCTGTTGAGGGGCACAATGGGGAATAACGTTTAGGGACATTTCTGTGTGGATGGAAAGGCAGTGATTGAGCCAATGCAGTCAGCTAACTACATTATATTTATGAGAAAAAAAGTGGAAAATTAAAAATGTGAGCTTTTCTGGAGGAAATAATATATGGTGAAGTGTGGTACAGATTTATAAACAACTGTGTTTCATGTTAAGTGGGAGATTTGGCTTATCAGTGCTGTTAATTTTTTTCATTTTCTATTCTCCTGAAACTATGTCTAATAACATTTTTAATTACCTTTTCAATATTGTTCTTTATCATAATGGTTTTACTTTTTGAGGCCGTTCTGTGTTTTCCAGTTTAAAATTAATCTTTTCCTTAAGTTTCCTCTCTCCTTTCATGTTTACTAGGTGCTGTCAAGCCAAGCATCAAAACTACTTATTTATTTATTTATGTATGTATTTATAGAGATTATGTAATTTTATGTCAGATACTCTGTTATTCATATGAAAATAGAACTGAACAAGTTTTATCCTTCGGGACATAGCTGCTTGTCTGGAGATGAGGAGAGATGGTTTGTTGCATTGCACAGTGGCCTGGGTGCCTTGGTCCTGCAGATGTTCAGCAAGCTTGAACATCCTTGGGTGCTCTGTGAAGGCTGGGGGAAGTGGGAGCATCCAGCACCTCACAGGATTGTTCAGGGCCTGGCATCGCAGGAGCCTGAGGCTGTCCCCTTTTGCTGTAAGCATCAGGTATTGCTCGCTGCTGGAGGCAGAAATACCAACCCAGTGGCCTGCTGTGTTAAACTGAAGCACAAACTTCTCTTTATCCACTAGACAGTTCTTACATATTCTGTGGTGGGGATCCTGTCTCTGCCTCTGTAATTTTAAAATGGAGTATGCAGTGCAGGTAGCAAACTCTGCAAAGTCCTTTGACTGACTTCTTGCACTTTGGGACTTTGTAATCTGGTTGTGGGTTGCCAAATGGTAAATCTCTGCACTGAAATTTCCCTAGAAGGTCAGGCAAAGCGATGCTTTTGCCTATTTTATTTGTTTTGGAATGGGAGGGAATTACATCCGAAATAGCTCAGATATTTCCAAGAGTGAGATTATGAGGAAATAAGTTGCCTGGCCCAGGTGAGGTATTTGTGGGAGTGAGGATTTGGAGTCTGGCAGAGGAGCTGCCTGGTGGCAGGCACACCTCCTCCCCACCCTCCCTGTCCTCCCAAGGATCTGCACGGAGGAGGTGAAGTGCAAAGGCCTGGAAAAATGTCATGCTGGGAATAGACCAGATTTGGCTGCTAGCTTCTCCCTTTCCTCCATCCCGCTGGGCAGTGGCCATCCCTGCTGAGGCAGCCCTTGCTGCTGGACTCCTGGTGCCTGGGGCAGGCAGGTGCCCTTGCCTTGCTCCCTCAGCTCCCGATGGCCCTGTCACAGCATTGCCTGGGGAGTGTCACGGCTCTGGTGGGGCTGCCCCTGATGGGATTACCAGGCTGCTATGTGGTGCTCCCACTCTCCCTGAACTCTCCTGGCTTTAACAGATGTGTGAAGTAACACACAGATGTTGCGTGCCTCTTTGAGACAAATGAGTCCTTGCTTAGATGATCTGGGAAAATCATAACTTATATCCACAACCCCTTCATGCATTTCCCGGCCTCAGTGCATTTCTCAGTTCAGAGCTTTTATTGGGCTCAGGTGCCTGGGGTTCCCCACGGCTGTTCCAGTCATGGTCAGCGGGTCTGGGAGCTTTTCATCCTGTTCCTGAGCAGCTCGCTTTGCCCTTGGCTGGGCTCGCAGTCAAACAGCAGTTCTGCCTGCTAAGAAGGGATGTTTTCTATTTGCAGCCTCCTTGTGCAGCCTGCTCTCATACCTGCCCTACAGTCTCCGAGCAGAGTGTGATGAGCAAATTGCTCAACCCTTTGCCAGGGCTGTGCTGTTTCCAGTTACCCCAGATCCCAACACAGCATCGACTCTGCTGGATTAGCTTTCTTCCTTCAAGAGAGATTTTTGATAGGTGTCTACTGCTATTTCACGGTCCTGTTCTCTTGTGCTTCAATTCAGAAGTGCAGTTATTTTGCTTCTGCACTTTTCCAATAACTGAGCAATAGTTTACGTTTGCTCTGCAATAAATTTAATTTTCAGTGTATTGGCCTAGTTACATAAGTGATCCGAATCCCTCTGGATCTCTCTTGTACTTGCTTTATATTTACTACTCCCTTCAGTTTCATGTCATCAGCAATTTAGCAATTTTACAGCTGGTTTCTCCAAGTAATTTATAGACATTATCAAGGGTGGAATAGATAGTGAAAATTTGCTGCATAGATCCCACTTACTTTAAGTGTACTACTTTTGCAGGAGCAAGAGTTGTTTGACTGGGAGGTGATGGCCGATACTCCCATCTCAGGCAGCATGTACATGCTGATAATCAGGAGGTAGTCCAGCCTTAAATTTTAGTGCCAGCATTGGAGAGTTTGGTATTGATGCCTCTGACTGTTTCCAGATGGGTACCTATGCTGATATACATCAGCTATTGCAGCTGCATTAACTGCAGACACCATTGCAGCATCACCTTGTAGGATGCTTGCAGTGAGATGCTCAGTTAAGTCCTTCCCATGGGAGATAGAGGCATCTTTTCTGCTGCTTCTTTGAAAGGAGTGCTTAAGGCAAGGATGCTATATCTCCATGTTCTCCACAAAATGAGAAAAGGAGCAGAGATCCTGAGAACCACCACGTAGCTGAAAGTCTTCGGTTTGGCAGCATGAGGAGTTAGAAAAGAAGTAGAGGGACGTTTGTGCCAAGCTGCTTGGACATGTCTCCTGTAACCATGGCTGTGGGGAGCAGAAACTGCTGAGGACTGGGCTGTTCTTCCCTTCCACAGGGAGCCATGGCTGCTGCTCCCTTAGTGTGTATAGCAGGAGCAGGCTCAGTCCCCCAGGAAAGTCCAACCCCGAGGTGTTTCGCGTCATTGTGTGTAAAACCCGCAACATTGCTGACCTCAGTGATCCACTGTGATGGCGGATGTGAAACTGGGGAGATGACTCACTCCAGCTGGTAATTCACGCTGAAAGATGGGGTTCCCCAACCTTTCTTTGGTATTTAAGAGGTGTCCCCCTTCCTCTCTGAAGAAAATTTAAACCCAGAGTGCCCCAGCCAGTCTCACTATGGCTATGTCGTGTCAAGGACGTTCTTTATGACTGCAGGCACTGAGGGATGAGTTAAAACAGTAAAATTAAAGCTGATGGTAGAAAACAGTGGGGAGGGCAGGTCCCTGCCCAGCTGGCTCACTCTTCCTCTTCATGGGGGGCAACCTGTGCTTAAGAGAGATTTTACTGCAAACATTTATGCTGAAGGGCAGCAAAACAGATCCGTTCTTGTGCGGAATATTAAATGTTGACATTAAGCAATAATTTAACAGATGTTAAAAGTTTTTAGTGAATAATACATGGGCTTCCCCAGTGAGCCTCAGATTATCTAGGGAAAAGTCTCTCTCACCTCTTCTCTAGGTGAGAGCAAGATGCATCATGGGTGCTGCATGCATCAGTAGAAACCCACTGGGTACATGCTGATGGAAAGCAACCTGCTCTCTGTTTCCAGTGGGAAAGGATTATGAACATCACAAAAATTTGTTTTGAATGTTGACAAAATTTGCCCCCATTTCAAAAGAAGAAAAAAAAATCAAACAAACTATCCCTTTGAAAGTGGTGGGGATATTAGGTAGTTCTAATTGCTTTTCTCGGCAGTTTGAGAATAGTGCCCTCCCTGCCAAACACACCTGTTATCACTGGTATTTTCTTTTTGCTTATCTGTGCATAGCTGTGCCATGTTTTTCTGGTGACATTTCATACCTGATTTTGAGACTCTTTGTTTTGCTGCTTATGCTTAGTTTCTCAAAAGGGATGAGAAAATTCAACCTTCCAAGGTACAAATAAGCCTCTTAGCATCATAGTATCAAAAGTGTTATTAAAGGAGAATTTCAGGTCCTTTTTCTGGTTGATTTTCAGGTCATTTTCCAGTTTTCCATTTGCCTAAGTAATTCCTCGATCCCAGAGTTAACTTCCTTGATTTCTCAATTGATTGGAGCACTGCTGAAACAAGGAGCAAGACTGACAAAATGGGTCTGTGAAAAAGCACCCCAGTAATTTAATAAATAGCACAGACTGGGTGTTATTTAAAACCCAGCACACATTCAGTTCCTCATAGGCTTCCAACAGCCGTACCCGTGGTGGTTTCTGCTGTTTAGTCAGGGAAATTCAGGCACATGTACAGCCAATGGTAGCAGTGAGGAAAATGTCTATAAACGTATAAAAAGACATTCACATCCTTGTGCCAGTACTATTAAACCAGCAAATGTCTAATTTCTGAGGTTTCCCTTAGAAGTGCAGGCTCAATAGCCTGCCTTGTCGGACGTGTGCGGATTTCTTTTGTCCTGTATTCATTACTGCATCCTGCCAGTCGTTAATGGGTCACCTTGGAGGTGCTGGAATGTCCTGCCTGAAGACCATTAGTGGGGAGCACAGATGCCTCTCAGCCCCATGCACCTGCTTCTGCCCAAAGCCTGCCCTGCAGCAGCGCTGCCCACACCCGTCAGACATCAAGCATTAGTGCGGGACTTGTTAGTATAGAAACCCTGCGCCTCTTGTAGGGTTCCCCCCCACCTCCCTGCTCCCCCCTTAGTTTTCCATGACCTGGGGGAGGCTGAATGCAAACAGGACCAAACCTGCCAAGGGTCAAAGAAATGAGGCAATCAAGAAGGCAGACTTTTCCCAAGGGGTGACGGACTTGCTGGCTGGCAGCCGGGATAATGAAACTGCTGGGGAGAAATGTCAGCTTAAATGAGAATGTGCAAAAAGCCAGTTATTGCAGTAGGACTAGTGGGCCATGGCCCTTTGCCGGACAGCATGCTGGTTCGGTCTCGCCAGTGGTTAGTTTGTAATGGTTACAAGGATGATTGCTTGCCAAGGTAAATAGTTGGATAAACAAACATATAGGAGAGTGACTGTGGATGTGAAAACCCCACTCTTTATTTAGAGGATGTGAGAAAATGTGTAGCTCTAATCACATTTGCCGGGGAAGTGACTGCGGGGGAGATTCGGGTGTGATGAGGAAATGGAAATGTTTGCCTGGAGGAGAAGAGCAGCTGAGCACCGTCGCACGGGAGCCAGAGACCCTGCCAGAGGGTAGTGCCTTGATCTGTGGGGCCGAAGGGCTTTGGGGCAGTTGTACTCATGTCACTTCCAGGGCTCAGGCTGTGGGGGCAGAGCAATGATTTTCGTGGCTGCAGGCAGCCCTGGGGACCCAGGTGGTGAACGAGAGGAGGGGGTGTTTTTCTTTCCTTTCCTTCCCCAGCAGCCTGGCCGGCCTTTGTACCATGCTGCGGGGCTTGTGTGGAGCCTCCTCCTATGGCCTTTCCCTCCGCTCGCCCACAAGGGTGATGTGGGGTGAAGCATCCTCTCCCCTTCGGGTTGGGATGCTCCTCTGCAAGACTGGTTGAAAACCAAGGCCAGGCTGGAGCTCAGCCAAAAACTTTGCAGTTATGTGCTAAATTTGTAACCACCAGGAGTAAGGGTGCTTTAATTCAGTGAGTCATTGCTTGTTCTCATTAAAGAGTCTGTGGGGACAGCTTTTCTGGCACACGTGGCAGTGTTGAGGTGCAAAGGGGAGCTGCTGTGGTCTGTAGCCAAAGAACTGGTCCCAAAGGCATTAAACTGCCTGGAGGAGCTTGTAAAGGAATTTCCTCTCAAGAGGACATTGATAGCCCAGGACCAAACAGAGGAGAACTGGTCAGGAACGATGCTGTCGTCTCAGGAAGGTCCTGTCTGCAGGCTGGTCCAGGGAACAGAGCCATCCTGGCTGGGCTCCCTGTGGGGCAGGAGCTGGGATGCCCCAGCTGTGGGATGTGGGAACACGGGCAGGATGGAAGTGCTGTGTGTTTTTCTCCTTCAATTTCCTGTGCTAAGACAGGAAAATACGGGTTGTCAAATCAGAGCGTGCTTTCAGTTATCTTTTTTTGCCCCCTGCTGTGGCAAGCAGAAGCTGATAATTTGCTTTCTAGAGTTGATCCCAAGTGTGTATAAATAGATGATGTCTGAAGGGAAGAGCTTTAGAGAATGGCGATGTTAGGCTGTGCTTTTTGTGAATTTAGCTACTGTTGAAGTACCTGGCATTACCTTATTGCAGTTAAAGTTTTTGAGGATGGGTAATATTGTCCAGACTGCAGAATTAGCAGTAAGATGTGCCATGGGTCATGTTGCCAGTCTCTTTCTGGTAGTGGTTTAGTGTGTGACATTGCAGAGAAACCCTGTTAAAGCTGAGGTGCAATTTCATAACGTTCAGTGCAAGCGGGATACTAAACAGACCTTCTCCAAGTAGCTTGTGCTGTTGATTTAATATATGAAAGTAATAATTCTGTTTTGGCCTGTTCTTAGCTTTGCAGCTTCTTAATGTAAGACCCATTGCATTGTTATGTTTTGTTAGGGTCTGAGATCTTGTTGTCTATGTTGGTGATATTTTCAGTTTTGGGAGGGTAGCCAAGAAAGTAACTGAGAAAAGCCCATGAAAAATTGGTGTCATCTGATTCTAGCCTGTACTTCAGTTGACCTGCTTTGGGTGTATAGGTTTGGTAGGAGACGTCTTCAAATGAACATTCAACATAAATAGTTGCATTCAGAATAAGCAAAGGCTTGCCTTAGCACTCAGTAAAGCTGTGTTAGATAAGCGAAAAGCAAGGTGCAGCGCCCTGCAAGACATTCAGAAGGAGGCATTCATAAAGACTTGTCTTTTTATCCAGTAATGTTTTGCATGAAAATTAATTATATGTAAATACATAAAAAGCTAAACTGATACCTAATCTTCATCACTAATTGGTACTCCAAATAGCTGTATTATGTTTGATAACAGATTGATTGACCTGAGCAAAGCTTGCGTATCTCTAGGATAGAGACAACTGAATTGTCATTCACAAAAATGCCATGATGATTATATCATATCCTGTAGTTCAGAGATGCTTTCTTCAGTATATTAAGCTTTAGTTTTCAGTAGGTGGCAGTGGGATCAGTATTAACATTGCCATAGTTAAAATAGAGCCTTTATGGGTATAGGAATAGGTTCAGGGGTCGCCACATTCTGTACTGCAAGTCAGACTTGAAGACCTGATCCACTCCATCAGAGTGGATGACAAAAACTTCAACTAAATTAGCTGTCAGCATATTTTCTTTTTAATGTTGGGTGGATGTCTAAAACCAGGACATGTAACAGCAGCATCCTTAAGAAGATGAGCAAGGAATATGGAAAACACAAACTTGTACATAAATTTCTTGGATTCAGTATATGCTTGCAACTGAGAGGAAGTGAAAAGCCACAGGGCACAAAGCGCCACATCTTTGTAGGTGGTCCAGAGCTTTAGTATTCAGACAGGCACTTAGGTGTTTTTTGTTATTCATTTTCCTGTAGAAAACTTTTAAGATTTTAGGTACATGGAGTAAAGAGCTCTGGAAATGCCTCAGCAAAGGCAGCAGCAAGAGGATAATAGAACTGAGTCTAATTGGAATATTTTTGGCACTTCTCTAAATAATTAACGATGCTTAAGCTAAGCCATTTTGCTGAGATGTTTTTGTCTCGGGAGCATTATATTAAATTCTGAGATTCAAGGTGCCTCCCTCATCATCTACCACCCCATCACTTCCAAGGAGGTGGTAAGAGGTGTATTGGGGTGAGGAAGGAAGGGAAGGGGGGGAGAAATAGAAAATCTGTTCCATACAGTCTGTTGTGTCCCATGTTGTTTCCCTGCTGCTCGTTGTGCCTATAAAGCTTCCAATTTACCAGGCACAGAGAGATCCCAAAGAGGTAAACTAGATTTAATTCTTAGCTTGAAAAAGTATTTTTCCTGGGAAAAAAATTCTAATGAGCAGCTGCTCCTTTGTAAGCAGCTTGGAAACTTTGGGACCTGCCCTGAAGGATGGTATTGGCATATCCATGTTCAGTGGTTTGACAGGAAAATGTCTTTTACCATGTGGGCAGGAATGATCCCTCTGGTGAGAAGAAATCTAAGAGAAATCCTTATTTTGTGGCTGTATCGTACTAAATGCGGCACATATTAAAATCTTACTAGATCAGAGGAGGTTTTAGATAAATATGTTGTCAGATAACTCCAGCAGCTAAGACAGATAGGAAAATAACAGCTCTGTGAGCCATCTTGCAACTGAAATGTACTGAAGATGTCCTCAGATGGCTAATCTGAAGATCTAATGGGCATGCTTATAAATAAAGACATCAGAGGCTAAGCCTTCAGGCATTAAAAATGAGGCAGAAATCTGTCTTCATTTGAGAGCCTACTGCTGAAAGGTGGTGCCAGGGAGCGAAATGCCAACCGGAAAGCTGGTTGCCTCGGAGGATGGTGGTCATGTTGCATGCAGGCACTTTGATGGATTGGCTGAATCAGAATTTGTTGGTGGGTGGCAGGACCCCAAGAACTGGCATCCTGCCAAAACCTGTGTTCAGCGCCATATAGGAAAGTGGTACCCAGTGTAAGTGATGTCTCACAGAAAAAGCCCTGAGCGGAGCATCATTGCACATGGGCTGCATTGCGTGCTGCCAAGCCTTTCTCCCTTTGACAAAATGAATGCACTCGTTCTGTGTTTCTTCAGCACTGTGTACATAAAGCTTCTCCTGACAGGGCTCCTACCTTGGATCATCTGAAAAGTCCTCATAGGAAGCCACATCTGGCAGCGAGTGTCCTTGGCTACTTATGATGGTGGGCTTTCAGAAGGTCTTTTTTTAGGTGTTGCTAGTGTGCAAGGAGTGATTTTTGCTTTTTTTAGTCCAACACATTTCATAAACTTGGAAATGAAACTCCAAGAATAAATTTCTTTTTGACCGCTGTCAAGGAGTTTCAATAGTTTGTTTATCATATCTGTACCAGCTCTTCAGAGAGCCTGAGAAATGATGGTTTGGGACATTATCTCCTTTCCCAAGCCTGCATTTGCACTGAAGCAGTATTGTCTTGTTCCCTGGGGACAGCAAACAACATGAGCAAGTGCTTGGAGCAGATGCAACTGCAAAGGTAACTGTGCTGTCTTTCCTTTCACCTGGAAGTGTACTTGTGATTTTAGGATTACATTTGGGTGAAATGTTACTTGATGTTTATAAATACACCTACATGCCAAATTATTTTTCTTTTTTTTTTTTAAATAAATGTCCTCTAATACAAAACAGAGGGCAGACAGAGGTAGCTGAAAATTGCTCATATTATCTCGTGGTCAAGAAGAAATATCCTCAGTTCCCATGTTCATCAATGATGGCTTTCTAGTCTTCTAAACACTCATTTTTAGGGGAAAAAAATGAAGACACAGACATATGGATCTGGAAGCTAATGCAGTTCTAGAGCCTGCTGAGCTCCTGGCAGCCACCTCTGTCAGATAATTTCAGACCCACACTTTCTCCCAGTGAGTTACTTCTCTGGAGTCCCTGTCATTCTTCACTTTAGGTAAGATGCTCTGTGACCTCAGGTAGTCATTAAGAAGTCAGTAGATTTATATCAGCTGGAAATCTCATGGCAGTTAAAATACTGGGAGGATGGGAAAATTCTGAACACTTTGTCTGGGGTGTCTGTACCTCCTGTCACCATGACCTGACTGGAGATGGAGAATCAAGCTCTGTCTGCCTCACCTCTCTGTGTAAAGTGGGGATGTCACTGCCCTGAGTGGGAGCCTGGTGGATGTGCTTTATGGTCCTGAGGCATGAGGATTTATGTGTTGTTGTCGGTGTATTTGTTAAAACCTTGTTTGTATTCTTTCACCAATGATATGTCTGTGTTTAGCACTAAACAAGCAGTGCATATATATTATGGCTTAACCATTTATGTGATAACAGAGTAATTTGTTTGCCATCTTGAGCTTAAGCAATACCAGCCAACAAGAGTTTTGAAGGCAAATCGTGTTCCTTCCAGCCTTCTGTCAGCATTGTCATTCTTCCTATCCTCGCCCACAAACGGGAGGAACTCCTCTGTTCTTGATGGTGGCATTTACCATTTCTCAGTCCAGGAATCTGTCATACACTCACAAGAATAGCTTGAGGAGTTATTTCAGGAGTCTACCTCCTTACACCCGCGAGACTGTCTTTGCCATGTTTGGCAGAATTTGCCTATTCAGTTTGTAAAAGTCTAACACGGGAAATTCTCCAGGGGCCCTCAGCAAAGCTGCCCAGGGTTGTCTTTACCATTGGAAAAAAGCCACCCCTAATGCCTAAATTAGATTTTCCTTGTTGCAGTTTGAGTCCATAAGTTCCTGTTCTGCACACTGTCATTGTGGAGAACAAATCGGTTTTTTTCTATTTGTGGCAACCTTTGATATGTTTGCTGACCTCAGAGCAAATCTGATCACTTCACTCATCTCTCACAGGTCTAGACCTTCGATTATTCTTCTCCTCGTCAAAGTGTTTCCTTTAGTTAGCTGATCTTTTGTTCCAAGTGCAGGTGGCACGGATTTGGAGTTTTTTTTGGTAACACTATTTTGTTAGATATGTATGAGTTCTATTTGGTTGACTGAAGTAGCTCATGAGTCTTGAAAACTGTCTTTAAAAGATGTGGTACTATCAGTCAAGTTGCCATTCTATTCATTTCTTATGTCCTTATTTCACAGTCTTGCTGCCCTAAGAAATCAAGCTCTTACTTTTGAAGGTCAGGGCTTCTAGGAATATTGTGATCACTTGTTTCCTTTTGAGATAAATGCTGCGTTTTCTTTCCAGTTACGGTTGACAGCAGTTTATTAGCAAGTGCATCACAGTATTCATGCATAAAAATCATGGGCAAGTGGTGGGGAAAGAGTCTAAACAACAAAACATCACATGATCCAGTAAACTCTGGATTCTCCTTCAAGGTCTGTGGTAGTCAGATGTTACCTGACCTGTTCCCTGTAGTATTTACTTGATGGTTGCTTTGCTTCCCAGCCCATTTGCACAGTAATTCCTGACCTGTGTTTGGCACTTTATAGTGTATTACCTGTGAGGTCTCTGCAAATGCTCATTGTCATCAGCTGAACCGTGGATCTGTGGTGCAACTAGAAAGTTTTTAGGAAGTGAGTTTAAAACCACCCTTATTGTTGCTCCCAAAGTCCTTCCTTTTTCTAAAGTAAATAAATGCTGTTCATATTTGTAGCTCTAAACCCCTTTCCTGGAGAAGCACTTCTCTTCATCCTCAGAGTTTCATCAGAAAAAAAACAGTTTTAGATATTCTTATTGTGATATGCCTGTTGCGATGACTACGATTATTTAAATTCTTCGATGTTCAAAACAGACATCTGATAACTTTATTGTTAGCTATTCATTAAATGGGGTAGTAAAGCCCAGTGTATTTTGTGGGATAAGAATTTTTTTTTTCTAAAGTGAATGTAGCCATAATTACATAATTTTTTTCTCCTGTATTTTTTTCTCTTTTGAAAGTGGAGGATGTTTTAGCAATAAGCATACATTCAAAAATAATACCATGTGAAGAACACTGATGTGTGTGTGGAGTTGCACTTAAATCATTTACCAGACTATGCAGGTTATAAATGACTCCTTGTCGCTCTGAAAAGCTGCTTTTCTACGTTTTACAATAAAATTTTTCACAAGGTCACAGAACGCTTGCAAATACTCACAGGGTACCATTCATACCGAATGGCAGGTGAAGAAGGAGTAATAAATAATTACAGGGTCTTTTCTTTGCCTTGGTGAGTTTGGGATTGGGACACAGCAGCTACCTGGCAAATATAAACTGAGCTAAAAATATTTGCATAAACGATTTGTTTCATGGCCATGAATGCTGAACACACTGGGAACCTGTACAGCCTCTTTGAAGATCATTTGAAGCAGATCAGGGTAAATATTTAGGTAAATAATGTGCAGCCAGCAATTGGACAAGATTTAGGTTCGCTGCTCTAAGAGGCAAGTGGTTAAGTGTCCTTGTAATGTGCAGATGAAAAATCTTGACTTATTTATCGTATGAATTTTAAAAGAGTGAGAAGGTTTGCTGAGCCTTTAGGAAGTCTTGTAAATCTCCTGTAATAGGGGGCTTGCCTCGACACTTAGGAAAAGACAGCAGCATGCCCGGGTGCATTTATAGGGTGCTTTTATAAGGAATGAGTTCTCACTTGGCAGACATGAGCAGGGAGTTTACCTGGGCAGAGGAGGCACAGTGGTCTTTTTGTCTCCCTGTCAAGACAGAACTGATGTCAGAAGCGACAAGAGTAAGCTTGTGGGTGTTCAAAGCCCATTTGCATTCTCTGAATTTGCTTGCCTAATTTGGCTACAGGTAGTGGGATTTTGCTGCTAGCACAGGAGAGATGGGGCCTCCCAGACAAATGCAGATTCCCACCCTATCCTTGGGGGTACAGCTGAATTTTAAGTATGATGGAAGTCCTGGGTACTGGCTGTCCTTGCATATGGGGTGGAGGTGAGTTGGAAGGAGCTCCACACACAGTGGCACTCAAAACCAGACGCTGCTGTTTGGCAGTCAGCATTTATTTGCAAACCCTGAAAAACTCTGTTATTTATCCTGATTTGTTTTTTTTTTTAAATTTAAAATCCTGCTCTGGGAAGCTGATGGCTTTCAAGAGCAGTCAATAATAGTTAGATGCATTGGTTAGAGGGGTGTCTGATGTTTTTTAGGCGTGATGGGGATAAATAGATGGATATGAAGAAAGTTGTCTGTAGAGAAACTTCAAAGTTTTCCTTTGTCAGAAGCAAATCTGAAATTTGGCACTGGAATTAATCAGTGATTTTTTTTTAATTTAAATTTTTTTACAGTTCTCATAAGCAGACTGTCTCTGGCATGCAAGAATGGCTTGGGTATTCTTTTGGGATGCTATTTTTGTTGTTGTTTGGGAATTAGAGTTTCTGTACCTGTAACTCACTTCTAAACATGTAATTTCAAAGAATACCATAAATTTCTTTGCCTGTTGGTATTGCAGGATTGAAGAAGGATTGAACCTGAAGTTTTATTAACTGGAGCCCTAGCAATTTCAAAGATACCAGTTGTGCCAGAAGCTTTTCTGACAGGTCTTATTCATAATGGCCTGAATGTGTCTAAGACAGCGTGATCTATAGCTTTTAATCAGCTAATGGATTGAACCTCACAGTGAAACTTGGCTATATTCAGGCAGTTTAGAACAGAAAGGATTTTGCAATTTCACAATTTTTAGTCTGGGACAAGTTTCTGAGGGAAGCAGCAGCATCATTCCTGGCCACTGGTGAATGACAAAGCAATGTTATAACACAGAATAAAAGGCTGTGTTTAGCTCAGCTGCACCGAAGCAGCTGTAGTGGCCTTTGCCCTTGTCCTGGTTTAGGATTTTGGATCTTAATATGATTGTGTTTTGGTCTGGCTATGGGTAAGAGCAAGTAAGGCTGACCAGAGGGAGATTACCACAATTAAGGGATAGACTTCCACTGTAAAGCTTTATAATCTATGCTTTTCTCCTGGACTGAAAGTTCAAACAGGTAAAAAAGGCCATGTGGAGAAACAGGCAGTGATTGGGGTTGCCACGTTTTGTCCTGGTGCTGCAGCACCAGGGAATTTGTGCTGTCAGGGTAGTCCAGCTGTGGGAGATGAGGGAATGCAGGAGGCACAGCCGGGAATGGCACCTTGGTGTTCGTGTGGAGTGTGGGCTCCCTGAGACCTCTCAGGGACATACACAAATACACAGGATGTCTGAAGCATTTTACTGGAGTCTGTACAAGTCCCCTTGTCAGAACTTCTTCATGTCTGAGAGCTCTTCACGTTGATTAGTGAGGTTGCACATTTCCATATTTAGTTCTTCTGTCAACTCTTTCCTTTTGTCTTTTTGTTCAAACTTCCAAGACCAGGGAAAAGAAAAAGTTAAAAAAAGAAAAGAAAAAGAAAAATCAGACAGGTTGATTTAGGTCTTGAGGAGTAGGAGTTGCTAAGGGATAGAGAGGAGGAGTCATTCTGCTTTGAGCAGAGTGAGAAGATGAAAACTGTCCTGTAAATATGAATTCACTGACTTGAACATGTGTGTGATGAAGGTCCCAAGCTGTGCCAGTAGTCACAAGGTAAGATGAACCTTTCTCTTTTTCCCCTTGCTGCTCTCCCCTTCTTTCCAGAAAAATAAGTAGGGTACTGACCTCATTATTGGCCAGCACCGGTGCAGGTGATGCCCTGGATGCAGGTGATGCTGTTTTCAGCAACATTTGGGTGTAGATTGAAGCTGTCTTGCCCACCCTTCCAAATTCTATGCCTGTAGGGTGAAACCTTCCTTTTGAACAGTCTCAGATTTTTTAAATGTTAAGTGTGATACTTGAACCTGTTGTTGCACAATATTTTGGGAGTGAGTTTGTTTGTTTGTTAAAAAAAGAGACAAAATGTTGTATTCCTTGATAATACCTTTTTTTTTTAGACTGGATGATTTTTTTTTTTTTTTTGAGAAGAGGTTCATTAGCCCCTGCAGAATGGGGTGCTGAGATGATTGTTACAAACACAGGCCTGTCAGGCACCCGGATATCCTGGGTCATGGGAATAGTGTGGTGTTGCTGGTGGTCCTGGGAGCATCCTGACTGCCTCCCCTTTCTGCCAGGAGCAGGGTGGCTCTGTGCAGGAGTCTTTTGTGGGTCAGTCAGCTGTCCCTCTCCCACCCCATGACCATGTGCAAGGCAGGACTGACGACGCTGGAGGCCTGTGGCAGAGGTGAAGGAAGAGGAGTAGGTTCCCAGGGCGGGCTGTGGCAGCACAGGGCAGTCCCTGGAGTGAAACAGCTTTGGGGACAGGGCTGACCCACTCCCAGCTCTGCCCCCCACGCCCCTCCATTTTGGCAGGGGGATGCAGGAGAAGGGCTTGGTGGGGAGCTGCAGTGGTGCAGAACCTCCTTGTTCCTGTCCCTCTGTTGCGCCGGGGTAGGTACATGAGCGGGTGTTATACGGGATTATTTTACAAGCTGTTACTGTACAAGCTGGAACACGCTTGAGCCCTTAATTAAAATGCTCTAGTTAGGGGCTGTCTGCATAGAAGCAGCCCCGTTTTCCCACATAAGAAAGGCTCATACATGAGCTTGCAGGGAACCACCCAGAAAGACGGATTTTAAAGTGTCGTGGAGAAACTCGTCTTCACAGAGCGTCGTCTGTGAGCCAAGGTAATCTGTGCTTCAGGACTGGCCCTGCCAGCAGCAGGGCTGTACTGAGCCTCGTGTATTATATGGAGAGGCTTTCTTGAAATGATGGGTGGAGAAGGAAAGAGAGCAGGAATGAAGTCTTGTTCCACTCGGGGCAGAAGTGAGTCACAGCCCACCTTTGTTACTGCTGTTTGCTTGTCCTAGGAGGTATGTGACAGTGAAGTCACTGTATGTGAGCTTCAGATAAAATGGGAAGGGAAAGAGAGTGATGGGAGGCAGGGAGAAGGTGCTGTTTCATGGTGTTGCAAATGTGAGACCCATGACCAGTGAGAGTACCAGTATCACACTCAAAGTCTGCAGCAGATCCAACATGAACCCCCTCTGCCCTCTGCAAAATTTGTCTGTAGAGGAAAAGCAGTGTTTGATGAAGTGGCTCTTCGATTTTAAATGAGAGTGAGCAAGAGTCTTTCATGGAGAAATTAAAAAATTGTCCGATATCAAATTCTCTTGAGTGGAATAGATGTATTGCTCATTTTGATGAGATTTCATGGGAATAAGGTCTGTTGCTGTTGGTGGAATTAGTCGTCAGTACTGATCTCCAGCTTGATATGGCACAGGGTGGAGTGATCTGTTCACATCCCTTCTGGGACAACTGCTGTACCTGGGCTGTCTAGCCACTGTTTTTGTAGTGAGCCATATGTGGAAAAAGTTCTGCATATGTTTTGACTTCAGCTTATTATTGCTTGTCTCAGAAAACTGTGCATCAGAAACTCTACAGAGTTTGGTGGTGGTGGAATTCGGGTGGGCCTGGAGAACCTCTGTTGATGGGTAGGTAGTTGAGGACCAGCTCACACCTTGGGTCCAAGGAAGCCTAGTGTCCCCACAGTGAGGGGATGCCAGGGGTGGGACCAAGCACAGGCACAGTGTGCACATGGCCCTGCAGGTTAGAGCGCAGCAGGTTTGGGTGGAGCGAGCCTGCTAAAATCCCACACTGTGAGCTGCTGGAGCTGCTGCGCTCACATCACCTCGGTGTGAAGGCCTGTCTGGGCACACAGCTGTTCCCAGTATGCGGGCTCCAGCTCCTTGTTTGGAATTAGAAGGGGGTTTTCCAACATCCCCTTGCCAGATTCTTCCCAGCTCTATGCGTTTCTTGGTGAGGAAGTAACTTTCCCAGAGAACCGAGGAATAACCTTGTAGTGGAGCTGAGCAGGATGGAGGGCTGCAAAAAGCTGCATGGGTGCAGGCTGAGCCCAGCAGATATGTTGCTGGCCCTTTGGCAGTGTGGGGAAAAGCCGGATCATCCATCAGGAGCAGGAGAGTGGGTGTCATGTGCAGGCACTGAGGCTGTTGTGTATGGGAGTGCCTGTGCTGCCTGTCTGTCTGTCATCACTGTGCTGCAGGCAGACAGATGGACAGTGAACCCTCATCCCTCAGGTGTAGCACTTCTCTCTTTGTGCACGCCACCTCTGAGAGATTGCACTGGCAGGCAGATAAATCTTCAATATTTGCACTTTGTGGGAGAGACTGGTCTGGAAGATTTGTGTGTGTCTCCCAAGGTGTATATCAGATTTCTCTTTTATAGGATGTTTCTGCAAGTGGAAATTTTGGCAGCCCCCTCTCATGGCTGGTCTCTGTTGGCTCTAGCTGTCCCCTTACCATAGTCTTCTAGGGATGGTGTGCTGGGGAGGTGACAGAAAATCCCCAGCTGTGGGAAGTCAGCAGGGGCGGGATTTGTGCCAGGGTCAAGGGATGGCTGGACTTTTCTTAACCACGCCTGAAAATCATTTAACACCAGATGCTTTCTCTTGTTGAGATAAATGAGATGTAGACGTATCTTTCCTAGCTCTGTTTTTTGCATATGGGGACCTCATTATTATCCTTGAGCAGCTGCGGGTCTGTATTTGTGTGCATGTGGTTTGCTGACCATCTGCCAGCATGGCTGGGTTTGGGGGCACGAGGGAGGGGGTTTAGGTAGGTTTTTCTGATCGATTCAGGTCACAGGTGTGTAACCCCCCAGCATTTTTAATGGGAAGATGGTGCCTGAAATATCTGCGTGGAAACTGAGCTGCGGGGTCAGGGAGTGCTGGGGAAACCTCCAGGGAGTCACAGGAAAGCACCATAGGTGGTGAGCAGAACTGGAAGGCATGTACCTATGGATAAGGGAAGGGTTGGACATGAGTAGTTGGTTTGGGGGTGATCCAAGACTGCCTGTTCAATCTTCAACACAAACACCAATATTTGTCCCGTTTAAGTTCAGGCGCTTGATCACGGCTTTGGAAGGAGGAAGTGAATTTTCTATCACCAGCTCTGTGAGAAGCAGCAGGGTTCAAGCCTGTATCTGGAGATGGCTTTATCCAGCCTTTGTCCTGCCACAGAGAGAGTCTCTTCCTCAGAAGAAGGTGCTCTCCAGGGAAACCACAGCTGTGGTGGAGCAGGTGCCTTGGGGTTCTGCCCTGCAGGTGGCAGAGGGACTGTGGTGGATGTGTTTTCAGGTTGCTCCCCTCCCTCAGAGCTTGGGAGGAAGACACAAGCTTGAGCCTGGCAGAGGTAGGAGGAGCAATTACTGGAAGTACAGTTAATCTTTCTTTAATTAGAAGACATGCTAAATTAAAAGGCCCAGGAGTGATCTCACAGATGTCGGCTTACTGAGAGATAATAATTGGTGTGAGAATCAAATGTTTCGCTAAGCTTTGGATCTGTGTTTGATAGCATTGTTGTGCTTTTACGTACTTAGTTTAAACTGAGAGAAACTTGACCCAAATAGAGAGCTCAAGCTTTGTGTTCTGTCTTCTTCAGGACACATTGGATAGGTTTACTTAAACGTCAGTGATAAAGATGATCATAACAAGAAGAAGAAGTATCGTGATCATCTGTTGTCTGTAAGCTTGGAGAAAAGAGCAGCTAGCCTTAGAAACCTCTGGAGAAGAAATCTCTCTCTCATGGCAACTGTGGGCTTAAACTTTTGACAGTAGCATTTTTGTGTAAATTTCCAGCACGATAGATCCAGGCTGTGAGAGGCAGGATGTTGTTTGCACAGAGCAGGCAGCCCCTTGCTTTGGGCATCAGACGCCAGAGATGCCCTGGCTCCGCTCAGCAGTATTCAGGAAAATCTGCCATCTCCTTTTCAAAGTACATCAAGAAGTTTTTCTCATTTTATTCTGGGGTGGTTTAGAAAATTCCTCTGCTGCTTTGGAGGTGGGGACTGGCTGTTACACCCAGGCTTTGTCAGTCCTGCAGGACAAGTCACTGTTGCAGTCCCTCTCTGCATCCTTTGCTGCAGGACCCCAGGGTAGCTCTGAGCTTATCAGGGTGTGGTGTGGGGCATCACCCTGCATGAGCACACAGCAAAAGGCAACCATTGGGTCCTGGTTGGGGACTTGTCTTTTATGTATAAAATTTAAGCCTCCAATTTTTTTTGAGTGTGGCATAGGACCTGTACTTTCCTTACAGTTAGCGGGGAACATCTGCCCTTGCTTTATGGGATGTCAGTGTTGGTTGAGGCTGTGCCTTAATCAGGAAGAAATCCTCTTTCATACACAGAAGAGTTTCTGTGGCTATCCTTAGAGAAAATAGGAGAAGCACTTCCGTTTCTGTTGAGGGAGAAGCACAAAGGTGGAGAGAATGATGGTGTTGATGTTTGAGGATCACTTGGCGTGTTGGATATGCCTTCAGCCTGGGTGTTCTGCGGAAGTAGAACTTGTGGCCCATGAGAAGGAAGCTTGTGGATTTTTATGGGCCTGTGAATTTGGACTTGAAAGTGCTTTCTATTACCGTCTGAGTCTGAACAATGGTGTTAGGATGAACAAAGAGATTATCATGGAAATTTTATTGATAGTGTACATAGTTACAAGGAAATAAGGACTGTTCTTCTGAAACCAGCTTTTCGGTATAGTAACACATTCAACCCAGCGCTTTTCCAACTTAAACCAGTTTTATACTAATGTTTACATCAATTGTGATGGAATTATTCCCAGTTTACTTTGGTAAGTGAGAGGAAAATCAATGGCAGTGTATTGACCTTGAAATGCACTAATTACTTGCTGTCTTGAGCTGGGTGTAGTGAAGAGCTGTTCTCTGGGTCCCAGAGAACTCGCTTCTTTACCCCTCCTTCTTGCAGCAGCCATGGATATCTGTGGTTTAACTGCTAAACCAAGGTTTTCCTGCCCCTTCAGATGAAAGATCCTGACCTGGAGCTTTTCTTTTGCCAGTTGGCACTGTGGCAAAGGGCAGTTGCTGTTTTCACAGGCATTGGCATAGCCAGGTCCCACATCCCAAAAAGAAAAGTCTGGGAGATGCTGTTGGCATCTTGAACTTGCTGTGCAACTCCCAAGAGGAGCGTCCTGGCAGAGCCTAGAGCCAGGGCAGGAGATTGGTGAGTGGGGCCTGACTGGTCTACAGTTGCCACAAAGTGGAACTGGGAAACTGTGAGGCTCTCGGGGCCTCATCCCGACCTCAGAAACACCACCCTACTGTTGAGCTGTGGCCAGCACAGGTACATTCCTTGCCTTCTCCCCACTCCACCTTTTTTTTTTTTTTTCTCAGTTTTTGCCAGAGAGAGGGAGAATATCTGACAGCTTAGGTTTTATTTATTTTGGAGTTGCTCTTAATCTCACACAAGTGTGAAGTGAAACCTGAAGTTGTATCCAGTGTTACATAAATAGTTAACCCTTCTCTCACACACCTGTTTTTGTGTGTGGTATATCTTCAGGTCACAGAAAGGTGTTTTTTCTCTCCATGTTCAGGGTCTTATGGTCTGGCTCAGACATATGATTAGATACAAGTAAAAAGAGATCAAAACATCAATCCAGTAAAGCACTTGCATTTAATCCTGTGCCTCCCCTTGAGAATAATGACAATTCTTGTGTTGTGACTATAATCAATGTTTACTATCTGAAATGTAAGTGCATACTTCTGTGCTTGGCTGACTCAGTGCCCAATTTTTTATGTATGTAGCAGGAGGGAAGAGGACTGCTGGCTGAAGAGCAAATATTGCAGATGCTCTCTTATCTCATCTGTGTGCTCACACAACTTTACATCTGCACAGTCAGATGGCTCTGACAGCAGCACAGGACCCTGCTGAGGGTTGGGGTGGTTTGGGGGTGCTCTGCTGAGTGGTGTGAACCATGCAGCTCACCAGGGTGGTTGCTTGCAGAACTGGTTTGCATTTGCTTTTGCATTGGCCCATGCTGTGGTGACAGATCTAAGGCGCCCGTAAAATTGTTCCAGTGAATAAATGGCAGCTTCTTTTAAAAAGCCTTCAAGAAAAACTGTTACGGGTAACAGTACAGCCTCTAGAACAAGAGCCACATTCACCTTGTGTTTACAGCAAAGGCTGCTTGGCTATCTGGAAAGTATGTCTTCCCTTTTCATCTCAAACACAAGGAAGTCCTTTTTGTGTGTCAGTTGAGAAAGAAAACCACAGAAGTTTCCTCTTCTTTCAATGTACTCTGCCCAAAACACGCTTTCAGGAAATGCTTGTTCCTGCCTGAGAGAGTGCTGGAAGCTCTGCAGTTTGTAGCACAAAACACATGAGGCTAGATCATTTTGCAAGCTGTCTTAATGCACCCCTCAGTAGTCCTAAAATGAGGCTAAATAGTGCCAAGTAGCTGACAATAGTAATTTAAAGAAGACATGCCAATATGCAAGTTTTTCATCAAAACTCGTTAAGCTCATTAAATATTGTTAGTCCTGCTACTTTTAGGTATGACAGCTTGCAACTTCTGGCTGCTTGTGTAATTTGTACTGCCTCGTTGTATCCATATAAAATACTTGTTACCTACATTTGTGTTTACAGCTTTTTCTTTGCTTTTCCTTGGGAGGAAAGTGCAGTCTTTGAAGAAAAGAATTAGCTGATAAGTGAATCTATTTTCTCTAGTGGTCAGAAACCATTTATCTGACTTTTGACTAGAGCACTGACTCTCTGTCAGTTTTATTTTAAAGTCTTCCAGCATTTCTCATTCAGCAAGAAATCTTGTGTTAAGTAATGTAGACTGGACATCTCCTTTTGCAGTCAGCCATGGAATCCGATTGATTGTTTGTATAAGTTTTGTGCAAATGTCAACATTATGCTTTGCTTGTCCATGACTGATGATGATTGATGTGTTTTGGCACACTGTATTTGCTCATAATTCATGAACTTGCCTTTCTGCCTGGGTTCATAACTGGCCAGAGTTTACAGCTGTGTAAATCAAGGTGGCACTTGAGCAGTCGTGATCCCTGTAGACCTGAGACTCCTTTCGATAAAGACAAGTTGTCTCATCTCATTTACGGATGTGGCGTTTGCATTACTGTGGGGCAGGAAAAGGCGCTTGTGGTGGAGATGTGGTTTGTGATTGCTCATCTCCTTGGGTTTGAATTTGTACCCAGCCCAAGTGGCAGAGCAGTTGAAGCTGGGGTTGAGTATGGACGCAAACAGGCAGCATTCTGCCAGCCTCTGCTTTCTAGCAGATCTGCGGCATGTTTTATACACAGGCTATACACAGGGAGGCTCAGCAGTGAAAGAAAGAAATGTTTCTGCATTACAGAGCCTATTTCTGCTCTCATTTTCATTGCTGATGAAAATGCTGATGGTAAGCTCTAGTTTTCACAGAGTTTTCTTGCTTTTAACCCGGCTAGCGACCTTCAGAGTGCCCTAATCCACACAGTATGGTCTCTGGACAATATTCTGGCCAAATTACTCATCACGGTGGTACAGTCCCCAAAAGGCTTTAAATGATGCATTAAGCAATGCAGTAGCATCTGCCACATGTGGTTCCTGCTCTCGGGGATGTTTATGTACGGACAGCTCTGTTTTGCTTTGTGCTTTGGAGGGATGGGGATGTGCCTGTGAGTGAGGGAGAGGTGCATGTCACCTGTGTGCATGTGGCTGGTCATAAAGAGGTGCTCAGGGTGTCAGAGCTGCAGCATTGACCTGGCAGAGACTTCAAACTCACACGGTGCGAACAGCTGCGGAGGCTTCAAGGAGGCACCTTAGGCGTCTCCCTGATGGCAGCCTGATTACTCAGCCCCTGTTGGGTCTGAGCCCCAGCAGCAGAGGTGAGGAGACTGTGGGTGCTGAAAGCAGCAGAGGTGAAGTGGCTCCTTGTGCAGCATCTGGCAAGCAGTATACATGACAAAGGGTCAGTGGACATTTGGAGCAAGGGCTCCATTCTGTAGAAGTGTAATGCTGTGGGCAGCCCTGGGGGAGCCTGTTGGGCTGCTCACTGGATGGGACCAGAGCAAGAGGAATCATCTGCAGTGGAGGGGGGAGCACAGCCCCCCTTGCCTGTGCACCTGGCCATGCAGCATGAGTCCCATGGCTGGTGTGTGACACAGTTGGGAAGAAAAAAGCTGCTGAAACCATCCCAGCTTTTGCTCTGGTGACATGTAGGAATGTGGATGTGACAGTGACAGCATGCATTACCCTCCTGGTTCACCTCCAGGATGACCTCCCCGTGGCACTGTGAAGGCTGTACTGCCATTGCTGACCACATGAAGGGCTGCACAGTGTCCGGGGAGATACGAGTGCTTGTGCCGTGCTGTGAACAGCTCCACCTCTGTGTAGACAACTTGCTATAAATATATGGTCTTGTCTGCAAACACCTCTTGAAGCACTGTTACCTTAATCAGCAAGGAGGTTAATAGCACTGAGGGTGCTTGGCCTGGAAGAAAAGGAAGGTGCAGTCTTCTGTACATCAGTAAATTCATGCCAAGAATTACTGCGGAATTTAAATATGTCTTTAGTGACAAAGAGATGTTTGTGACGATTAACATTTGCCTTAGCAAATTCACACCTGGAGCACAGGTGGGTTTTACTTGAACCATACGTGTTTGGGATGCTGGGTTAAATAGCTGGGGTTGTGACCCGTAACTGGGGAATCACAGAATGGTTTGGGTTGGAAGGGACCTTAAAGATCATCTAGTTCCACCACACCTGCCATGGGCAGGGACACCTTCCACTAGACCAGGTTGCTGAGAGCCCCATCCAACTTGGCCTTGAACACATTCAGGGATGGAGCATCCACAGTTCCTCTGGGCAGTCTCTTCCAGTGTCTTACCAATAATGCTGAAAATAGCCCACATACCAACCGGGCCCTTGTGGTGGTGTGACTATCACCGATTTGATTTTATTGTTCAGAAGGTTCTGCTGCTGCTGGTTGCATTGTGGTAAGCACATTTCTTGCATTCAGAAAGACTGTCTCCTTTCCTTGCAAGCCCAGTATCTTGTGGGCGGATGTGGGGAGGGAGAGGGTTGAAGGTTGGACATTCTCACAGCTATTTTGTCTCAGGCCTCTTGGGGAGTTGGTAGAAGTGGACCACAGTCTTTCTCATTTCAGGCTAGTGCCTGAATACTGAGGTGACATTTGTTAATGACGAAGCAAAATGTAATAGCTCAGGGAAAAGCATGACATCTGTAACACTGACAGATGTAATAGTTGTTGGGATCCAGGGCTTGGTATTTCTTTCAGTATAAAGAGCCTGAGTGGATTCCTTGCTGAGATTAACAACTCTGAATCAAACCTGTGGACAGCAGGAAAAAATAGATTGCTAATTATTTTTGCTGAAATTAACACCTCTGAATCAACTTGGTGTACAGCAGGAAAAAGATACAGATACCCAATTATTCTAGAATGGAGACACTATTTCAAATCCTATTTGCATTTGGAACAGCATCCAAATAGTCAGCGGAGTGTTTCTGGGTCTCTTCAACCCTCCTGGAGAGCGAGGAACCCTGTGTTTAGGTTCAAGGTGGTACAGACCTCTGGATCAGTGGGTTTGACTGGCAGAGACCTGAGTTCAGCCCCAGCTGCAGTAGCTGCATTCCCAGCAGCAGTGGATATTGAGAGAGGCCTGTGGAAGGTGCTGCGACGCAGAAATGTCTAACAGGGAGGGGGCAAAAAAGAGCTGTATTTCTTGGGCTTTTTTTTAGCCAAGGGAGATGGAAATACTTTTACAAGGTTGTGTCATGCTCCCCAGTGTTTGAGTTTCAGAAAATAGTTAACCTCTTGAAAGAAAACTCAAGGTAGCTCCATGAAGAGCTGGAAGAGAGAAGACCAAAGAAAAAATTTAACTCTATCTAGAAGTGCAGTTTTTTCTGCGAGGGCTATCAGGATGAGCTGTCTCTCTCCTTTATCTTGGTGAGGCGGCTTTTTTGAGTGCAGGTGGCATAACTGCTGAACTGCCTCCTCAGTATGTGTTCCTTTGTATTATCATAATCTTGAAAAAAGTGAAGAAGACAAGGCAAAACATGCTGGCAAACCCAGACACAGTTAATGCAGTGCTGTGGAATTTGTGTCAACAAACTGAGTGATTCTGAGATTACGTTGTAGTCCGTTGTGGAGATACTTAAAACCCCGTCGGTGGCAATGCTGGGAGAAATAAAGGGTTTAGAAAACAGAATATAGCTTCATTTGGCAAAGAGTAGGTGTGAGCCATATGGAATCCAGATGTTCCTGATGCCTTCTGAAAAAGTAACAAATCCAGAGTCGCTGAAGGAGGAATTTCAGACTAAACAAATGAGAAAAATATGTGGCTGAACACAACAGAGCTTTTGAGCACAGAAGTCTCTCCTGCCTCTCTCACCTCTTTGCCGTAGCTCCATTTCGATGCCTTCTGTGGGAATTTTTTAATATAATGTAGAGAAAAGCACATCCTGATAGGCAGAATAGTGTCTCAGCATCTGTCTGCAGTCTGAAGTTTGCAAACAAGGCAAGGTGCTCCATTTTGAGAGATAACAAAGAGAAAGATGTTTAAGAGGCGGAAATAAATAGAAAATGTAAAAGATCAAAAAAATTCTCTAATTTTCTCACTCCTTTCTTTCTGTATAGGGATCAGTATTTTCTCTTTATATCCTGGTGCTGAATGGTAACTTTTTATCAATAATACATGATTTGCATTTGCAGCGTATTACCTCATTTGCATTTTACTTGTCAAGCAACTTGAATACAAAGAGGTAGAGGCCCCAGCTCTGCAAACATCTATATGTATGAATAACAGTTCAATTAAGCAGAGATATACATATGCATGTGTTTTCAGGGTGGAAGACTCTGTGCTCCTTGTGAGGTTAATTTTGGAAGTTTGAGGTTTATTCAAGTTGAGAATAGAGCCCATGTCTCTTGATAGGCAGAATACTCCAAAAGCCATTCTTCATTAAATGAGTGAATCTGCCTTGTGTTTGCATGGAAAACAGGTTTCCTGATAATTCGAGCTATTTTTCTGTACATGAAGAAGAAACAAAGGATGATGGAAATATGTGTGACAGGTAGTGTTTAGGAATTCAGGACCATATTCCTCAAAAGCCTGCACCACAATTTCTTAGTCTTGCATCAGCTGCATTTTTCTGCTGAAATTACCAGATCCTAAAACTTTGTGTTACCTCCACCTGGGATACTTATGCCAGAAGAAGCCCTATGCCTAAGTGCAGACATAAAGGCAAATTATGTCTGTTGTCGGATTAATTATTTTGGTTTGGGTATACAAGAGGAAAAAAGAGAGGTTGAAATGTAAAATTGTTCTCTAGATTGAAATTACCTGAGTGTTAGGAAAAGCCCATTTCTGTAGGCTGTGTGCTAGGAAGATGCCCCTGTTGTGTACCTACCCTAGGAGTGTGTCAGGTGTGTGGGATTGTGCTTTGTAGTATATCTTGCCTTTCCCTGACCTCCTTCTGAGGGATGAATAAACTTAATCTGCCAGAAAATGAGTGAGGTCTACCGGAGTAGACTCCTTATAAAAGTAGCAGCCCCAGCCAAAAGTTTGAAACCAGCAGCCTCCACCTGCCCTAAGCTTGTATGTACGACAGACTAAGTATAACTGCAGTATTCTTCTTGTCAGGTTCACCTTGTCCAAATTAAGCTAGGAAATTGGTTTTCTTGTGGCATGCTCCCAGCATTTACTCTCATTAAGACTTCCTGCTAATGTGAGTGCTCAGCAGTATTTTGCCTTTGCAGATAACAAAGCTAATGGGTGAAGGCTGCAGCTAATGGATGGCCTCCTCAGTATTCTGTGGGCTGAGAAAAACGCCATTCAACTTGGAGGATTTGGCCTGACTTGTAAGATTTTGCACTTCTGGATAGCTCATGAAGCACAGGTACCCTGGGCCAGCTGTTCCCCTGGGGTTGTGCCAGGTCCAGTCAGGAGAAAATGACCTTGGACCACTGAATGCAGATGGTCACAGCCAAAATGGTGGAGAGGGTCAAGCTGTGGGCAGAAGTACCCTGTGTTCTGGTACTTTCACAGCACCTTCCCAAAAATGCCAGCCCCTTGCAGAGCTGCTGATGGCCCGGCTGGCCTGCCTGCTCCCCAGCCCATGATGATTCTAGAGCCTGGCTGTTTGCATGGATGGGAGACTCTGTCTCCATCCCCATCCGGGAGCCACCATGAGCAGATGGAGAAATGCTGTTGGGTTTCTGAGGACACAGCTGGAGCCAGAAGAGGACATGGTCTGGGAGGGAGGGAGAGAGGGAGGGATGGAGAACGTCTGGGATATTTGCTCTTGTGTGCTGTTGAGGTGCAAAAAGACCATTGATGTGGGTAGT
Source organism: Melanocharis versteri (assembly GCA_013397845.1). NCBI lineage: Eukaryota > Metazoa > Chordata > Aves > Passeriformes > Melanocharitidae > Melanocharis > Melanocharis versteri. Next base: position 679,732 of record VZTG01007653.1, read on the forward strand.
TCTCTCCAAGTCTGAGCCACTAATGTTCTTTTTGTTCTCTCTGAATGAAATAGAAAACAGCAAAACCAAGTAAGGTGGCATAAGACATGAGGGTCAAAGTACATGTTCTAGAAAACAAAATAAAGAGTTTTCAAAGGGGTGTTTTCTAAGGTTTAAAACATTTTGCTTTTACGTGTGTGCTGCTTTATTAAGATGCTTTGAATCTCAAGCTGGAGTTTTTAAGTTGTGCTTCCTTGTCTACTTAAGCAAGGTGTTGTTTTGTTCCTACTTTCAAAGCTGTTGGTGTCAGGTTTGGCTTTTTTGATGTCCTGAAGCACGTGTGCCAGCATTGTGGCAGCATCCAGCTGCTGTTTCACTGGGAAATGGTGAACTCCAGGATCTCCTCTTTATTTCAGGACTTACATCAACAGTTTTCTGACATTTGGGACTGTTTGTTTACTATATGCATGCTCTAGATACATCCATAAAGGTCTATTGTGGTGTAAGCAGTCTTGAAACCTCCTTTTGGTCTGGAAACATTACCTTCTGAAAGTAATGAAGCCTTAAATGTTCACTTGGTCTGTTGTCAATATTAGCTGAGAGTTCCTGAGCTTGGAACTACACACAGAGATGTGTGGAAGGTGATCAGAAGGGCACTTCAATGTCTGTTGCCTTTGGAACTACAAGTGGGGTCCTGTTTTCTGTGTTAGTGGTATTCAGGGAGAGAAATGCCATTAGGACATTCTGTTTTCTTGTCTTGCACCTTCTCAGATTTTCTTGGTTTATTCAGTAGTTGTTTTAGCAAGGTGAAGTTCATGCGAGTGGTCATGTGGGAAGGTCAGAGAGGATCGTTAAATGACTGAAGAATTGCCATTGAAGACACAAATGTCAGTCTAGATTCAGTCACCCCTGCTTCTGACCTCAAATAAACATGAGATTTGGGATGTATGGACACACAGTGGTTCTTCAGGTGTGAAAAAAATGACTGCTACACTGCCGTAATGCTCATCATCCTGTTCTGTTGATGAAGCTCACCCTTGAAACACATGCTCCCTGGGCTATGTAAAGGTCTTCTTAAATAACTTAGGAATACAAACATTTTTACCTGGAATTAGGAGTCAGCAAGCTCCTTTGGAGGATTTTAGCAGTAGAGCTGTGAGAGATGATTCAAGGAACTGAATTCATAGTCACCAGGAAGTGCTAATGATGCTGATACAGAAAGACAGTGCTTCCCCTTGGCGATTTAATGATGGAGAGAACAAACTGAAGGCTCCCAACCTCTTGGTATCAGGGCCCTTAGAGACGGCAGACAAATCTTTGCTCAGTGCAGCAAAGAAAAAGCTCTTGGACATCAACGGTCCCTGAATTCTCCGGGGTTTTGTGCTGCCTGTTAGAGCAGAGAACCTGCACAATGACCCAGATGGGCTGTTTAATGAGGTGGTTCTCTAATGAGGGGATATCGTTTTAAAGCTGAGCAAATAAAGTGTGAGATGTAGTTTCAGATGCTTTCTCTTTTGGGTCTTACTGTGTGTACTGTGTGTTTGGCTGTCCTAGAGTCGAACAGGAAAAAAAATAAGGTGGACAAAAACTCTGGCATTGCAAAGCAGTATTTCACAAAAGCAGATTTGTCCTGTGTTTCCAGATTGCCTGGAATATTACCTGTTACAGATGGAAAATCTGTTATGGTTTTTTATTTTTTGTCCCAAGAGAAGGTACCACTCTGTCTCTGTTCAGCCAGAGAAAAGGTGGCCAAGAGCACATTGCAAACACATCGATGTGGAGCCATCTATCTCAGTGACAGGAGGACAAAGAAACACAGCGGGTGTTTTGGTTACTTTTTCTTTCTTTGTTATTGTTTTTCTTTAGAATGAGGGACTAAATCACTGTAATCTCCTGTTATTTCTGCTTTTCTTCCAACTTTACAGTAGTTTTTGCAGGTCTCTCTCAGTTTTGTGGGAAAGCCCCAAAACCAACAAAACCAAAACCTGGCAGTGGAATAAAACCATGTGTGGCAGAGTGCGTGCACAAGAGAACAAAATGATGATTGCAGTAGTAAATTTAATCTGGCAGTTCCTAATTCTGAAACACATGACTTTGTGACTTTAATTTTTGTTTGGTGTGGTCTGGGCATACAGTAACTAAGCTGTTTCTAAAAGTTATGTTTTCTGATTGAGCTGTGTGGAATTTGCTGCAACTTTTGTGAATTATCAACCCAGAAGTATTGATTTGTTTCTTTATTTTGTTACCTATATATTGATGAGTACAGTAATTTTACTGCATATGTGTGGCTTTTTCCAGGTTTTTAGGGTTCTTTGGTTGTATTTAGTGCATATCTTAAAATATGTGCAATTTTTGTCGGCCGTGTTATACTGGGCTGTGAAGTTTAATTTTAGTCCAAGTCATGCTCACTCTGGTCACTTAAACACTACTGGATTGTTAGCAGTATATTATAAGGTATAGACTGCTTTTGCCATTTAGGGGGATGTACATTGCTTTAAAAAAATCAGTCTTTTTTTAAAAAAAGCCTTTATTTTTTACAGCCTTACAATAAAGACAGATAGTATGTGTTTGTAAAGTATTTATAGAAATATAAAAGTGGTAAGAACAGAAAAGAAGGAATCCCTTCACATCACATCTCATTTATAGTTGGTAAGTGCCTCATCTCTTCTGCAGCTCTACGAAACCTTTTTCTTTGAGTGAAGATCAGTTACGTGGAGGGACAGATTTATTGCTGTTCCCCCATGAACCTGATTGTGGGCGGTTTTTTATGAGTATTGTTTCCAAGGGTTGTATTTTCACGCGTGTGACGGCGCAGTGGCCGCCCGTGGTTGCTGGGAATGGGTGTAGGGCAGGCTGGAGCTGTGCTGGTGTTGCCAAGTCCTGCTGGCATGGCTGTCAGCTGGCAAAGCCTGACCAGCAAAAAGCCCCAAGGGTAGATTCCATTACATGAGCGAAATGGCAGCTTTTTGGTGTTTCTGTATTGCTGCGGCCAGGCTCTAATGATGCAGCTTTTTATCTGCTTGTGGAGCTGAAGATTAGGAGGAACTACTCCAAAAAGACACCTCTGCTTGCAGAACTTCCAGTGTAATTTCCACTTTTTTCAGGTTCTCCCCCCCCACCTCCTTCTGCTTAATCCCCACGGCACTTGGCAAATGTTTCCACTCTCTTTTCTGGGTAACCCTACAGATAAGAGACAGCCTTTGGAGTAAATCCTTGTATCTCTTTATCAGCTCATTTTATGCTATACCCAGGTTTTTCTGATATATTTGCTTCTAACAGCACTGGTCTGTACGATTCACGGATTTACAGCTTTCTTGTCTGTATATCAAGGCAGCAATAACATTTTGAATTGAAGACTTGTAGTCTTCAAGAGTTCGAGGTGTAGATAATTTTTTTTAATTAGTGAATCTCATTTAAGATGCTAAGCAGAAATACCCTCTTCTCAGTTGGTGAAATTATCCCAGTTGACTGTGAATCACATACAATTACTGTATAAACTGGATCACTTCCTAGGTGCAAATTGTGCTCTAATCACACCTTTCCCTCTGCAGCAGCCTGCTAACTTCACCATCCTCCAATGCTGGCCCCAGCTGTTGGCCTTTATCAGTCTTGGGTGTTGGGTAGGGTACACTTGGAGGACTTGGGAATAGCAGCAATGGCCAGATTTTTAAGATTGTTAAACCTTATATTGTTACATTTATGTTTGTTTTCCTAACACAGTCAGTTGCAGTGCCCAGCTATAGAAGTGAGTGATTTCTTGCTGATCTGACACCAGGCTTTGTGTTGAGCCCTGTACTTAAATCTCCAGGTTTTCAAGCTGCAGCTTGGTATAAAGGCTTGATGATGTAATTATTTTTGTTGGCAAGCCTAACACTTCAAGATGTTCCAGAGTGAATAGTGATGGAGTCTGTCAAGTGCTTTCTTGAAATCTCTGAAGTTTATGATGAGTGAATTTTGCCATTCGGTGCTTTCCTCAGTAATTAGCCTTACAGTGCAAATCTGTTCAACACATGAGCTTTCAGGTCAGATTGTTCACTCCCTTCCTCTTCTAGATTTTCATGGAATTTTTTTTTCATGTTTTTTGTTAATATCAGTTCTTTGAGTACACTAAATAAAAATTTATGGGACTTGATGCAAAGTTTACATAAAATGACAGAGAAAAGCATTTCTGAAAAAATTACCGGCAAACTGCATTAAATCTTGCCAGCCTTTTGTGAGTACCCATCACTGAGTCTGGGTATGGCTGCCAAATGTTGTTTCCAGCAAAGACTAACAAACCCCAGATGAATTTTAGGTTAAATTACTTGTAAATACTTGTCTTTCGCATGTGTTTTCAGATGAGGTGGTTAAACAAAGGCTTTGCAGAGATAAGTGTGTTCTGCCTCTTGTGTGGATGGGTTGCACACCTTCTGGATGTCTCCCTTGGCATCTCCTGCTTCCCATTGGGATTTTGTAAGTAAGTGATTAGCAAGCTGCTGATGGGATCTAGTTATACCCAAAAAAGAAAGAGAGGACCACATTTTCCCAAGTGTTTAGCTCAGTGGTCATCTCGGTGACTCTGTTGCTGTTACTTCTCATTTTTCACTGTACTGATGGAGAACTTGAACTGGTACATTATTTTTATGGTAGGATTTTAAAAAGCCAAACAGCAGGTGAGTTGACAAATAAGTGTCCCACCATTGCTAATCTTTATTGTGCTGACAATAAAATCAGTATTTGTTTTGCCTTGTCTGAAAGCTGTTTCCTGCGGGCTTCATCTGGTTTAGAATATTCTTCTGAATCCGTGGTTGTGTTAAAGTCATTCATCACTGTCTCTTGGTTTTTTTATTAAACTTCTCTTAAGAACGAAAGGGCGATGCATTTACATTTTCAGGAAGAGCTGAAAGCAAGGAAATGCTGTGACATCCAAGCCAAAAATTTTCAAATTGTATTAGATTTAAAATCACCATGTTTTACGCAGTTATTAATTTCTGCTAAGTCCTTTGTGGCATGTTTGTGTTCAAAACGTGACATAGAGAGAGGGATTCTGCAAAGCACTTGGGCTCTCCAGTCCCACCAGGCAGCTCCAGCAGTGAGGGGTGGTGGGACCCTGCTCTGGCACTTGGCCCCCGGCTTCTGCCTCTGTCCCCAAACCTGCAGGGGTCTCTTCTGTTTTTATGCTGCTAAAGCTCAAAGTGTTGGAGTGATTTAAGAAACAATGATAAGGTCATGAAACAACTTGCAAAAAATTATCTCTCCTTTTGGGACTTCTGCATGAATTATATGTGTATTACTCCATATTTTTATGAAGTCTATCAATACGGATTCCTTTCTGTAGTGCTGAATTATTTTCACTGTCTTCTCTTTCCCTAGAAGACAACACAAGCTTTTCTTTGGCATTCTTCTTTATCTTCCCCTCCCCCACCCCCAGAAAAGATGAAAGAAAAGCAGAAGGCTTTGATAGATTTATTGCCTGTAAATCGATGAAAGGTGCTACTAAAAATCTCAGACTGAATGGCTGAGATACCAGTGAGGATCCAGTTAAGAACCATGTCTGATGTGGTCAGTAAAGTTCTCTGCCTGTTTGATGATTTTCCTAAAGCTCCAACTCTCGGATTCCTGGATTTTCTTGAGAACTTTTGGTCTGACATGCAGGAGAACGTAATTTCTGTTTTTCTTGTTTGAAGAGAGAAGTTTGACAACATGACTAGAGCAGAGTGTGTGCTGAAAGCTGTGGAAATAAAGCAGCAAATGAAAGAACTCCAGTTTTACTCATAAAAAAATTATTTATTTTTAGTCCAGTTTTGGGGCTTTTTGACATTTGGTTTTCCCAGTAACAAAATGTTTTAAAGTATCTTTGAGACTGTTAAACAGTTCAACTAAGCTACTTCCTAAAATTTCACTGCCCTTGAATATTTGCTCTATATGATTTGAAATGTCTGTTCTTTGGTTTTGAGGTTTTTTCCCTCTTTCCTTTGACTCTCCAGGTAGGCTGTACAGTTTGGTGAGCTGTTTAATGAATATAAAGTGTGCTTTCGTCCTTGCATTTTTCTTTTGATTTTTTTTTTTACAAGGCGCCGTTTTAAGAATTGAAATGTTAGACATCTGGATTTATTAAAGTCACAGTGCTGGGTGAGGGGAGCATTTTATTTTAAGAGCACTTCATTTTCACCTCTGGATAGCCGAGTTATCTTTGAAATGCCCCTGAGGAGCAGAGCATGTGCCCTTCTGCTGCTGAGGCCATGTCATCAGCCCATGTTTGAATGAGCCACCATGAAGCTCCCATTTTTAATTTTCAGAGTTTCTTTTGAGAATTGGTTTGTTGATAGAACCTACTGAGAGAGCTGCTTATGTGGCACAGTGCTTCTCAAGGTGCTTTCTAGATGTCACTGAAGTAAGCTTCCATGGCATCACTAGTTTTACATAGGAATAAACAGGAGTGTGCATTGATGTTTTTGGAGGCCAAACAAGGTTGGGCTTGTGGATTAAGACCTCTGAACTCTGGTTTTGTTGCAGGTACTGATACCTCTGCTCCTATTCAAGGTAGCAGATTGGAAGTAGTACACCTTAATTGTGTAAACTGAGAGGTCTAAACATACCCACTGGAGTCATGGAGGCCTGCGGAAAATGAATGCTCTAATATTAGTTAATTGCTTTGAAGATATATATTGAAAATAAGAGTTCTAAGTATCTTGGTAAATATTGTTTCCTTTATTACAGCAGTGTATCTCATTTTATGGGAGTCATTTGCAGTAGCACTCAATTTGTGGTGCTAAAGCAAACCCATCAATGTGCTTTACAAACTTGAGGGCTGCTTTGTGCTGGTGGCTCCCCTAAGCCAGAGGATGCTCACCCGCACGTGCAGCTGCACGAGCTAAAAGCTGAGCCCATTTCCGTGCCTGCCTGCAGCCACAGCCCGCAAACCACACGGCACCTACAGATGTCACGTACGTCCCTCAGGGGGACAGAGCAGGTCGTTGTCACAGGCTGGGGTGGCTGCAGAGCGCTCCTGCAGAGGTGAGGAACCAGCCCAGCTCAGGCCATGCTGGTTTCCCTGCCCTTGGGCTGGCAGTGGTGTGGCTGTGTCATCAGCCTCCATGCTCTTCCCTGGCCACCCTCACAGATTCCCGGCTGTAGGCTATGGCATGTGGAGATTTGGTCAGCAGCCAAAAATAACTAACAGAGGGAATTGAATAAAGAGAGGGTGTTGGCACAGGCATGGGCACACCCGTGGGGAGCTGTCGCTAGAGCAGGATTTCCACAGGCAGCCAGTTCACTGGTGTTTGTCACCAGCTGAGTTCCAGCACAGCAGGCAGCTTGCAGGCCTGTGGGAGTCACCTTCCATGTCCAAAACTGTGGGGTCTGCCCAGCTTAGCGGCAGCTTTTCCAGCGTGTCCAGCATGAATCTGCATTCAGTATCAAAACAGGGTATTAGCCAAAAAATTCAGTTGTTACTAGTCAAATATCTTGCACCTGGACTGCAAGGTGGGGCACTGTGGGGTTCCTAGGTCAGGGAAAGTGTGGTGTCTTAGGTGCTTGCAGGGGTTTGTGTGGCTGAGATGATGTGCTGCACAAATTGGGGCTTGACAGGACCTGAAAGCTTCATGGTCAGTAGATGAACTGCCATTATCCAGCTGAGAGTTGACAAAAACGTGTTTCCACCCGGTCTAGGTTCATAGAATCATAGAATGGTTTGAACTGGAGGGGACCTTTAAAGGCCATCTAGTCACACCCCCTGCAATGAGCAGAGACATCCTCAACTCAATCAGAATCCTTTGAGCCCCATCCAATCTGACCCTGAATGTTTTCAGGGATGGGACATCCACCATCTCTCTGGGAAACCTGTGCCAGTGTTTTACCTCCCTCATTATAAACAAATTTTATCCTTATATCTAACCTAAATCAACTCTCCTTGTCTCATGAGAGTCTTTTCCTTTGCAGGTTGTACAACCCCAACTCTCTGTCTGTTTTCTTAGAAGTGCTCCAACCCTCTTATCATCTTTGTAACCTTCTCTGAACCCATGTCTACAGGTCCATGTCTTTCGTGTGCCGAAGACCCCAGAGCTGGATGCAGTACATCTCTATTAATATATTTCTGGTCTTTGGATAAGACATTGTCTTAGCTGTTGTCCTGAATGTTGCCTTCATCCAAAGCAGATCTGCATGTTTTAGCTGTCCCTAGGATGCGTAATGTGCCTCTGTGGTACTATTACATATTTTGAGTATCTCTCCTTGCTTGCTTCAGAGTGATTTCTTGGTCAATCTGCTTTTGAAGCACCTAAATTAAGGCCTGCTGTACAGTTAAAATGAAGCGCAAACTGGTGTTGGCTTCCACAGAGCTGTCCTTATATGTTGCTGCCACATGCCCCAGCAAATTGCTGTTAACTCAAGAAAGGTAAGAGGATGGTAGATCACATGAATGTTATCGCACACTCAGCTGTCAGTTCATTCCCCAAAAGCATGCAGAGTGGCTTAGTGTAGGGATTATTTCCCATCATTTATGCTTTTATTGTTTTCCGTCCCTACTGCTGCTTGCATTAATCTTGTATGTCCTATCAGTAAACCACAGTTCACAAGCTCCTTATCTCTCTTTTCTACATCATACTGGTCTGTGCTGACTCTTGAGTTATGTGCCTAAAGACATTTTAATCATCCTTTGATGGCACGTGAAAGGCATTGCTTCATCCTGCCTGTTTCCCATGATTCTGAAGTCATCGCAAAAATATTTTACTTGTTTTCTTCTGAGATTTTCAAGCACTATCTGTAGCAGTCATATTTTACTTCACCCCCTGTCATGATGTGCTGGCCCCAGAATGTATTGTTTGTTATATGAACAATTGCGATTGTGAAGATCATGGCTATGGATCCTGAGAAACGAGTTCAGGGCAGTTGGTGTCTACATCTGCATCTTGCTTCCCTAGCTCAGATTGTGCTGGGGAAAGCTGGACTTGCCCTTTCTGAGTCACATCCCTTCTGAAACATTTTTTAGCTTAAGAACTCCAGTGGTGGAATTTCCAGGTGGCAGCTTTGTAATCAATCCACAGCCAAACCCAAAGGACAGTTCCTCAGTTCCTCTTTCCAGCTCTCTCTGAAGAAGAAAAAATTGTCTCAAAAATTCCCGTTGTTCCCATCATGATCAGGGCAAACTCAAGGTTTGCCCACTAAACCCATTGTTAGTCACTTAGAGACATGATTAACATGAAGAATTTGGACAGAAGAACTGTCTTTCTTCATTATGCAAACCTCACATCAGAAAAGATGACCCTGTGTAACGTATCTTTCTCATGTTGCGTCTGTGTAACTTGTATCTATAATGGTGCAAGAGAAAATTATAGTTTCCCATTTAAAATGAACAGTTTAGCTTTGCCTGTGCATAGACTAGTTAGTAAATTTTTGTCTCTGAGTGCATTAAAACTTAGTTTAAAAGACCACAGAAGTAAGAGAAGTTGCGTTGACTTAATACGGTATTTTCTTGCTGATGGATTGTGCTCTGGGCACTACGTTCAGGAGCTGTCAGATGCCTGCGTGGCAGCACCCTTAGCATCCTGTGGCTTAGCCCTCGCTCAAAATGCTTTGAGGAGAAGAGTCAGATCCTATTGCCTGTTAACTTTTGAGCTGGAATGGAAGCCCAGATAAACAGGGGACAAGGCATCGTAACTCGTTGTTTGTGTGTTGTCAGCTGACTCCAGCAAGCACCCACAAAGAGGGGTGTATGTGGAGGTGGCCCTCCAAGCATGGAGGTGGCCTCTCCGCACAGCCAAATCTAACTCCTGTTCCAGCTCTTAGCAGCAAGAATTTACTTCCCTGGTTACGTACTACTGGGCAAATGAGCTCAAAGTAAGTGACGATTTTTCAACAGCGGGTATTCTCTGGGAAGTCTGGTGGATACAAACGCCTGCTTTAATTTCACATTGTATGTGCATATATATATACACACATAAGAATTCTATTTAAATCTCTTAATGAAGCTCATAGATCACTCTTGGCCTTGCATAGCAGTCCCTGTGACTAGGGTCAATGGTAGTGTGTTGTCCTCTCATGGCTGGAGACCACAAATCTACAAATGATTTAAATTGCAGAGTTCCGCCTTTTCACTAGAATAGAATTAAAATAATTAATTACGGATTTATTTTATTTTCAAACTGGAAATTTAGTCTATTTTTGTTTCTTGTCCTTCTGATGTGCAGCTGAGGCAATGAAAACTTGCTTGTAGGTCTTGTAGTGTTGTGCATTGCAATTAAATTTCATGGTGTGCTTTTATGCTGCAAAACAGTGGTTCTCATTGAATCCATGTCTTTCCCAAATAAAATGAACTTCATAATTCTCTTGTAATTCCCTGTGCTTCATATAATTGTTAGTGTTAAGAAATCTAAACCAGGGAGCATTTTGTTGTGTTTATCCATAGAGAATGTGATTGGAATAGGTACAACTTCAGTTAGTTTAGGAGCTGTAACCACCTGCATGATGCCACGAACACACATCTGTTTGTGGACTGTACCTGAGTGAAGGAAATGGAGTTTATTGTTACTGGTTTATTATTTTGGGGCCTTCCCTGTCTAAGCTTTTGACTTGAATCAGTTCTAAAGATTTATATTCATTTTCTGTGTCCTTCATTGCATATAGTGCTGCTTTAGTCAACCAATCAGTTATGTAATGCTGACCCACTGAAGCCCTGCCTGGAAGTTTCCAAACCCCATTTGGTTTCTTTCAATCTGCTTAAAAGTGAAAAGGCTAAATGAAATCAGCAGATGTGATGTAGCTGGTGAGGCAGTTACAGCTACCTGCTGTATTGTTATATGTCCCTGATTTCAGTTGCTTCTGATATGGTCCAGCAGTACTTAGCTTTTTCTAGGGCAGTCAGTTCCTGCAAAATGATTTAAAAATACTTCTTTTTCCTTTTTTTTTTAGTAGTAGGCTTTTTTGTGTGTGGTGTGTTTTTTTGTTGTTTTGGTTTTTTCTTTTTAGTTTCAGCAGAGTTGTCTCAGCTGTTTCTAAAACCAAGGCTGTGGGGGCAGAACTGCTCCGTGGTTTGTTCCTCAGCCTGGTTTTGGTGCTTGAGTATTCGGTGGAGTTGTGCTTGGAGGTGAAGCAGCTCTACAGGGCGGCCAAGGCACTGCTGAGGATTTGTCTCAGTCCCTGCAACGGCACCAGTGGGAAGATGTGAGCCCACAGGGAATGGCATTTATTCAGAGCAGAGGATGGATAAGATGCGGTCACATCAAAGTCATGCTGGAAATCACACTGAACCACAAAGATAAAATAGCAAGCGTGTTTATTCATTAACTGCTGTCTGTTCGGTGCTCTGGAGAAGGCTCTGACAGAAATGGTCATATTCCTGTGCTACCAGCGTTTTGGTGTTTGTTGGTCTGTGTTGATTTGTGAGTTCCTAGGTGAAACAGAGGAGAAGATTAATAATGCAAAGGTTCAAGTCTTCAGATTATGCATAAATGAAAACTGCGTTTGACCTTTAACCACTCTGAGAATAAATGTGCAGCCATTTCTCTCTGGGAAAAGTAATAGAGGGCACAATTTTTAAAAAATGTATGAGATATTTTAGGAATAAAACTGTGTATCTTCGTGTGAAATCCAGGATCTACAAATGCATACTCTGCATGGATTAAAAAGAACTATTAGATGTCTGTAAAATAAACTTAAGTCTTTTTCAGTTAAACTGGTAGCCATGTAATAAACTCATGCACATGAACACGGTTTGTATTATAGCTGGGTAGGGAAGAGTGTGTCTATCAGCTCTATAAAACCTGAATTATTTGAAATGGGTTCAGCCAGGCAATTTGTAGGGCAAGTGATCATAAATGTATGCTAGCAGCATAGTCTAACCGCTCTTCTTGTAATTTTTTTTTCATTGTCTGTAATGATTTTGCCATATATATATGTATATAGGTTAACCTTTACTGGTCAGAGATTATTTATTGTTGTAGGTGTCTATATATCAAAGGTCTGAATGGTGAAATACGTGCTATTAACAGGCAATTTCTATTTAGTAAGCCAAGTGGAATTTTGGAAGAATGTAAAGGTTACTTTTAGAAAGGACTGTCATCTGGCTGGCATCCAGCGTTTCCAGTCAGTGAAAGTTTTAGGTGAGTGTTTGGCTTTAAATACATGGCAAAACCCCATTGAAGCACATGCTGAAGGTTTCTCCTTTCCTGAGGGAGGATGAGTACCTTGGTCCCATGCAGCTCATGGCTATCAGTCCCAGAGCTCAGGTGTGTACAGGTGGGGGCATCTGGCCTGCTGGGGATACCCCAAGTGTTGTACCAAACCACAGAGGGACTGTGGGACATGTCCTGCTGTGGGTTTGCAGGCAGCTCAGGAGATTGCCATAATCCTGTACCGTAAACTTCGTGGGTAGGTGGTTTTTTTCCTGCTGTGATAATCTGTTTGCTTAGTGCAGCCTTAGCAGGGTAGGAGGGAGCATAGTAAATTCTTGGAGTGATGGGATACTGCCCTAAAGCCAGTAAATAACAGCTTGTGTTTCTAAACCATCTTATCATTCTTTACTTTCATTAATCACGGGCTTTCATCGTGAGGGTGGAGTGGCTAATCTGATAGTCATCTGTGCAAGCAGTTGAAAGGAAATCCTAATTACTTACCCTTTTCTGTGGGCTCCACACACTCCAGTTTACCCAAAACTTATTCCTTGGGGGGCTAACATCCTGACCCTAAGTCAGTGAGAGTTCTGCCAGAGCTGCCTGCATTTTCTTGCTGAGGCATGGCAACATACAGCAGCAGTGCAATTTTGTTCATGTATTCATGGGCTCAGGGGTTTCCTTGCAGCCCCTACATGTCATGTGTTTTTGGGTTTGATGCCGTACCGATGGCAGACTTAACTAATTCTATTTATTTTATATTTATTTTATAAAAACACATACCTAGTGCATTCCCAGAAACCTTTGGGGCTGATGGTTTAGTTGTTCGAATTTAAGGATGGTGATGATTTTAGCAGCTTTGTTATATTATGGTAGCATTGCCTGCGCCAGAGTCCAAGGCTTTGGCGTTTGTGGAAGGTGACTTAAAAAGCAAAGAGCAAGCACCCAGCTCTGCAGGAAGGGGTGTCCTTCTCCCATCAACCAGTCACCCCACCCTTGTACGGTCAGGTGTTTTCACCAGTTTGAATTGCAAACCATCCTTATTCCTGTTGTACGTGTGGTTCGCATCAGCTTTTGCATACCTAACTGGCTCCCCAGTGCAAGTGATTGCTGCATGGACCACAGGTGCTTTGTCACACTCCCCTCAATACCGTTTCCAGCTTCTTCCACCTGGGAAATGGGAAGCATGCAGTTGGTACCTACAATGGGAATGCCCCATGCTCAGTCTCAGCGCTGTGTGTCTGCTCTGCTGTGTGTTATTCATGGAATTTTGTATAAGCTGATGCTGTTCTGAAGTGAAAGGAGGGATTTTTGGCAAACAACTCCTTCTCCTGTAAAAAGCATACTAATCTTTGCAAATATTGAAGCAAATGGAGGAGGTGTTTTTTAGGGTTTTCAGAGTATTCTTGCCAAGTGTATTGTAAAGTGTTAGTGCAACTGCTCAGAAATGGAAGCATGTGGGTGTTTTTGAAATGATGTGCTTGACCCTCGAAGGCATCTGACGCATGGTGCTGTGCCAAAAGGATGGTGGCACACAGAGAAAGCAACAGAAAATATGCTCTTTTGGATCAGGCATTTTGTGCTGCTTTACTATAGCTGCGGTACCTGGAACATGAGCCTGTTTGGATTGTGTGTCTCGCAAAACCAGAAGATTACGTACTTGCGTGGGGTTATTCGTTTGCAGTTTGATACTCATTCTCTCTTCTCAAGAAGCCCAAACCAGCGTTGTTACAAGAAACTCACTGCTCATACATGATAAAGCTGCTCTTGCCTTGTGTCAAGCACTGGAGCAGAGTGGGCTGGGTCAGGAGAGGTCCCGTGTCAGCACCGTGGGGCTCGCAGGCCGTGCCCACGTCACAGTTCTGAAGGGGAAGTCTTCAGTCTGCACTGGGCATTTCAGGGGGGCTGATGGTAATGAATGAAGGAGATTACAGGCTCTGGGAAAGCGTATTATAAGCTATGAATCACTGAATCCTCTCTTGTTCTTCTGTTATCAGCTGACAGGTCTTTTTCCGTAAAATAAAACCCATTAACGCATTCTTAGTCATTTTTGGTGACTCAAAGGCTTAGACCTTCTTTGAACTCTCAGTCTAAGAGGAATTTGTGCTTGTTTTTAGCCAAACCTGTTTTTGGATGAGTTAGTACTCCTGTGCATGCCCAGAGTCACATTTCTACCAGTGTACATCCTTTCCTCCCTGAGTATGTGTCTTACATCTTGCTGCAAGAGGCACTCTCATGGTTGCACCGGGTGCCATCAAATCTGCATTTCTCTGAACTTTCTCACTTCCTGGTACTGCCAACACATTCATTGTGATCTTTTCTTCCATCAGATTCCCCACGACCTCTCAGCTTCTTGTTGGGTTGCCACACTGAAGGCTGCATGTGTTATATTTATTTGCATGTAGCAGAGAAGGAAGATGGTACTGCATTTTAATTTTTTTTTTTTTAAATCTGGATGCCTCTTATCAAAGAGTGAGACAAAACCTCTTTCCCACATATCCTGAGTTCCAGGGCAGCATAGCTTAGATCAGGGTAATCTTAAGCTGATGGGTGCTCAACATGAAATTAATGCACTATGTCAGCTCTAACATCTCCCTGCCAAAAAAATCAGAACTCTCACTGAAACTTCTATGGTCACTGTGACAGTGGAACAACGTGACTGAGCAGAGTGTGGTGTCATGCAATTTTCCTGTTGTGAAGTTGATGAAATGCCCCTTTGTGGCCAACAGGGAGAGAGCAGTGGTGAAAAACCTCAGGGAGGTGAAGGCACAGGGTGCACATCAGTGCCCTCACTGGGGGTCAGGACAGGGATACAGCTGTGGCATCAGCTGCCTCTCACTGTGCTGTCAGCACATGTGTTGGTTGTCCAGCCCATGGATGCCGGCCAGAAAGCAGCAGCTTCGGCAGTACCACAAAGACCACTTCAGGAAACTGGGGAAAGACTTTGGGGATAAGCATGAGGAGATGGATCTCCATTTCTTCTCTCATGGGCTGGAATGCTCCATGTTCACTGATTTTGTAGTTTGTTTTTCTGGTGGTTTTGAGGATTTTGAAGTTTAGTAATGCATTTTGGCAAGACTTAAGGTTTTCTTTTCTCTATATCCTAATAAAAATAAATGTAAAGTTGTAGTTGGTGATTTGGGAGCTCAGTTTCTATGTTTAGAGAGATTTAATTTTCTGATTCTTCTTTGTTTTGTAATATATAGCCTGAACAATCAAATCCATCCCATGTTCCACTTGGTTGTGCACCACTTAACTGCTCGATGCTAGCAGAATATATCCTAATTTAGTTGAATTGTTGTTACTTGTATGCCGTTTTAAGCAGCAGTGATTGCCACTCATTATCATTAGGCAAAAACTATTGCCTTTAGAAGGATCCTAATAAGGAGGACATCCCAGTTAAGTAGAATGTGCTGTGCTAAGAAACTTCGTTACAAGGAAAGATGTCACAGTCGCATTTTGTAATATAATTCTATTATCTTGTCTTCCTGTAGCATCTGCTCTGGTATCTCACAGAGGTGCTCTCTGCTTTGGATGATATAGTTAGGCTCTCAGTTCTGTAATTTTTAAGCATTATTCATTTGCTCTTCTCCTGGCTTTTCCAGGAGAGAAAGGGTGATCTCCTGTGGTTAAAATGCATAACTAGAGACCTTATGGTCTTTTCCTGGTTTTCTGTGACACTCCTTATTTCACCGTGAATCAGTTACTAAGCTCTCCTATGCTTTACTTTCACTTTTTCTATGTATTAGACATGAATTTTACCTTACCTGCTTAGTGCCAGTGCCTTGAGGTGAAGCACAGAGCTTTGTAATGCCTTTTCATGTCTTTGGGTACTGAGTGTTAAAGACACACAAAGGCAGTGTCCCTTTAGTCTCCTGATTCCTGTGCCTGCTCCACCCTTCCTCGTTTGGGCTGCTCTGCCTACTGTAAGACTCCAGTTCTGGAAACTTGATCTCACCACCTAGCTTTCCCAAGTGCTTTGCATTTTCTCCATGCAAAGCCACTCCCTGTTATTTAGCCGGGTTGGAATGTGTGGAAAGAAGACACTTTGCTCTTCTTGCCTTGAATGGTTTCCAGGTCGTCTGTTAGCTGAAAGCAGTGGCTGATATGATTAGCTTTAAAGTTTTCCCCGTGGTCTCATTTATATAAGGAGAATGTTTTCCATCTGCCTTGTCCATCAGGTGAACAGGCTGAGCCTGGGAGTGATGGCACAGGTTGTTCCAAACAATGGAGATATAGGTCTTCTTTCCAGGTGTGAGCTTCGACTGTAGCAGTTCGTGTCACTTTATATTCACCAGCTCTTGTGCTTTGGTGTCAGGGTGCTGAGCTCAGGGTGCTGCTGATCCCATATCATCCCTCAAAATCTGCAGAGCACCTGGAGGATATCCTTCTCATGTACTCATGGTTGCCATGACAGCAGAGTGTGGGGTCAGGAGAGGGGTTTTTCGGCATGTTGGAATACCAACCTTGAGGGGTTTGCACCTAGTCAAGTGTTTTGCTGCTGCAAAGGCAGCTGGCAATACTTCTGACCCTTTTATTTTTCCCATAGACCTTTATATTGTAGATCTCAACCTTTATATTGTAAATCCCAAGAATGGTCTCTGGTGCTGGAAAGTATTTTAGTACATGAGCTTGTGGAAGGAAGGTTTTGGGTTTTTTTTATTGGATGTTTTGTGAGCTCTTGAACTTCACGTGATTATTTATGAGAGCAGGAGACTGGACTCAAAGACTTTCTAATCCTGTGTTCCCATGTAATAAAATTTACAAATTGTGATGACTGAGGGGATTTCCTACTCCTAAAGGTAGTCCTCCTGGGTAAGGTTGGCATTTACTTGAGCAATGTAATATGCAACACCACGTACTGGGGACGGCTCAGGGTTAACTACCATTTTCAGGCTCATTTTGTATAGCAGTTTGCCTTATATCTATCCTGCACACTCAAATTCTGTAAACTCTTAGCATAATCCAGCTATTCCTTCCAGTGGGAGTATAAACTCTTTTCCAGATATATACATTTACTTAAGACATAATAGATAGATAAAGAGGGAGGTCAAAGATTATTTGAATTATTTTCTCTTGAAAGTAGAAGCACTTCAAGAAAAATAACAAGACAGCAGCAAAGCATTCATGCTTCTATTCAGACTCTTAAATTGGTATAAAGAAGTCTGGCACACTTTCCAAAGGAATATATGGTGAAATGTGAAAAAAGTATTTTATGGTGTTTACAGCACTTCTCTTTTTAGTGAAAACAAACGTATTTGTGTTAGGTTTCTGCTAGATTCCTCAGCCATGGATCAATTTGAATCACATTGTCCAGTGGGCATTTTTATTAATTTAATGCCATTGGAAATTTATTTTGCTTAGAGCATGGGATTTAAATAGTAAAGGAGAGGGAGGAGGCAAAGAATTTGAAATGTGGATGGGTATTGCACACCCATGAATATAGGCAGTGCAGACTTCTTACTTGCCTTTTTCTATCACTTTATATGCATATATACATATACATATATATATATGTATATATACACACATGTATGTAAAAATTCAGCAATAGTTGAGGTATGGGCATGAGGTATGAGTATGGGCACCACAGGTGCCACCACTTCAGGAAACAAGTGTTTGGCAAGATCTGGTACATAAGTGCAGGTATCTTTCTAAATTAAGAAGCAGTAGAGAAAACTTAGATTTTAAATTTTTAAAAAAATTATTCCTCTGTATTTAGGTGAAATTTGGGCTGCAGACCCTGTATTTCTCTTACCCTGAAAAGCTGTAAGAGGTCACAGGATGGCTGCTGTGTCTTGTGCTGAGGTTGCTCTTGGCTTTCAGGTCCTTCAGGCTGTTTTGCTGGAGAGGTGCTGAGGAGCTCTGCTGGGACTGCTGCTGGGTGCTGAGTTTGGGGTATCTGTCTGATTCACACACTCTTGTGCTGCATGGACAGCGATGGTCAGCTCTGTGTGGCAAGCTCTGAAAGAAGCACGCAGGGAGGCATGTATTTTTGTGCCAAAATCTGCTTTGCAGTGCTGGGTGGTGCATCAGCTAAGCCCAAGAGGTGGGAATGCGCACAGGAAACTGGAAGAGTTACCAGGTACCCCAGTTTCTGGATGAGTTTGCGTGAAGGTTTAAAATAACTGCTCTTTTTATAAGTTTGGGCACTTCACTTCATAATTTTGTGCAATACTTCTTTGGTTTGGGATTTTTAAGTCCTTAGGGACTGAGCTCTGGCTTGCGCTTTAGCTGAGCCCAGAAGGCACAAAGATGTGAAATGTATTAATTGTGCATCAGATTTTCTCTATGATGTTGCTTTTTCTCTAGAGATTTGGGAAGGAGAGCATCAGGAGCTTATCACTGTGATTTTTTTTGGCATCCTGCTGATTTTAAAATGTGTGCATTTCTCTTCAGTCTTTTACCTATGGATTGCAGGGTCCTCCGGGGCCAAGGGCGAAGTGAATAGAGCAATGTTGGATATGGCCCCTTCTGGGTGTGTCCATTCGGTCAAGTCCTAGGCAGATCCATGCCCCCAGGAGGGTACAGACAAGGGGAAGCACCAGAAGAGGTGACAGAATCCAAACGCCCCGGAGTGCTTTGGGTGTCCTGCCTTGCTGCAGCAGTTCACAGCGGTTGGTGTGTGGCTGCTGCGCGTTGCTGGGTGGCACAGAGCAGACAGGGATGGACCGAGGGAGTCTGGCCCGGGATTCATCGGGCAGCAGCTGACTGCTTCATTTCCACTCCAGTGAATCGCTGGGAAGAAGAGGGATAAAATAATGGGCAAAGAAGCACACAAGGTTGAGTAGCCATGCAGAAAGGAAGGACATTGAACAGTGCCAGTCAAGAGAAAAGACAGGTACCACTGTTCACTTCTGACGATACTGCACAGAAATCTTCAGTGTGGAATGACAGATAAAATTGGCAGTGACAGAAAAGGAACAGGGAAAAAGTCCTGGTTTTCAGGCCTTTGGAAACTTGGTCCTCACCTGTTTCTTAAGTTCAACACAATAAGGCTGAAAAAGCAAATGAATAATACCAATTGGTAGGGAATTAAAATAAGGAAGTTGAACTGTAGCCAAACCAGTGAAAGATGGTGGTGGCTTTTTAGATGTTTCTATCTATAAAAAAGATATTTATAATCACAAAGTGTTTCTCTTTCTCCCCTCCCCTTCAATTTGGCATGCTCTCTTCTTCCGTGCTGTAGCCTTTCATCAGAAAATTTGAGCTTTACATCAAGCACTGATAAAAAGAGAGTGGGTTTTTCTTCTAAAAAGCATTTTAGTCGCTTTAATATTTTGGGGGAAAACAGTTGAAGCTAGAAGATTGGCTGAGTTGCATGCCCAAGCCATAAAATTCCTTTTCTCCATGTTTGCGAAAACCAGATTTGATCCAGCAAAATTATGAGTTACAAACAAATCTTCCATCACCCCACTGGTCACTCGCTGTGGTCAATTATAGTTTTGAAGCTGATATAAGAATCAGATGTTTGGCTATTGTGTGTCTCTGCTAATCTCCAACCCAAGTGTAACCCTTTGGCATGATACATCCTATAATTTGTTTTCTAACAATGGCTCATTTTGCATTTCATTGGCACTTTTCTCTCTAAGAGCCTAAGAATATGCTCCCCTCACTAAAGACCAGAGTAATTAATCATCAGGGCTGTCTGTAAGGAAAAGGCCTGGCTGTGGGAACAGAGTCATAGGCAAAGCAGAGGATAAAATTTCTATATCCCACTGCATAAATCACTTGGAGAAATATATTCTGTACATAATTATCATTTGAAACCATTTGGATTTTATTTGTAAAGTTATCTCAAAACAGTATTTTTTTCTCCGCACTTAAGGTGTGTTTTTGCAGAAAAATTATCCAGTTCATTTTTTAAAGATGCCATAAAGCTGTTTGTGCTCTACTTCTTGTTTTTAGAAATCTCTTAGAATATTAGATCATTTTTACATCTGTTTTCGGCAGGGAAGACTCTTCCAATTTTGTCTTAATTTCTATCCATTAGAATTATAAAGAAGAATCTAAAGAAAACGAGAGTACTTACTAAAATATGCAGGCAAGCCTGCATTTTAAATGCAGGTGTTGTACTTCCCAAGCTCTGTACATCCACAGAATATAAATGTTGATCAGTGCACCAAATGTTTATGAGAGTCAGCCACTGAGCGATGGCAGGAAAATTTGAAGAGCTTGTTTGATAAGCTGTTGTTGTTTTTCGTTCCTTACCTCTCAGCTTTGAATTCCTCCCTCCCCGGTGCTGTGTCAGGTGTCCTGCTCTTTCTCTCCAGGACACTCCCTTGTGAGTTGTGTTACTCTCTCGTGACCTTCTGCATGTTCATGGGGTTGTTTCAAGCCTGGGACCAGAGCCAGGGCTGGGAATTACATCTGTTCCTGCTCCTTTATCTCCAAGATTCAAACAGGCTATTGGGGATTTTGTTCTGGTGCCACTGTTGTGTGCAGAGGATGATCCTAGTTTAGGTTGCTGTTTTATGGCCGTGGTGGACAAGACCTTTCGTCTTGGTTTTCCCAGTGTATACCCCTGCTTTTTTCTTTGGAATGGGCTCGTTGAACCTGTGTCACCTTTCTCCTCCCAGGATGGATGTTTTTCGGTCTGTGCTACAAATGTAACTTGCAGACTCCATTGATTGCAGGGAGGAGATGGATTTGAGGAGGGGAATCCAAGGCAGTTTGATGAAGCTAAAAGATGTCTGAGAAGCATCTTGTTTGAGGTGCATTTCCTGGTCTTGCAGTGCTCCCAAGCAGTTGAGTTGGCTGCAGTGCTCCAAAGTAGTTGAGAGTTCTGTCAATCTATTGACAGAGTTATTGGTCGGTAGAGTCAGATGTCTTATATTTACTAAGCTGGGAAACTAAGCAAGTTCTTCCCTTGAAGAAAAACATTAAACATGTACCTCTTCCTTAATGTATTTTGCAAAGTCTGCTTGGCCTATAAGGGCAGCACCTACTCTCTGTACTGAAAGGAAGGAGTAGTGAAAACTAACGGAAAAAAACTATTTCCTACTCTGGCTTCTTTTCAAAGGTCGTATGTGGAGATAAGATGACATTTAGTCATCGTAAAGAGGTACAAAGCCACTGCCTCCAGAGGGTCTCCACCTGTGCATGTCCCAGAGGAATTGGGAAGGTGATGCTGTGAAAAGCATAGCCATAGCTGACTGTACACAGAGCCTGGGAAGGGAGGAGAGCTTGCTCTCCAAGCTGGACCAATGCGGCTGTTGCCCAAGGCTGGTAATGCAGTGTTTGCTCTTGTAAATACGTTCTGATTTTTAGCATGACAATGATTTTGGTGAATAAATATATGCCCTTCATCTATTCCTGAGGGTTTACATGTCGTGGCAGAAAGTGACTTTTGTGCCTGAATGAATGCGTATGTAAATCATTTTATGTCAGTAGCTTTACTTTTGCCCTGCACCATAAAAATTCACTGCTCTAAGGGCTTCTGCATAATGGGCTTTTGAAGCCCAAGCAGTTCAATTGCTGGGAGCTGTATTTACAAAAGGAATTCAATCAGCCATCAATGACACTTACAGCATCTTGATGCTGTCCCTTATTTTGGCAATTGACAGTGAAATCCCCTTGCAGGAAAAACCTGAAAATGTGTTGTCTGTCTCATATATAATTTTGAAGCCAATCTTCAGGAATTCTGAGATACCATTAGATACTATTTTCTAATAATTTTGTACAGGTTTGAAGTAGTTTCTTAGAGGCTTCTTTGGAACCCTCTTGAACTCCTCCTTGAGCAATCCTCCTAGGTTTTTCTGTAAGAATTGGCCTGAGGTGACATCGTAATCAACTTGAAGATACTCAGAAGGGCTAACAAGGCCACTTCTTCATGAGTCATCTGTGACATCGTGTCACAGGTATTGGCTGTCTTTGAGCTCTGCACACGCAGGCTGTGTCTTGGAATGTCCCCAAAACGATGTGGTGGTGGCAGCAAAGTTACCATACTGGCTGAAATTACATTGGACTTCCCCTTTCTTTTTATCCCCTGTAGGTGTTCTCTGCCTGCCGGACAGCTTGAACCTTCACAAGGACCAGCAAAGGTCAAACAAGCCCGGGGAGGTGCAGATGTTCAGCCAGTCAGAGCTGAGGACCATTGAACAGTCTCTACTTGCCACGCGCGTGGGGAGCATCGCTGAACTCAGTAAGTACCAGGCTGTTGAGAATGTTTGGATTTCTTTCCTCGAAGTAAAGCAAAGCCAAGTGCATTTCCTGATTCTGCTGAGGAGAGATGAGGAGGCTGCGTAATGTTGAAAGAGATGTTGGGCAGATCTGGCTGTGTTCATGCTCCATTGTTAGTTCAGAAGCTGAAGCTGTAGGAGGAAGGAAGTGTTGTTCAGACTCGTAGCAATGCCTATGGCTTGTTTGCATACATTGCTCTCAGTTTCAGAGGTGAAAGATGCTTTATTCCATCTTCCCTATGTTGTGTTTGAGAGCATCTCTCAGCCTGGCCAGAAATGTCTGTTGTTGTCTTTCAGATGTCTGTTGTATTGGTGTCCTGTCTCATTTCACTGGGATGTCTGTTTTGTAATGGGCAGGCAGAAAGCTGAAGGCTGTGATAAATAAAGGACACATGTTTCAGGCAGAGCTACTTCCACCTCTGTCAGAGAAGCTCCTTTACCTGCCTTTCCTTCTCCAGCCCTACAACTCCAACCTGCACCAGAGGAATTTACTCCTGAAAGATAAATTATTTGCTAATAATCAAAGCACTTTTTGAGAAATATGGGAATCTGTGATATTTGTCAAAATCTGAAAACTTGGCTTTTGGCACAAATAAATGGTAGGAGGCAAAGGCCATATGCATCCTTATGTGACATGGAGATAAAGTTACCAGAAGTGCTTTATTGGAACTTATTTTTTCTTAAGAGAGAAGCATTTCAGTCACATGTTTGTGGTCTAGTTAGATACAGGAAGCTATGTGTGGGAAAACAGGATCATTCAGACAAAAGAAGTGGGTTTTTTTCTGAGGTTTGTGAGAAATCCTGTCAAGTATTCTTTTCCTGAGGTCTGTTACGAAATTTTGGGAGAAATTAAAAATACTCAAATCCATGAAGATACAGGCTACCCAACCTACTGCTGTTCTTATTAATGAATTGTGTTACCAGAATCATAAAGAACATGTGCTTTTTTGGCACTTCCTGTAGCAATGGGGGTCTCCTCTGTAGCTCCATCGTATCATCATGGTTCAATTTCCTCCTATTCATGAGCCATGTGGCTGCACCATGGATGTTTGTCTACAAGACACAAGATGAATTTCTGTTTTCAGCTTGCTAATTTTAATTTGCTCTGGTGCAGCATCAACAAGCCAAGAGCCTTAGTTTGAAGTGTTTCTCCATCTCTGGAATCAGGTGCTTGGTGTTATTCAAATGAAGTAATTTATGCTCATTTATTTCACGCGCATGAAACACACAACAGTACTGTCTGTGTGCCAACTAAATTATGCATGATACAGCTCTCTTACAGTTCATATGGTTGGGATTTAATAAATAATTTGTGAGTATTTCAGGATGGGTGGGTTTTTTATTCTGGACTTTTCTTGGACCTTTGTACTCAACCCAAACAGCCAGACTCCTTAGATAGAACACTCCATCTCATTTTACAGTTTGAACTCTATAGTTTCGAAGTGTTCTGCCTTAGATTCAAACCCTTGGTTGGTAGGGTTTGCTTTCTGTACATCTGTTGACTGCAAATACAGGCAAAACACTCTTCAGGGTGGCCAGTTGGAAGAACAGAGCACGTCAGTGGGAGTTGGATGCAGCTGTCGGAGAGGCTGGCACATCCAGCAGGCTGGTAGCCCTCCAAAAAGCCCTGTGGCCAACTCGAGGGATCCTCCCTGGCCGCTGCAAGCGGGTGCATGTCAGGGAAGCAGCAGTGGGAGGAGCAGTAATTGGCAAAGCTTGCAAGGCTTGATATGCTCAGTTGGGTAGAAATCTGTGCTGTGGAGCAGTGCCGGTGCAGAGTTCAAAACCGAGCTGTGAAACGTGGAGTTGCAGCATGTTGGTGGGCAAAACCCTCTGAATCTGGAGGAAGAAGGAGCGGTGAGGGGATACAAGTAGATTTGCTCTCTGTTCAGTGCTTGTGTGTCTGTCTCTGGCATCAGCAGTGGCTGTGAGCCACGGGTTGCAGCAAAACCTTTGCCATGGAGGGTGGGTGGGGAACCGCAGCGTGGGGCAGAAATGCAGAGCACTGGGGAGAAGGTGGGGGGAACACCTGGCGATCATAAAGGCATGGAGGCAGAAGGCAAAGGAAGATTTATTGTTGCCCTGGTGGTGTGAGGGGGATGGACACTGTGGAGAAGAAAGAAGATACGGCAAAGTGAGATATGAGAGAAGGATTAGGGAAAAGCGCCAGCTTTTGTGGGGATGAATAAAGGTAATGAGGGAGGCTCTCTGGATGGGAGGGAATTAAGAGGATAGCACTTGAGAAAAGGATCATGAGGAGGAGGAGATGGCAACCAGAAGTGGATAATGAGGGCAGAAGCTTGGCCTGTGGACCAGCAGAGTGAGCAGTCCCCAGGCATGTGTCTGCACTGTCCCATCAGCTTGCAGTATCCCAGGAGCCAGGATTTCATTTCTGTTCTCTTCAAAAGAGCATGAAAACAAGGGCAAAGACTGGTCTTGCAATAAAGCAATTTAATTTTATCTCAGGAAAAAAAATATTTAAAAAAGCAATGGTAATGGAATGAGATTTCCTATAGTTTATTGACATGAATAATTAAAGTATTGTAAGTATGCAGAATAACTGGAATTAACAAGTGTGTGCATGTGGAGGAAAGTCTTCCCCCGCTCTCGGTTCTACCCAGCATCCTTGCACAGAGCAGTGTGACTAGCTGCTGGAGGCTTTGCGACCAGGGAATCAAATCCGTCCCCTGGGAGACAACAGCTTGCAAAGGAGACCTGTGTTCTGCCCAGAACCTGCATTTCAGCTCACGTCTTCTTAATTTCTTTACAGTCTGTCCTAGGGGAAGAAAAGATTAACGAGGTGAATGTGGTACCTTCACTTTGCCCTACCCGTGATGGCCCTCATGTGTCTGCACCCTTTGTTTTTTCATGTATTGTCAGTGTATTAGGAAAAACCATTTGGGTAAGGTGAGTCTCCCTGGGTATGACAGAAGGCAGGAGGTAACTGGGGAAAGGTGGAATGACAGACATGACCAGAGCAGGAGGGCAGCACCATCTGGTAATGCTGCCATTGAGGAGTCCTCCTGGCCAGACAGGTGCAGCTGGACTCGTGGATGCTGCTCTGGTCCTGCCAAATCCTGCTTGCCTGATGCTTCTGCTCCCATCTCCAGGCTTAGCAGGCAGGAGGTACTGGTCCTCTCTGGGACACTGCCTGGCTGCCAGTGGCCAGGTGAGGCAGTGCCACTGGCCCAGGGGTGCTCTCCAGAAAAGAGGAAGAAGAGATGATGTTGCTGAGTTAGGGGAAAAAATATCAAAAGGAGGTTTCGTCTCCAGGACTTAGGAGGAGCATGTAAATAGACACCTAATTCTGCACCACAATTACAGCAGTAATGCGTGATTCCAAGGCAAAGGCTTAAAAAATTAATGTGAAACCTTATTCATTAAAATATAATGAACATGGCAGAAAGTTAAGGAACAACAATAAATCTGGTCTATGTTATATTGGCATTTAGTATTCGGCAGTTGTAATTGCCTACTACAGTGTGTTTTAAAATAATGTAATTTCATTTGAAATGCTTATTATATAGAGAACATTGGGAAGAACTGAAGCACAGCAAAAATAATAGGATTTTAAACAGTAGCCTGACAGTATTTCACTGTTGAGTCTTGGAGAAAATATTTCACAGGACTTTTTTTTTCCCCTTTTATTTCTCCTCAGTTTTTTTCCTTGAAGTTTCCTGTATTTCTAGACCAGACCTAGACGAGAAGGGGAATATATCTGTTTGGGGTTTTTTTCAGAAAGTTTTTGGGATTCTTCTAGATTTCTAGTTCTTCTCTTTCATGTCTTCCCCTTTCAGATTGGAAAAAATATATAGACGAATGAATAGAAAAAGACAGGAGCATTAGGGAGAGCTTTAGCTGTGGAGAGATCCCATGATACTGCATTTTGACCTTTGAATATATTTCCTAACTTCTTTATATGCATGTTTGCAATCCACAAACATTTATGTTACCTTTGACAGCATAATGCTCCAAGACACCTATTCATCATCCATCTAAAAATACTGCTGCTGGCTTGGAGACCAAATGCAGATGGAATGAGGCTCATAACTGAAGGTCGTTGCTGTTTTTGGGGGTGGAGGAGGACCCTCCTTCTCTTGTGTGTGCATATAGGTGATGAGAAGGCAGAGCAGAGCCTTAAGGTGCACTGGGTACCAATCCTGGCACCAGGAAATACTCGTCCCTCATTGCCTTGGGATAAAGACTGTCAAGGTGTTCATGTCTGACCTGGGAAAACCACCCCGTGCTGAGGTGTGTTTGTAGGGCTGCAGAAGGCTCTGTGTCTCAGGCAGCACAGGGAGATAAACTGTGGCATAGGATGTCATCCAAAGCGTGTCTTAATGTATGTCCTCAGGTTCGAGCAAAAAACTCTTTGGGGCTTATTTTGGGTGCAAAGTTGGCCAGTCTCCAATGGCTTTTCTGGGTGAGAAGTTTGCCACCCAGACTTGTGCAAACCTCAGCGACTGGTGCTGGTATCACTCTGAGTGTTAACCGCAATGAATAATCATTTTTATTTTAAACTGTGATAATCTAAAGATGTGATTTAACACTGGTGATATCAGAGGATTTTTGCTTTTGAATGGTGTTTAACTCGTCGCAGTCCCCAGATGTGATGTTCAGGCTGGTATTTCCTTCCTGTCACCACTCAGGTCTCAGCAAGGTTTTCCTTTTTGCCGTTAGAAAAATGCCACTCTTCATCCCCTCTTTTCATTTCGCATCATCCTCTCTTTGCATCCACAGTGCTGCATGTATATATTTCCAAAATAACAGCCTCCCAGTGGATCTTGGCACCCTTTCAGGGATGAAAGGAAGGGTTACTGCTCAAGTGTAAGTAGGAATGTGATTGCACGTACTGATACTGTTTTTCATTTCTCCTCGCAGCCCCAGCTGAGGAGATGATGAAAGTCTGCATCCCCTCCCTTGCCTTTTCATCTAGTCTCAATCCTCTGCAGCCAACAGGAAGGAGCACTGCAGGAGCCGTACAAATCGATTCATGTGCTCTAAATAAGAGGTTAAACCTAGGCTTAGAAGCAGATGCCAGGGTAAAGGTGCTTGCTGGAAAGGTGGCATCTGAAGGAGTGTTGTCATAAGTGCTCTGCTAATTTACTGCCAGAACAAAAGCCCTGTTTGTCAGATGTATTTCTCAGACTAAGTAGCACCGTAGAGTAAGACCAAGCTTATTCCCCGTCAGCGGTTTGGTTCATGGAGCACAGTGCTGAGCTAAGCAGAGGTACTAGCCAAAACCTGCCATTCAGATGGAAGTGCTCCCTTCAGCACAGGGTTTGGCCATAGACTGGCAGCCTGTCTATCACCTCTCCAGATACGGTGATGCTTTTCCCAGTTTTCAAGGGCCCTCCCCTGGGTTACTGCCCAAGGTCTCTAGATCCTCGTTCATCCGCTTTTTGGGTGTCTAATTTGCAATTCCTCCTTGCTAATACCCACACATCATCCAGTCTGTGTGTAAAAGTTAGAAGTTGTTGAGATGCTCTTCAACAGAGAAACCCCCCCCCCAGCAGAGAACAGAAGGCAGATGATTGCAGTGCTTAAATGGTTGCAGGCTTCTCTAGCTGCTACCCCGTTCTCCTTGCTGCCCTCTCGGAGTGATGGACCACAGCCTCCATTCACTGTCTGCATGTGTGCACAGGGAGAGTTGTGGGTTACTTAACCGTCCCAAACAACGTCTTGCTTTTCTTCTCTTCCCCCTGAGATACCCACTGTCATCAGCCATAAAACAATACATTTATTTATCAATTGAGATGAAGCATGAGGGAGGATAATTTGGAAATACCAGGTTACACCCTGCTCAGGCTGTGTCTTCCCTTTGACTGCCCTGTTGACCGAGGGTTGTGGATTTCTGTCTTGGGTAACAGGGGCAGCTTGTCTTGCTGCTCGTCTGGGTCCTCTGTGCTCCTTTGGGGGCTCCCTGGCTGCCTCCATGGGTGGGACTCAGCCACCTTTGCCTTTCTTGGGGACAAGCCCAGGGTGGTTTTGTTCCTCCAGGGCTTCTACCTCCTGAGTTTAAGCCCACTCAGGTTTGATGCTTAGAGGCAAAAGGCATCGCCGTGGTGGGTGGGGAGTGCTGGAGCTCCAACCTTCCACCAGCCTTCCCCCATACACCAATGTGAACTCCCCCAGAACTCAGAACTCCCCACATACACCACATCTGAGGTACAGACTTCTGTTCCCTCTGAACCCCTGCATCACAACACACTCAGGATTCAAATGGCATTTTCCTTTCCTTGCAGTCCTCCCTGTCCCTGCTGTGCAGAGCACAGGCAATTGGGCAGGTCAGGGTGAGCACTCTTAGCTGGCCTGCTCAGGCATGGGCACTCTTAAATTCCATTTGAGGACGTGGATCTGTGTCAGGCCAAAGAAAATCCAGGAATGGTGGTCCATAAGGCAGTAGTGTTCTGCAGAGGGAAGGCTCTGCTTTAGGTTGGCACATGAATAGCTCATCCGAGTCAAAGCTTGTTTTGTTTGAAGTTGACGTGGCTTAAGGGGAATCAGGCACAAACATCATGCTTGCCACGTTGGATTGGAGATTCTAAATGTGTAAGTGTTGTTATAATAGGTATGTGGACTTGAGAGGGTTTAATTATTATTGTGGCTTTTTTATGGGATATATCCAATCCCTAATTTATCAGTCTTCAAAGGCTTTGCAAACACTAAATAGCATGCAAACACTTACTCTGTAATATAAATAGAAGGTTCTTGTGATGGTGGGGTAAGTGAAGATAAAAAGATTAAATGATCTGTGGGAGGCCACAGGGAAGCCACTGCCAGGAAATGGGCTGCTTGCATCCTGGTCCTGTCTTCTCAATTCTGAATCTGGGACCACAGTTCCTTCTTTTGCTCTCGTGTGGAAGAGATAAATGGCTTTTAGGAGAAGAAAAGGTTGCCTGTGGTGGCAGATAGGGGCACAGTGTGGGACAGCAGAGATGGCAGAGCTGGGGAGGTTTCTGCAAGGTGAGCTCAACAATGAATTTGTTGCACATTGGATGCCCCACTGACTGTGGGTTTTGGCACCCCAAGCACACTCACAGCCTGAGGCAGCTGGAATAAAATCTGGAATATACTGTGTGCCAAGAACAACTTAACTTTTTTATGTTTGAAGGTACTTTGTGCTAAGAGCATGCACACAGTGAAATACATTCTGCACACTTTCTAGTGTGCAGCCACCCTATCTCTGTGCACACTCCTTTCCTGGTATAGATGAGTAGTGTTGAGTTAACAATAGAAAACCTCACAATAAATCATTTGAGGACAGGTTTTGCTCGAGCAGTTTTGGCTCAGCTGAGTTTGAAACATGGAGATTGATGTACCACTGGAGGCAGAGGAAGATGGAGGAACAGCGCAGCTGGAATCAAGAGTGTAGGGATAGCTTAGATGGCAGAGGGTGTCCTGGTACAGGAGACACAGCTGAACTGCTCATATTCACCTGCAGTGATCTGCTGGGGTAAACTGCAGAGGCAGCAGGAGGTAGAAAGGGAAAGAGACTTAGCTACACTTTAGGAAGGATGCAGAATGGCAGTGGCTACCAGCTAGCAGTCTGATTAAATAGACCATGGTTTATTGTCAGGGGTATAAATTCATGTTTTCAATAGTCTCCCCAGAGCTGGTTGTGAGCAAAAGCATAGATCCAAGACTTTTATATTGAAGTGTGAAATGAATCTAGGTCAAGAAAATGAGTTTTGCACCTGGCTCACATGCTTGTGAGAGGGGAATCTACTGACCATGACATGAAGTTGGCATCTAGAATGCAGCTCCCTGGTGCGTACTTCTCCTTTTCATGGTCTGGACAGGACACAGGAGCTTGTTAAGGGCTCTAAAAGACAGACACAATTCCTGCCTGTCGTTCTGGCCTGCTCTTTGCATGAGGAAATATTCACCCAGGTAGCACAGCAAAGCAGTAACACTGCTGCGATCAACATGCCCCACTGCAGGACATGATTCCCGAGTGCAGACTACACACTTAGGAGTCAAGGACAGCTGGAAGGATGATCAGACCAGCATTATCAAACTTATGCTGCACAATGCTGTCATGCTAGAAACATGGTCTCCTGCTGCTTCACACAGTGCCCCAGCAGGGCACCAGGTGGGAAGACAGCTGCGGTGGAAACAGATGCTCCTCTCTTTCCCCTGGGTTTTGAAGGAAAGACACAGGTCAAAGAACTATGTGTCTCGTTTTCAGTGTGCAGAGGCATTATTGCTAAGTTGTTCTGGTAGTTTTAGAACATGCCTTTGGAACAAGAAAAACATGAGGTAGGTGTCATAAGGAGCGGCTGCGTAAGGATCTGTCCGTGTTATTCACCTCAGGGCTGTGGCTCTGCAGGCGTGCACTCAGCTGAATGGTTTTGGCTCTGGCAGTTTATCGGTCTGAAAATAGTTAGCCTGCTCCTAGGCAGGCAGAATAGCATCATCAGGTCCATCATGATAGATCAAAAATCCCACAGGAAGCTTCTCAGACATGGGCATTGGGTATCTGTCATTTTCTTTCTCTTCCTTCTTTTTTGCCTTCCTCTGCCCGTCCCCCCCCAAGTCCAGAATTGGAAACAGATGTGTTATTCTTTAAACATCGGGCTCTAACATAGTAAAAGCAGTGATAATAGCTTTTACTGAAGCCAAACACAGTTAAAAAAAAAAAAGCTTCACTGGTCACTGGAGAGAGGGCTCAGGCTGAAGCTGCCCACTTGCATGCTGTATGTTGTTGTTGTATGTTGTATTGCACCCCTATGCAGATGGGAGCAGCTTTACTTTCCCTGTCACATCATATATTTGGCTTGAAGTCAGTGAAGCTGTCCCTTAAATATTCAGTATTGCCTTAAACCAGGCCCGTGTCACAACATGCTCATTACGTAATATTTTCAGTCTTTAAATCAAATGTATGTGGACCTTGCGTTCACTGACCGAGCTGAACTGACAGCAGCAGCAATGGGCAAGCCCTGCTTTAGTCATGGGAAGGATGAAATGCTGGCAGCTGCAGTGGCAGCTCTGCACACACTGCGGTGCAGAGGTGGTTTCATGGGTTTTTGGTAGCTGGTGTGCGAGGCACGGCCTTTCTCCTCTGGGCTGACGAGCTCCAGTGTGGAGCCGCATTCCTGGAGCCCTTCCCCATCCGGGATCAGGGCTGCGAGGCAGTGTCAGCCTGGGGCTTGCCACTGCCTTTGCTGCCCTCTGGGAGCCTGTACTCTAGTTGCGGCTTCCCAGCTTTGGCAGCAAAAATGTCCTGAAATGTCCCCCCACTTCGCTGTTCTTTTTCTTTTTCCTTGTGTTTACCCTGCACAATGTGGTGTTTTCATCTCCCTGGCTGTGCCTGCAAAGCAGTTTGTGTGTTGGCTCACTTGGCTTATGTTGCATAAATTACGGAAGTTTTCATTGAGTTTAATTTTAAAACAAAATAAAATTGGCAAGGTCTCTTGTCAGGCAGATCAGCTCCCCAGTCTGTTCTTCAGGTGGTGGTACAGGGCGAGAATTTGATCAGTGGAGGGCGAGGCAGGGATCCCTGCCAAGCCCCTTGGGTCATGATGCCACAGCTATCAGGAACCTCATTCATGGAGTTTCAAGGTCAACGCAGCTGCTGGGAATTTTATTTTAGATGTGTTCTTTTTGGAAATTATGCACTGAGGAATTTATCAGCCTTTCAGATGTGTTCTGCTGATACAGCCGAGGCATATTTTCAGGGCTGAAAAAGAAGCAGAAAAGCCAGTGATGCTGTGAGCAGGTAACCTGCCCTTGCAGAGCCTTTCTGTGCTGGGCGCAGCCCTGAAGAGCAGAGAGGGCTGACACTGATGAAGAGATAGCACAGACTTCAGGTGAAGGGGGCTTATCCCTCTGTGCTTGGCCGTAAGTTCAAGGTTGCCCTCGTTGTTCAGATGTAACACAGCTTTTACAGCTGGCAAGGAGAGTATGTGTACTTTGGGTTTCCCAGGTGACACCGGAGTTGGCTGATTTCTGGAGAGCAGACCAGTGAGTCCTATCATGGAGCTGGTTTCACATCCCTAGGCTTTGGGGTGCCTTGGAATCAAAGATAGTCTCAACTCTTGTTGCATTCTTAGGAAGGAAATGGAGAAGCAAAAGCATATTAGCAAGGAACAAAAGAAGGAGCAAAACCTGGTAGGGATTCAAGACAACACGCTCACACCTAGAACCAGATGTTGCACTGTGCGACATTTTACAGAGTTTGCCTAAGTGCTACCATGCAGTGTGTGCATATGCCTGTCAGCTTCCCCGTGCCTTCTTGGCACTGATCCTGGAGCACAGAGATGCTAAGGCACGGTCTCTGCCCTGGAGAATTGTTGCTGTAACTGGATGCGGCTGAAGGAGGCAAAGGGCACCAGGGCATGTATCGGATTGTTCGAGGTTACGCTGTGGAATAAAACAGAGCACTGATTCCTGTCCTGCCTCCACAACTCTGCCTGTTGGGCACCAATATATTAGGGCTCTTTATGCTTGCTTACTGTTCTCTGTGAAGCTCAGTGTTTCACAGGTATTGATTATTAAGGCTTTGAGTTGACCTGAAGAAATAAGTCAACTTATTGATAAAGACATGTTACAATAATTATTAGTATAGAAATTATTTTGAATGTGGCCAGCCATAGCAAAGGCAAAAGAAAGATCTAAGCAATCAGTTCTTGGTATAATGTAGTTAAATGAAGCTTAAATATAAAAAGCATTAATTCAGCTTTAATGGTATGAATTGTTTTGGGTTTTTTAGGAAGCAGGAGAGGAAATACAGCATAAAAGGATGAACTCCTGGTCATACTGATATGGGTTGGTGCTTTGCCTTTCAGCAAGGCTTGAGTTCCTCCAGCCTTGCATCAGCAGTGATGCCTAGCTGCCTGTCCTGCCCTCGTCATTCTTGTTTCTGCTTTCCCTCCTTATTCACCGTGCAGCTTCCTCTGGTCCTGGGTGTGTCATTGAGGTCACATCACCCCAGCGCTCAGGGAGGAGTGGGATGAAGTAATGCTGCTGCCAGAATCTGGGCTGAAATTGCATCTTAATTTTTATTCATCATTCATTACAGAAGTCAGAGGCATTCTCTAGCGCCTCCTGTTTCAATCCACTGAAATAAGACTGGCCGTGTGCTTAACTTTAACCACATGCTTCAGTGCCGTAATGACTTGAGTCTGAAAAGGCTGAATTTAGTGTGTCTCCCTTTTCTCTGTCTTTGCGATTATTGTTAAAGCTGGATGTTGCAGCCAGCACTTCTATGCAATTTTTTTGCCTTCCGGAGAAAAAGGGAGGAATTTACTATCAACAAGGCTGCTAGCAGTTAAATTGGCCCGTGCTAGACTTGGCAGTGCACATCTGCTGTGACTAGAGTGGGCTGAGTGAAGAAGGTCCCAAACTTTCCTGCTGCTTCTGGTTGCCTGCAGATAGCCTTGTGCAGGACTGGGGAGTCATCTCAGAGACACATCTGTTTCTTCTGCAGACCTGATCCTGCATACTTTCCACATGCATAATTTCTCTTGGAAATTATGAGCATGCAAGGCTGCAAGATTGGTCCTATCATGGCAATTTCCTGGCAGAGGGAAAAGACAGAAGCTATTTTTAAATGAAAGCTTTGAATCAGAAGAATATTGCGGAGTGAAGCAAAAAATTGTGTCAAAACCCTGAAATCATGGACTCTGCAGCTTCCTCATACCAGCGGCTTTCTTCTCGTCATGGTTTTAAGGCTATGTTTTTGGAGGACTGGGCTGAGATTTTTGAGTGAGACATTTCTATTCTCCCTGGTACACATTATCACTGCAGCAGCAGCGTTTTCTGTGCGAGTCAGGCCGGAGAGAGGCGATGCGCTGTGTTCAAAGGGGTGGGACTTTGCAAAAACCTGTAGTTCAGCCATGCACACGGTCAGAGTGGTTCTCCTTTAAGTTTGCCCAGGAGTTCATTATTTATCCCCCCACAATTGGTTTTATGCTCCTACCTTGGTGTACATTTTAAACTTTCCTTCCACATTTCAGTGCTCAGTGGTCACTCAGGAAAAGCAAGTAAGAGAAAGTGCGTGACTTCTTCTTAACACTGGAAAATTATGTCCTCTTTTTCTCATCACTTGTTTTTGTATAGCTTAAGAATGACCCAAAGGGCACTTGCTCAGATTTTCATTTAAAACAAACCAACTGATTTGATTCGAGATCATTATTTCCCCCAAAAGCACTCTCTGAGTGATTTGAACATGTGAAAAAAGGCAGTTTATAACCACAGTTGTTTCCCTGCCTTTGATAGAGTGGTCACTAGTCAACAAACATAAAATTCACTGCCTCGGAGAGAGATGCTTTAGTTAATTAGTTTCAATCAGTGTTGTGCTAAGAGACTGCACTGCTGCTTGCCCATATATTTGCCTGCTAATCTCACTTACTGGCTTTGCTGATCCCAGTCCACATGTTGTGGCTGGATTCCCGTATTTGCCTTGTGAGGGAGTGCCCCAAACTGTGTTGGTGCAGGGGGGACGATGAGCATTTTCCTCTTTGGCCATTTTCTGTGCTCTGGAAACCTGGGGGGCTGGGTGAGCCTACTTCACCCAGGTTTTTGTTTTTCTGCTGACATGAAGTTTTTCATGCCTAGCCTGGACTTAAAAAATTAACTTTGGTTGCACATTCTTTATATTGTCTTTTAGCATTATTTTCCCCCTTTTTTCTTCACCCACATGCTCATTTGCATCCTCCTGCAGTGCTTTGTGTATTACCTGACTGCCCCCTTCCGCATTCCAAGGGGCTGGATTTCACTGCCCCTCTGACCAGGAGCATGGAGCTTTTGGTGTCCGTCTGCATGGTCCTTTTTTGGGGCTGTGGGGTTTTAGCATCCTCCAAAGGCTGCTAGGTAGGTAACTGTGATCCTGGCCTCGGCGTGCCAGCTCTCGTGGTGGTGCTGAGATGGGCCAGCCTGATGCTGCCCACGACACCATCTTTGCAGAAACACGTCTCCTGCAGGCCTTTGTGGGCTTGTCTGCAGCTTGGGTATCTCACACCACACCATGTAAACCACCAGGAAAAGTTCAGCCTGGTGATGAGGAACACCCAGGATCCCGTCCTGCCCTCTGCTGTTTGCATATGTGGGGTTAAATGGAAGGGAAGACCAACCCAGCGTGCCTTTCA
Organism: Melanocharis versteri; assembly: GCA_013397845.1. NCBI lineage: Eukaryota > Metazoa > Chordata > Aves > Passeriformes > Melanocharitidae > Melanocharis > Melanocharis versteri. The sequence goes on from VZTG01007653.1 coordinate 715,069, forward strand.
GTTTGCCAGCTCAGGGGAGGCAGCCGAAAAGCCTGGCATTCACTTGGCTCTTGTTTTTTCCAGGCGACCTGGTGTCCCGAGCGATGCACCACCTGCAGCCCCTCAATGCCAAACAGCACGGGAACGGGACACCGATGCACCAGAAGCAGGGATCATTCTACTGGGAGCCAGAGGCTCTGTACACCCTGTGCTACTTCATGCACTGTCCACAGATGGAGTGGGAAAACCCCAACGTGGAGCCGTCAAAAGTCACGCTGCAGACTGAGAGGTAAGAGCCTCTGCACGGTGCTTAGTGTCGTGGTGAGGACGTTTTGTTAATAAATCAGCCTGGCTGGCTAATTGCTAATTACAGCCTGTGCGCGAGAGGCTGTGGAGCAGTCTGGTTCGGTTTAGGATCGCCTCCTTGAAATCCGCTTCTCTCCCCAAACTGCTGCGTGGCTGAACCAATATATATCAAAAGTGACACCCAGTGGCTACAGACAGCAAATTGGTTCCAGATGTGCACTTGGGAGAGATTTCCTTTTTCTTTCGTTGTTGCTCAGCTATTCTGTGTTTTGGAAAAGAAAATGAGAACTTCTATTTCTGGCCTAGCAGGTTTGGGTTTAAATGTGTTTTTTTTTCCCTGCGTGTTAATAGGGCTCAACAGCTGCGATTGGGGAAGTGGAAAATGAATAGAGTAGTGTGTAGAAAGGAGAAGTCATTAAAGATGCTGGGCTCCAGCCACACTGAGTAATGGGGCACAGGAGTGACCTCGAGGCTGCCCTGGCCGGGGATGTGGCAAGTGCCAGCTGTGCTGCTCTTGTCCCTGCTCCAGGGATGGGCAGGGCAGGGGGGGTGCACCTGTGCCACCTGTCCTCACTCAGGGTCTGATGTAAGGTGAGCAGGAGATGCCCCTGAAGCCAGCAGGCAGAGGGTGCCCAGCACAGGGGACAGATTGCTGACCAAGAAAATAAATCCATCTCCCATCAAAAGCCCAGGAAACCCTCTAGTAAAACATGCTGGGGCACACTGCTGTTTCCCTGCCACACTCTCACCAGCCCTAACCCAGGCATCCCCAGAGCAGAGATTCGAGAAGAGGCTGGTGCTTAGAAAATGCTGGATATAATTTTTTAGGATGGGTATTGTGGTGATGCAAATGCAAGCTGGTTTGTCAGGCTGGGCTCCACATTTACATCCCAGAGTATGTATTGCAGTGTACGTGTGAGCCAAACTCTTATCTGCACACATGGGGCTTGGCTATTGTTTCAGGGTGAGGTCTGCATCTCAAAAGCAGCATTTGAAGGTCTCATTGTGTACTTAGTTGTAAATGGTATATAATATGATATCTTAATTGAAATACTTTTGTATTAGTTGCAAGATGAAATTCTGGCATTAATGATGTTGCTGGGAATTTTGCCATTTGCCTTTGGATGGCATTTTATTTCTTTTCAAGTTTGGGTCGCTCTGTGAGCATGTTTGTCACTTTTTGTTCTGTTATTTCCAAAGTATGGAAAAAAAACAGAAGGGGAGTGACAAGAATCCAGAATTTTCTCTTTTTTTCTAAATTATTTTTAATTTCATGATTTGTCATCTGTTCTTGCTATTGTGGAAGGCCTAATTCATGTCCAGGAGTGGTTAGTATTATATTTAAAAAAAAAAATTAAAATTAGAAGGTTCCCTCACCTGATCTGTAGTTCCCATCTGTGGGAATAATGCCACTGGAACCAGAGGAAATACAGGAGTGAATAAAGCTGAGCCTCTGGTTTTGTAAGATTTCTTCAGACTTCCCTGTGCAGAAGTGAAAAGGTCGGGGATATTTGAAAAATCACTTTCAGCATTTGCTTTAATAGGTTTTCCTTTCTCTGAGGTTGCCTTAATACACACATACTGATTGTTTAAAACGATTGTTCTTCGCTTTATTTGGAATACTCCGTCTGGCAGGATGCCTTCCCTTGGCAGGGCAGTGAACGACTGCGGCGTGCGGCGAGGGCCAGAGCAAGTACTCGGTGTTATTGCCAAGAGCCTGTGGTCACTTCTGGAAGGAGCAGACACATCTCCTGCTGCCTAATCAAACATGCATTAGTACTTAGTGCCGGAGTGGGAGCGGTGCAGGGCTGAGTATGAGCCCGGATATTTCCATGGAGCTGAGCTCTGGAGTTTCACCAGCTGGATGTAACTGTCCTGTGCTGCTCAGGAAGGAGAGCAGTGGGGCCGACTTCTCTGTAGTGCTCTGAGGAGCCTTCCTACCCATTTCTCATATTTTGTTTTTTTACATGCAGTCATGCTTTGTGGTCTATGACTTATCTCTGGTGGTTTTGGTTTCCATGATGGGGTTTTGTGTGTTGCAGGGAGATGGTTTTGTTAAACGTGACACTTTTATATACAAAATATTTGCCAGCTTTGTGGCGTATCTGTGTGCTGTATTTGCTCTCCAGCTTCGGCAATTGCTTTTATTTTGTAAGAAGCCCAGAAGGAAGCAAGAAGGTCCAGGCCTCTTTCCCCATCCTTGGCCTCTTTCCCCATCCTTGGCCTCTTTGAGTCCCTGCTGGTGCAGAGAAGCCAGGACAATGGGGATCTGGCTGTAGGCAGTATTTTCGTGAAATAGGGGCTGTTCTTGGCTCTTCGTGAAGCCAACCTGGCTACTGTCTTGGCCCCCTCCTCCCTGACAGTGCAAGTGCATGGTAGAGAGGGTTGTGGGATGCAGCCAAAAGAATTCTCCCAGCACTTGCAGGGCTTGGTGGCACCATGAGACAATCCCATTCTTCCCACTCATCTCCGGCCCACCTGGATTTTGGCTCTGAACCAGGCTGAGCTGCAAAGGCTGTATATGTCCTCCTGCAGAGACTGGATATGGGAGGGGAATCCAGTATGGTGGCATTGCTGCCAGGCTTAGCACTTTCCAGCTCAGAGAGCAGTACCTCCCTCAGAGTCTTGGGGGACACATAAAAAGGGATTTTTACCTTTGAATAAATCCGGCGCTTCGTTTCTAGGGAGCATTTCTCTGTGTCTGCTCTTCATGGAGGTAAAGAAATGAGAACGCAGTATGTTTTTAATAGTGTTTATCTTTACAAAAAATAAAAGGGAAAAATTATTATATAGTGAAACTCTTGTTGCAGGGGGGGGCTGCTTTCATGGGAGGGGGAGGAGTGGAGAGTGGCCAGAGTTGCTTAGAAAACCTGGAAAATATTCCCCACTTCCTAAATGCCAACAAACCCAACCATAAGATGGATGTGTGATCCCCTCCCACCCCAAACTCATATTCCTCCAATCTGGCCGCTTTGGCAGAGACTCTCTGATTTTTTGGCACCAACACAAGCCAATTCTGCTGACCCTGGATACCATGTAGATGGCTATTTTGACAGGCATGGAGGTACAGGGAGAGGGTGGACTTCTTTGTGGGGTCCCCTTTCCCTATTGTACCCGGCTGGGATGTGCTGGAGCCATTTATCTTGTGCTGGGTGTTGCCTACAAAAGCAGTGCTCCTCCAGTGCTTCCACCTGCAGAAGGCTGCAGATTATTTAGGTTTGTGATTCTTTTGCTTTCCTGGGAATTAAAAAAAAGAGAAAGAACTGTAGATGAGGGTACTGTTGTTAAGATTTCTTTCTTGCTTGCTGCTTCTAGCTTAATAAAAAGATCTGTCCTGTGGTTATGTTTGGCTTGTCAGCTCCTATAATGGTTCCAAAATTATTGCAAGTAATTTCTTAAGCACCGGAAAGTACAGAATCTGTAGTTGCAGATTTGTGTGATGTTTTTTTTCCTTAAGTGGTTCCTTACCCACTTTTATCCACAGCTGTATTGACAAAGTCCTCATTACTTCCTAACTTGCCATGTTCCCCATTAACAACTCATTGAGGAGCTGTGGCTCAGCAGCTCAGCCGGTCCAGAACCACCCATTAATTCTGCTCACAGGCAGCCAAGTCCCTTCTCCAGCGCTTCCTCTGCTGCTCCACCTTGGAGGAGCATTAGCTCCTTGTACCACCTGGCAGCCATTAGCTTTTCTCCTCGAGTCTTAATTGAGTTGATGGACATGTGTCTGGTTTTAACCTTCTTTTCACTTTTCCTTAACTATTATTCCCTGTATGTGGAGCAATCCCTTAGGAAACTCCCATGGGCTGTTGCTGTTTGCTTTTCATCTTTCTGCCTGCCTTGCACGCTCGCATGGACACACACAAAAAAAGATACATGTTCCCTGCACGTGCATACACGTGCAAATTGTAGACTGTGGTCATTTGTGATTAATGGAAGGAGTTTGGGTTATCATCTCAATTTTGTTTCATGCTTTGGATAGTTATTAGTGTAGCTGGCTAATTAATGTGATGCAGCCCCTCTAACAAGAGGAGTGTTCCATGCTATTAAAATAATTTTAAAAATAATTTGAACTCTTTCAGAGCATTTTTGTAACTGCTACAGCCATGTATGTAGTACAGATAGTACAGAAAAATTTCAGTGAGAAGAGAACTAGGGAAAAGTGTCCCTGATTTAAATTATTATGTGGTACTAACTCCATGGGTAGGGCAGTGTCCAGCAAAGACCAGAAGTGAGTGGAGAGAATGGTGAGGAATGCTAATGAAAAACAGGTAAAGCACTGGGAATATGGAAGTCCTGCAGTGAAACCTGAATGAACCTGTATATGCAGAAGGGATTACCCAGGCTTGATGTGCCAGTATGTCATAGCCCCATGTAACCCTATCTATTTTTATCCACTCTTTGATTGGAAACTTCACATAGTAAAGCTGTAGCCTTGCTGAAGTCAAAATTGAAACCAGGGTTGATTTGACTTGGAACCTCTGAAAAGAAATCTCAATGCATCCTTACCTAAATCCTCTAGATTTGCATGCTAAATATCAAACATCCTATTTTCTAAAAACCTCTTCAGCAATGTTATTGGAGCTGCCTGCAGCGTGTGAGACGGCACATGTTACAAGAAACAGTGCAGGCATTATTTGTACCTCAGCTGTTACACGGCATATCCTTGCTGGACTGGGTCCGTATTCTACATCTGATTTATCAAGGTGGACTTCTGCTGTCCATGGGATGGCTACAGGATTTTTTTAAATAGAGAAAACTGCGTGCAGCCCTGTGAGAACTGCATGGTATCCAGGCTGTTCTGTGCTGCACTCTGAATGCTGTGTGTCCTCAGGGATTTATGCCATTGCCAATTGTGTCAAATCTGATGTCAAAACTGCCAGTGCAATATTTGCCCTTTGTGCTTGCTGGCTGAGTCATCACTTTGACTCAGTTGTGTTTCAAGTCTTGGCCATTAATGTTTTTAATGCAGGAGAGGCAGCAGGGACAGCTCATTCCAACCCTGGATGCGGGCTCAAAAACCATGATTTGCAGATACCCGTTTGTGGACTTTGGAGCACCAATGTCTTGGTGCACAAAAGCCTAAGGCTAAATCCTCCTTCTGCCTAGGCAGGTCTCATGAGGCTCGTGTGAGAGAAAGGAGGTTTGATCCTTCAGCCTGAACAAGATGCAGAACTGGCTGCTTGGGTCACCCTTAGCTGGGCTTGTGGGGTGGCAGAGCAGCTACCTAGCATAGAATAGCTGCATGAACTCACGTGGAGCATCAGCTGGCACTGCTGAGTTTCTGGGGAGGATTGGGACTGGCAGCTTTTTGAAGGCATCAAGAAGTATTTGCTCCTTCTGAAGACACGTAGCTTATGGTGTAAATATAAATGAGTTTTGCAGCCCAGAAACCCATCTGAAATGTGTTCTCTACATTGGGAAAAAACATGCTTTTCTATCTTTCAGTAATGCTAAAAATGGACTGGCATTGCATATATATTTTCATTATATGTTCCAAGTGAAAACTTGTCAGAACTTAGGATACTTTTCAATTCATATATTGGGATTTTCTTTTAAAACCACCCATGAAAACATAAACAAACAAACAAATATAAAGAGCTTTTTACAATGTTAAAGTTGCTGACTCACATCTGCAAGAAAAAACATCTCCCTACCTTTATCTAGATAGGCTTTTTCTTGTAAAAGTACAGCCTTATGCTTCTGAGAAGCACCTTTAACTCTTGGTAGCTTTTGCAGATTTAAACAGCAGCGACCTCTGTGTACCAATTTGCCTGTCATTGCCACGAAGGTTGGCACTCAGCACTCCTTGGCTGGAGTGAGAGAGGAAACTCCACACCTACGCCACTGCCACCCTCCGCAGTAGCCAGAGGATCCTGCAAACGCACATCATCCGGAGCAATTGCAGCAATTGAACCAAGTTAAAGCAAGGTCAGGTCTGTTCAGCTGTGTCCACTTCACAGCTGGTGAAGCTGAGGGAGGGACAACAGGAGGTAGTTGTGGGAATTCACATCCGAACAGGATTATGCCTTAGAAATTCCTCTCTTCCCATTGTGACTATCAAGCCAGTCCTCTCCCTAAAGTTTGATTTAATATAGGCAGTGAATGAGTGCATGTGGTGGGGCAAGGGCTCCGTAGGTGTCTGGAGAAGAGCAGTGTGAAGTGCCCCTGGAAATAAAGAGGCTGTTGTGCTGCACTTGAAATGATGATTTTTTCCTTGGAGCACTGTGATTGTCTGGGAATCTCTCATGTGCACTGATGATCTCTGGGACATGGAGCACACTGCAGGCTCTGCTGGAAACAAGGGGCTGGTGGCCCATCCAGGGTTTGTGAGCCTGTGTGAGGAGCATTGAAAGGTGATGAGTGTGCTTACTCTCTGTAGGGGAGTGGGAGAAGCTGGTGAGGGGAAGAACTGCTCCCGCTGCTGGAAATCAGGGAGAGAGTGGTTGTGTGTAGTGGCCCTGCTCTGGGCAGAAGGTGGACTGTGAAGCTGGTCAGCAGCCAGCAGGGATTCTGCACCCTGCAAAGAACGGTAGGAACTGTGAAAAACCAGGGCCAGGGATTATTTGGACCTGGAATTGTTAAGAGTGCTGGCCCTAGTGCTTTGCAAATCTGGCATTGCAGCAGGTGGTGTCCAGAGCGGGAGCTTCATCCATCTTCCCACAGACTCATGCAAAAATAATGAAGCATCCTATCGCATTTTATGGTGCACATTTCTCATGGTCTTCCACCTGACAATTTCTCCTGTTTACAAACAGGTATACTGCTACCATAACAACAATAACAATAACAGTAGTACTACTACTGCTAATAATAATGAAAAAGCCTGAGTTATTGCATATGCGTGACAGGTTTTTTAATACCTCTGTGTACAAGCAAGCGAGGGAGGGGAGTGGTGGGCAGCCCAGGAAGGCTGCGTGTGGCTCTGGAGGGAGTGCAGGCTTTAGGGAACCCCTCACGCCCTTACATTTAGGTTGCTGCCCATAACAGCAGCTTTTCTGATGAGTCATGTTGTAATTCAGAGTGCCCCGAAGACATCAGCCCCACAAAACCGAGGGAAGTTTGTGGTCTGATGGAGTAGGGAGGGGTCGTTTTCCCCGCTCTAGAGGGAGGCTGCTGGCAGGGAGCTGCAGTGTGTGGAGGCAGTGGGGAGAAGGGCCTCCAGTAGCCAGGACAGGAGAGGACGGTGTGGGGCTTGTCCCTTGTGAGGCAGTGCCAGCAGGGTGTTGCTACCTGCAGATGTCTTCAACGCCTAGGAGCTTATGGGCCCGTGAGCTGTCCAAAAATAGATGTGAGAGGAGTGCTGGGTGGCAGGAGGGAGCAGGGAAAGATGCTGCCTGAGAGGAGGAACCAGAGATGTGAGGGTTGGTGTGGCACTCATAACTGTCGTTTCTGATGAAGTAGAAGGCATACTCCAAGAGGAGCCAGCCAAGGACAGGGGACAGGGTCCAGAAGGGTCCAACCCTTTGGAGATCTGCTTGGTGTTGGCCTCCCCCAGCCCTCCCAGCTCTTGTGCGTGGGATGGGAGTTGCGCTGTGCAGAGACCTCTCCCTGCATCCTGATCTGGCATATTTTTCCATTTAGATGTCAGCTCAGGAAAATACAAGTCTGTGCCAATTTTTTTTTTTATAATATTACTGAAGTCCGTACTTTAAACTGCAAGGAATTAGAGGATGAAAGCATGCATTTAAAGTTAAGCACAGGTACAGAGAAGGGCTGGAGGAGGAGGTCAGCGCACTCACCTGCAGCCCAGGTAAGGTGCTTGTGCAGCAGCTGAGCTGCTCCTGATTTCCCATATCCTCCAAGCAGAATCAAGCCCAGCACGTTCCCACCATGGTTAGATTAGTTTAATTAAGGCATGTGCTTCCAGACCATGTAACTAGGTGACTTATCTGCTCTGTGTCTACTCTGGAACACAAAATTACTGAATTCTCCTGGTTGGTACCTGCCTTTGTACCAGAGATAAATCAGTGTATATGGCAGTGATGTGATGCATTTGGCTAACCCATTTTCACACAGTGCCGTTTGAAAAGTGAAATATTTCTTGCTGATGTCACATTGTCTTGTGGATTATCACACCCTTATAACTCTGTGTTCCTCTTTTCTTTTTGGCACACAAGCAGTATTTAAGAGAAAAAACCCAGTCCTTCATATGGTGCACAGACTCTTGAAGGGTATTTTTAACCTATTGCACTCAGCCATATTTGGTTCTCTTCTCAAAATACAAATTTCCTGACATGCTGAGATATGCAGTGGTGCTTTTTTTTTTTTTTTGCCTTGGAGAAAGGAATGTAATATATTGTGAGCAAATTCCATATCCTCATCTAGGGACTGAAATTGGACTTTATAGAAAATTTTCCCGCTTCTGCAGAACACTGATTCTCTTCCCTCTTGGGATTTATTGCACCAAATAGCCATGCTCATTTCTGTTTCTCTGTTGAAATTTGCAAGACTGGGAAAGGAAAAAAGAAAAAGTAATTTTACAGTGCAGTCTGAGTTCCTGTAAATATTTTTATTTGCTCTGCTCCATACTGTGGAGGGGCAGATTTTGTGCTGGGTGAGTTTCTGACCTGCACAAGAGGAAGAAAAAGTGTGAACCTCTGAGCCCCCTGTTCAGCCACAGCTCTCTGCTTTTCTGTTTGCCCAGCAGATGTTCCAGGAAGGCCCTGTACAAGCCTGTCTTCATTTCTCTGATCCAAACTGTGTTCACTCATGCAAAACATAACCTCGAATTGAGTTTTCCTTTAATTGTATTTCTAGAACCAAGTTATGTCTGTAACCACATGCAGTTTTACACTTCCAGTGTGATTTGCAGCTCCCTTTCTGCTGTTTGCTCAGCAAGTGATGAAAAAACTCCCACTAATCACTTGTCCCCAGCTATACTTAGTGCCACAAAAGAGGGTCCCTTCTGCTCTGAAGATAACCTGGTGAGCAGTCTCCTTCCAGGAGCAGATACACCCCTGCTTCCCCCTTTCCCCTCCTCTGACTCCCACCACTCTCATGACAAATGAGCTGGGTTAGGAAATTGTTTTGTGGGAACTGTGGGAGATGATGTTCTGCCCTTATCTGCTTCCTTATGTGGCTTTGGCAGGTCTGGGGAGAGCAAAAGCCCTGGAAACAGTTGCAGCCTAGTCTTGAGGTGACAGCGATGTGTTTGAGTAGAAAAACGATGGAAGTGGCAACTCAGCCAAAGATGTCGTATCTCAAAAAGAGGTTGTTCATTTAAGTGCCCGTGAGATTTGGGAACCCGGCGTCCTAGGGAGAGTTAGTGGCCTCAGGGCTTCTCTGTCCTTCGGCGCTTCTGAAGGATCTTGTCCCTCCTCAAGAATATTAATATCAGAGCTATGTAAAGCCAAGTCCTCAAAAAGGGAAATAAATGCATGAAGAGCTATAAATAGGAAAAGGATATTCCAGAATCAACATCTTCTTAAATAATTTTTCTCAGGGTAGTTCCTTTTGAGGTAAAGTTGTGCATTTAAAATGTAAAATATTTGCCTACTCTGCACCTAATGCAGGCTTTTTTTTTCCTTCCTCCATGAAAGGGACCGCAGAAGGAAAGGCAAGCAAGAGACTTGCAGTGACCTTCAAGGTGTTCAGCTGCAATTATTTTATTAGTTTTATCTCTGAAATAGGACTTGAAGCAATGGTTTTTACTCACGGTTTGGCATCTTTCTCTTGGTTCCCAAGTACTTCCTAGCATAGATGGAGTGAACTGCGTGCTGCATGCTTCATCTACAGCTTGGGCAGCTCTTGCTGGGACATGAGGTTGTCCAGGTATTGTGGAGTGAAGGACCACGTCTCTGATAGTGCCCAGAATTTGTGGGGGTGTGGTCCAGAATCCCCGCATTCACTTCTGGGGGCAGTTTTGTATGTTTTTGCTCAGTTGGCAGAACAGCCAGCACCTGAAGGTGTGGCAGTTTGATGCTGCTGAAAGCGAGACCAAGCAGTCTGATTTCTGATTTCTGACCTCGCTCACAGATAACCTTCACATTGGCTGCAAAGTCCCCAACTTTCAGTGCAGAGCACAAGGTGTCCATTGCATCGGCAGGAGGTGCTGGAGACTTCCTTGGGCATTCCCTCTCCGTCCTTGGCATCTCAGTGCTGGGGCATCCCCCCTCTCTGTCAGGTCCGTTCTCCTGTCCCTACTGCAGTGAGACAGGGGAGCAAACCCAGGCCAGCGCATCAGCCAGAGTGGGACATGGTCGTGTGCCAGACTCCTGCCCTCGTTTTGGGATTACACTATGTAAAGGATGGGAGGAGGGCTTGGCATTTGGGTGCACTGACCTCGCAGAGCCCCATGGATGAGCATGGCTCATAAATCTCCCTCTCCAAGTAGTCCTGCCCTGGAGACAGGGTGAGACGTCTTGATTTAGACCTGTTTGAAAATTGCTGAGCTGGTTTGCTCTCCCATCCTTTAGTTTTCCGTGCTCCCTTCTCTGTGTATATATTTATATTCTCACACATCTATGCACACCCGCACACACCCACACCCCCCTGCTCTCTGCTTCTCTCTACCTGTTACTGTGATGCTAGTGTGCCTTGGCACTGATGTGTGTGTGCTCCCCCAGGCCGTTCATCGTGCTGCCTCCCCTGATGGAGTGGATTCGGGTGGCGGTGGCTCACGCGGGGCACCGGCGCAGTTTCTCGGTGGACAGCGATGACGTACGGCAGGCGGCCAGGCTCCTGCTGCCGGGAGTTGACTGCGAGCCTCGACAGTTAAAGTAAGTCCACGGAATGCAGATCGGATCGGCTGCTTTGTGCGAAATGTGCCTCTCTTTCCTGGGGAGCAGCGGGCGGGCGCAGGGCTCTGTTGTTGCCTGGGGAGGCGCAGGGATGCTCCGGCTCGTCACTCTGTGTGTTGCAAAATCAGCTCCTGGTATTTGCTCACATCTGTGGATAAGCTGGTTGTATGGTAATGGGTGCCTGACTATCTCACTGCTGGATCGAGCCCGTAATCTGCTCATCAGAGCTTACATGGTGGTGGTTTTTTTTTTTCTTCCTCTTCCTATTAGGTTTTGCTTGCTAATGAGGGGTTGAAACCTTCTGCTAATTGTCTGATTCACGTTGCTTTGCTATAAAATGCCGAAATGTAATTGGCAGGGCTGCAGATATTTTTCAGGGCTTTGTTTTCAGCATTAATGCTTAAAGGGCACATTTAAACTTAGAGGTAAGACTACTTCTTACAGTAAAATTGTGTTTTTCATGCTAATGTCAGTTCAAATTACTTGTAAATGTCAGCCTAGATAATTTGACTTTTTCTTGTATCAGATGTGACCTTTTGGTTTTCTAATGAAGTCTTAAAGTATTTATTGCCAGGATATGTTTTTAGTGTCTGTTTTGCCTTATTATACTTGGATAAAAGTACGTTCTAGGACTGTTCTGGAGTCAGGAATATGTTTGGTTTTGATGTTCGTATGAAAAGGCATTCTGAATCTGCCAAAGCAGAAATGATTCACTGCTACTGCTTCACAAATTTGTACTTAAACCCCAGTTTTCAGCAGTCTGCCTCTCGATACAGCAGTAGATGCATTCTTTCCTGCAGCACAGAAAGCAGAGGGCTGATTTACATGATTAGCTGTGACAACCTGCATGGAAGCAGCTGCCTTCTGTTGACTCTGGCCTTGACATGCTCTTTCACCAGAGAGTATAATACTTTACTTCCAGATCTACATAGGCTTTTTATAGTCGCTGCTGTTCAATATTTAATTGAAGAAATATATGGAATTTCAAAAGCCAAATCACGAGCATTTAAGATTTCAGACCTTGGCTGTAATTGCTTCCCTTTGGTGTGCCCACCTTGGCCCTTGTTTCCAGAAGTGCTGCATTCTGTGTCCCTACTGAAATGCCAGAACCTACGGATGTAGGTACTACACACTGTCTGAAGACCTGGCGCTTGGGTCTGAAAGGCACAATTAATTTAATACCTCTCCAAGTATTTAGGCAGGATTGCAAATAAGGCAATAATATTTCTATTCTACATCCTCTGTCTTAAAAAATAAGGTAGATATAGTTAAATACCTGTGGATTAAAAAAACCTCCACAATATACGACCCAAAGTTTTATTTTGACAGTATGTGTGTATGTATATATATATATGCACATATATATATAAAATGTCATCAACTGTTAGACAATTTTGCAGGAGTTTCAGAATAATTTGAACTTGTGGAGAGTTATATTATACTGCAAAAGAATGTATTAATTATGGGGAACGTATCAATAACTTAGTTTAAAGTTGCCATCAAGGATTCATTTCATAGAGAATACAAATGATTTTTGTTCTCCTGCATGTCTTAAAAGTGGGAAGAGCATGGCCTGAGATTAATCAGATGAGAATAAAAAGGGAAGCCATTCCTGAGACAAAATCTGGGTTTTAGAGAGACCAGGCTTTGCAGTGTGCCTGTATTTGACTGCAGGGGCTAGATTCATCCATTGATGTCCCAAAACAACAATCTCTCTGCTGTGCTGGCAGATGAGTGTTCCTGTACCTTGGGTTTTATTTTGAGGTCTGTGCCTACTGCTGGTGTAGTGCAGCAGGTTCTTTGCGTAGCTGCAAATAAGACCCTGGCTGCCTGTAATCCTCAGATCAAAGGGAAGGCTGAGCTTTTCTGGAGAATAATGTGAGTCATCAGGATGTTAATTTGGAACTTTGCAGCCTGTAATTTTTTATTTGTATTCAGCAGACCCTCAGCACTCCTGATTTTCATAAGCCAAACACCAACCCTTCACTCCTCCCCATTAGGGAGGGTGCCTTTCCAACTCTTAACTCCTCAAGGAGCATCAATTCCATAAATTCTAACACTGGGGGAGGGAATACAACAACTTTGCAGGGGATGGCTTTTCAAATAAGCTGCATGACGGATGGAAGCTGGAGGATTTTAAGTGCAGTTAGCTTGATAAATTTTGTGACTTCTGTAGGAAGGGTTTATTAAGTAGAACCTTGAAAATGGTTCAATTTCTAGGCTTTTCATAGCAGTCTTCTTTAGTCCCTAAAACATAGAGACCTGAACCCAAAAGCTCCCATGGTCCCAGGTGATACTGCATCATTCCACAGTGTTGATTCACAACCTGTCATTGCAAATGTATAAAGCAGAATCAGCTTCCACCCTGGAAGAACATGCATATGGGGAGAGGAAGAGATTGGCAGCATCTCAAAGGCTGTGAAATTCAGGATCAGTGCGGATAAAACCCAAATGTTCAGCTTCTTATCTGAACTACAGCATGGAGGTCTCCCTGCAGTTCCATGTGACACTTCTCTGCACAATCACATACTCCAGCAGTGGGGTTCCCATTCTGTGGCTTTGTAAATCATCCTTGCTTTCTTCCTGCCTTTCATTTCTCTCTTTTGCACTTTTTCTGAGCCTTTAAAAAAAAAAACTATTGCCTTAATTTCTTGCACTGTTTTCCTCTCCCGAAAGAGGAGCTGCTCTTGCTCTGGATAGAGGAGTGAGGGAAGCTGGAATCAGTCAGGAGCTGCCTGTCTCCTTCCTGATCTCTTTTCATTTTACAGCAGCAGATGTGCCAGAAAGTTTCTTCCTTTTTGCCAGCTTTGGGAGATGAGCAGGGATGTAACTTTTCACCTTCCCTCAGGAGTGAAAGCTTTAGACAGACCAGTTGTTTCTACCTTTTGGTCAGAGATAGGTTTCACAGATGGGTTGAGCGCTGGATGCACAACAGCTCACTGAGATGGCAACCCAGGTTGTGTCCAAGATGCTGTCATAGTGGGACAGCACACTTAAATAAGGCCTCATCTATACCCAGGCCCTTTGGGCCACCTGAGGCAGCTGGATGTAGTCAGTTGAGGTGGCTCTTTGCTGGCATGAATCATGAACAGGGTGCTCTGCTCCCTGTTCTAGAGCTTTAATTAATGAAGGCAAAAGGGATGAAGGGAATTTGTTGTCAAAAAGGGGCGTGGTGGTAAAAACTATGTTACCCTGTCTTTCTACGGTAATAAGGTAGCATCACTGCTCAGCCTGCATGAGCACTGTCTGGCTGCAAACAGATGTTGGCTTCTCCTCATCATCACATCTGCAAGGGGTCCCTTTCCCCTTGCTCCAGCTAAACACAAGAAGCTCTTTGCACATCTTTCCTTCCTCCATTCTGTAGGACGTTTGTTTGAAACAAACCCCAGCGTGTCAGACGTGGTGGGGAGGATCACTGGTGCTTGGCTGCATCTGGGGACTGGAGGCTGATGGCAGAGAAGCAGAGAAAGGGAGGAGCATCCTGTGCTGCTCAGCTCAAAGGCTGCTGTGCCTTTTATCAGGGTCAGGGGCTTCGTTCCTGGTGGCAATATGTTGTGACAGTCCTGGAGGATGTAGAGATGCTGGAACACCTGTGAGAGGTGCGCATCAGTGCCAACAGAGGCCATCACCCAGGAACTTAAGTGAATACTTTGCCTCTGGTTTGGGGGAAGAAAATCCTGTTGGAAAAGGAAAAACAAATAATGGCAACAAGGTTATGAAAATGGAAAAAAGAGTAATAAAAGAAGAGAAAATTATGCAGCTTACTGCACTCAAATCAGGATGACCAGATAACCTTTATCCCAACGATGAGAAAAAGCTGCCTCACAAAATCGGGGGGTCAGAGGGAAATATTTTTAACAAAGCCTGGAGTGATGCCATAACTCTAAGGCTTAATAATAGTAATGGGCAACATTTGAAAAGGATGAAAAATGATCCAAGGAAAATTCCAGGCTGTTAGTGCAAGGCCTTTGAATGTTTTTTCAAGCAAAGACTGATTAAAGACATGTTGTTGAGGGAAAAATGGGATAAAATGTGACACAGATTTTCTAAAGATAGATCTTGCCAGGCTAATCTAATAACTTTTTTGATAAGATAACTGATTTTCTACCCCAAGGAAATTCAGTAGAATTTCATCTCTTTGGACTTGAGTGAAGATTTGATACAGTCCATGCAGGGATCTATTAAGACAAGAAGACGGGGGTTAGTAAGGAAATTAGAAAGTGAGCAGGGGCTGGATTCAAGAGTGGTGGCAAGAGCTGGGTTGGCTGAGATGGGGTTGCAAGCAGGGACCCTCAGCTCTCATTCTTAAAAAGTGGTATTTTTTAATTTTCAGAAAGGGTTTTGGCACAAATCTTAGCAGTGTGCTCATGAAGTTAAAATTTGCTGATGCCATGATGCTGAGAGGCATTGTCCTGACAGAGGAAGTTTGGGAAATCATCCAGGAAAAAGTGGATGACCTTGAGGGCTGGGACAAAATAAATGGGATGAAATGCAGTTTTCCACAAATGGAAATGCATTTTTCCACAAATGGAAGGCAAATGTGTTTTTTAAATAAAAAGATACATACTGCAGTGTATATGTAACATATACACTATATATGCATCCTAATATATACTATATTGAGAGCAGAGTATTGGGAACATGGTGGTAGAGGCTGTGGAGGAGTATTTAATCTCAGAATGTTGTAAACCACGAAAGTGGATTTTTTCTCAGCCATGAAAAAAGCAAGTGCATTTTGAGGCTGCACTGGAAGAGGTATTTCCAGTAGAAACAGAAAAATATTGGTGCCACGTGAAAGTGGTAGGAAGTGATGTGGAATCACAAATCCTGTGTCCTGGTCAAAAAAATATTCCCTTTGGACCAGGTAGAAAGAAATAGGCTGGGGTGATTTGGTTTTTTAACAAAATGTTCTCATGGAGGCAAACATGAAGAAAGGGGCTCATTCAGCTGAGCAAAGTGTGTGCTGAGGGAACCTGTGGCTCTTCTCCAGAAACACATCAGGAGTAAACACTATGGAAGGAAAAATACACTATTTAAAGGTCAGCGTGGACACAGGAGTATGTGAGTATTAGCAAGCCATGAGTAAGTTCAGATTAAAGGCGTAGATGTATCCAAGCCTTGCTGCAGCATAGGACCAGGTTTATTAACCTCCGGTCCCATGTGCTCCCTCAGCTGCTGCCCTTCGCAGCCTCACCCAGCACTCAGAGCTGCATTTGCAGCTGTGATCCAGAAAGGTCTCTGGGCAAGTGCAGGGTCTGAGCGCCTTAGGAAATCTGTCTTTAATTGAAAATCAGTCCTGATTTCCAATTAGCCTTGTCCTGGGAATACCTAAGTCTGCTTTTCTGTCTGGGACCATCCCTCTTAATGGAGGCTTTCTAGGAAAACTGGATTATCAATCTCAAAAGCAAATATTATGTGAGCATCCGTGGCTCATTCTAGAGAGTTTTCTTAAAACTATGGAAAGGGGAAAATACAGTGATGTAAAGGGAAGATGTGTTATTTTGTTGTTTCAGAGCAGTCTATACCATTTGCTATGTCATCCTACTACAGTATCACACGTGTGCAATTCTAACTTGAAAGTGAAAGCAGAAGAGTTGCATTTAATGTTTTGTTTATGGAAATCTTGTGCTTGTACTAGAGCATGGAAATATAAATGGACTTTAATAAATAGAGATTAGAAAACAGAAAAAATATTTCCAATGCTCTCCCTTCTCTCTTAAAATGTGTTGGGTAAGGGGCTGAGTTTCTGGAGAAAGAGAGAGAGTATAAAATTGCCAAGAAATTCTGCTATTTAATTAGATACAGCCACCTTCAAGTAGGAGTGGTTGGTGTTTGCGTAGCTTCTTGAATGCCCTTGTTCTTCCCACAAATTTTCACTTATCTTTTAACACCAGCCATGGCTATTGCTGTAATTAGATACAAAAATGTGAGCAGTAGCAAACAAGCTACTTGACAAAATCCAGCAGTCCTTTGGGGCAGATGGTGCCAGCAGATGAAGGAGATTTTATTACTTAGAGCATGGGTTTCTGAGGTGAATCTCAACCTGTCCTGCCAACTGTCTGCTTGAAGACAGCAGTAATAAAAAAAATTATTGAAGGAGATGATCTGGGCCTCATGTTCTCCTTCACTTTTAGGGCAGAATACACTTGCATTTTTGTGGGCTTTAGGTTCCAGCCTTCTTTATCCCATTGCAAGCAACATCATTACTGCTGTTTCATATGCTCTGTCCCTTTTATTGCATTCCTGAATATAATACATGTCCCTGTATTACATTCCTGAATACAATAATCAGGATACAGATAACACACCATTTTCCACTCATCAGTGAAGACTTGTGCTATCTATTTATATGAAAGATGAGTCTGTTCCGAAACTTTCCTATGGCATTGTGGCCTTGTTCAAAATCTGAGATCAGATTTAATTTTGAACATGGTTCCTGACCTATATGCACAGAACTGGAGTATTAAGACTGTTTTGAAATACAGATTTGGGTCTTGATTTGATAGTCACATCATTTTTTTAATGTCTTTTCCAGTATTTGTAACTAATTTATTCTCAGACCTTTGATAAGAATAAGAGGTTGGATAATAAACATCCGGAGTATTTTTTTCTTGTCTTAATTTAGCTCCTGATTAAAGTAAATGGAGATACTCTATTTCTGCAATATAAAGTAGTGCTCTGCATCACTTTGATCAACATGCTTGTGTTTACATTTTCCCCTCTCCAAGACTGAAAATGCAAGTAATTGTCTCAATATAGTATTTATATTGCAGTTCTATTAATATCAGCATTATAGTCCTTTTTAAAGCACCACGTTGGAAAAAAGAGTGCTCACAAATTTAAATCAAATTGTCTGCTGCTCCCACTCTTGCCATTTGCGTCTGTAGTCTCACTGAAGAGCCCCAGGCAAGGAACAAGACCCTTTTGTGCTATGGGCTGTGCAGCCCAGATCAAAACGGTGATCCATGACCCCAAGAAATTCAGCATTGCAAATGCATGTATATTGCTGGCTAAAATATGACTCCTTCCAGGCTTCCAACCAGCTGAACTATAATTTCTCAAGACCTCATTCGTATTTAGGACAAACAGAATAAATTCTACAAAGCTAAAAAGATGGACTTAATTAGCAGATTATCATTCTTTCAGTTGAAAGGGCTGGTGATGGAGTCCCAGGTGGACAAACAAGGTTCTAATGCTTGGCTATCAGTGCGGTGATCTGTTCATTCGAGCCAAGGGGAGCATTTGTCCTGCTGCTCATCACAGACTGCACTCCATTTCTTTTAAATCAACTGCGTCTACCAGTTACGATGGAAACACTTTGCCTTTGAATCATCCATTTTCCCAAACGTATTCAACCCATGAGTAACTTATTAAAGATCCGCACAGACTCTCTCTTAGCCAGTCGGAGTGAAAATGAAAAAAACCAACATCCCTTGTGTTTAAACCACTGCTGTAGAAGTGCTGCATTATGTTTTTATAATGTGAGTTTGGGAAAAGAAAAACAATTTGCTGTACTGCTAGGACCCATTACAAATGAAGAAGATTATCTTTGACTCCTTTCAGAGGTTTGAGTACTTCAGAGTATGATGGAGTGTCGTGGTCACCATGCAGTGTTTGACAGTGACCATTTGCAAATAATTAATGTTACCATGGTATTCGCCATATGAAGCCACAGTCTGTTTAATTATGTGCAGTGGCAACAGTGTAATGATCTTGAAGATAACAGCTGTAGAGGCAGTATCTGTCAGGAATTAAAACAGGACTTGGAGAAAATTGTATTGCATTGTAAGTTAAAAAATACGGTCACAATTTTACTTCAAATGTAAAATTGAGATTATTTCACTTGTTTCTAATTTTCCTCTTATTTATACAGGCAATTGTTGGCTTGATTCACACTAGGGAAGGGAGGGAGTTGACAGGCTGTGTGATTGAACCCTTGAATTAGAGGGGTGAATTTGCTGTTGAGCACGAGGGCTATGATCAGTGTATATTATTAATTCAAATATATTATTTCTCAGTTCTGGGAGTGGGAGCATTATGCAGTGGTGGTGCCAGACAGCCTGCCCAGCCCCACAGGTTGCTAAATAGAGAAGTTCGGAATGGACTCTGTCTTTAGAGAGAGGTTATCAGTCTCAGGATGTTGGTCAGTCCTACCTTTGTCATTGTATCACTTCTGGGAGACCTCAAAGTTTGCCTGACCCAGCTAGCATCTGTTGTGGTGATGTCCTGCCATCCTGAGACTGTCCCTAGGTAGAAGAGGAGCAGAAGGGCATCGGCCCCCCCATGAACTTCTGTTCTTCCCATCAGCCTTCCCAGCCCCTTTGATGAAAATGCACCTTTCCTGCAGGGCGAGGTCTTGGGGAAAGAATGCCCTATGTGAATGCTGGTGGCTGGTAGACTCTGGCAACAAACCAGGGTGGCCTTGGAGGGGGCATCCTGCTGTTGGGCTGATGTGAGCCTCCTGTGCACCTGGGAAGATCACAAAGACTTTTGGCGAAAGGGCCCCGCACTGACAGTGCGGTTAGGGAGGTTTCCAGCTCTGCTCGCGCGTATGCTCTCTTCCCTTGCTTAGCAGGCACAACTACAACTCTGAAAAGTTTCACGGCTCTAAAAAGTGACCCTATATATTTAGCTGACTTAACTGTTCCCTGTCAGCCTTATGTTTCAAGCTTTATCCCATCCCTTTCCCACCTCTTCAGAGCTTGTCAGTATGTTTGTTTCAGTCCAAAGTTAAAAAGTCTTGAGCGAGTCAAGCTTGGGAGTCTATTCCCTTCCTCTTTTTTCATCTTGCATTCTTTAAAATTTGTGATTCTGGATGGTGTCCATGGTGGAGCAGTGCCCCTTTATACAGTGTAATATAGAGGAAATACCCTCTGCTTCTATTTGAAATCAGTTTTATGCAGTAAATGGTAAGAAGGAGGACTTGGGAGAAAATGCAGTGCTGTGTTGGCTTAGGTTTGATTTTTGATGGGTTTGGGGTTTTTTTCAATTTTCCAGTGTTCATTTTGAAATGCGACAGCTCGGTCTGTCTGCCGTGCTGTCTTCCCAGCTGGCCTTCTCCAGTGTCAAAAGTGATGCTGTGCTCTTCTATTTGTACTTGTAGTTTCTGATCATTTTTTGATGTCTCTTCACTGCTTTTTATCAGTACGTGTTAAATCTCTTTTTCCTTAACTCATTCATCTCTCTGGCTTTTCGAGATGTTGCTTTCTCTCCTCATGCTCTGCTCCTTTCCCTTGTGTCATGCTCCTGTTCTAATAAACTCACCAGTTTGATCACCATCCAGTTTATTAGTCGACATACGACAATGGTGGCACAGGCAGTGGTCTGTATCAAATTTTGCTGTGTAGTTTCCTTTGCCATGTCCCATAGATGGGGGCTGTAACTCAGAGTGGTCCTTTTTGGGGTATAAAAGGGCAGTGGACCACTGGTAGTGGTACTAAATTGTGGTTTCTTGTTTCGTGGAACGTGGTCTAGATGAGACTTTGTCAGTGCTGGTGTCCTACCCACTGTGCAGCCCAGGCACTCCTCTGCATCCATGTTATTGTTGCACTGTTTTTACAGCTGTAGCATCCAGGGGCCCTTGGACCAAGACACTTTTCCCCCCAGCTGATTGAGGAGTACAGCAGGAATTTATGGCTCTCCTTCCTTGACTGTAGTAAGCAGGTGAACTGACATGCTTTCAGAACAGAGCCAGTTCGTGGAGGAGTTCCTGATGATTTTTGAACCTGTGCCAGAGTACATATCTGGGGAGCCCATACAGGCTGGGTGAGATAGGTCCTTGTTCCTCTTTCCTCCTTTCTGTGGGTATGCAACCCAGGTCGAAGTCTGGCTTTTTTTTAAAGAGGAGATGATCAACTATCATTTTGCATGCACTGAGCTGGGCTGACGTCAGCGGAGCTCTGTCTGAGTTTGACCCAGTTTATTCTGTGTATGTTACATACCTCAGAACAAATGATGAAGCAGTGACTTAACACAGGCAGTGATTCATAGAGACAGACACCTCTGCAGAGGATGTCTAGATCTTTCCATAGCTGCACTTTGCCAAGGAACCACCTCATTTCCAGCCCAGAATCATCTGGGAATGCCATCTGCAGCTGGGAGGTCTCTCCTCCGTGCACCAAAACCCCTACCACCTAACTTCTGAGCATGCTTTATCTTTTCTGTGCCTTAAAGGAGGGCACAGATGATCTCCAGCATCTCATGCTATGGGGTAACAAGCACCAAATGTTGCTCTAGCTCTTGTGTCAGAAATGTGCCATGTGGTGTGAATGTGTTTAGCCTCGATTGCTCCCATGGATCTCAGTGTCAGTAAGCTCAGCCCTGCATATATCTGTGCTGGTTTTGCTTTTTCCTTAACCTCAGTTAAGGAAAAGGCAGGAAAACTCAGTCAGAAACTACTGCAGAAAACCCAGCCTTGCTGTGTGGCTTTCTCCCTCTCTGCTGTGGGCACGTTGCTGGTGCAGAATCTGTTGTTGCTGTTGCAGTGTGTTTATTGTGACCGAGTGTTGTGCATTAATCTTGCAGCATCCTGTGGTGATGGAATGTCATCCTTGTTCCTCTGAGTGGTACTCCAACCCTACCTTTTTTGCATTCTTAGGACATGAACTTTTTTATCAGTCAAAACACAAACTGAGCAGTAGAATGAACATCAACAAAACATCTGTTGTCCTCCAGACTGGTTGTGGCTCAGCACAGCAGAGAGCAAGTCTGAGATCGGATGCCAGTTCCTAACCTGTAGAAGCTTTGATCAAAACACTTTGTATTTTGCATTTCACTTTCCTTCCTCTGCTGAAAGAGGAAGAGCAGCAGCTATTGCTACATACAACTGCTTCTATATAAACAGCATATTTGTTGCATAGTGCTGTTAAATATTTAGCAGTGTTATATATTTTATAAAGGTCTGATAAAGCACTTTGAAGAAGGAATTTAAATGATAGTGATGTGCTGTTTTTATTTTTCTTTTGATTTGCTGTGGTTTTTTGCATATGAAATAGAAAACAAATATTTGATGTATGGTTGACTTTTTCACTTTTGATCTCTATTTTGTTATTCCTTCATGAGTAGCCCCTCATTTTCTGACCTAGCACTTTTGCAGATTTAAAGCGGTGTTTTTCCAAACAGTCCTTTATCCGAGTTCACACCAAAAGCGCTGTGGATTTGGACTCCACCCTCTGCCCCAGACACTCCTCAGCATGAAAGAAAAGCAAATCTGTCTTTAAACAAGATTAAACCAAGTTGGATAAACATTAGATTTGAATTTGCTGGCTCTCTCTGGAGCTGTATATTCACATCTTGGCTAAATAACTCCAAGCCTTTCTTTCATTTGAAATGGATATCAGTTTACAGTTCGGAGATCTTTTGAAAAACACCTTAAAAGAATGACATCTCATCTGTTAGACACAACCAGCAAGGCTTTGTGATGTTTTGCCATGACTACCTGGCAAGATTGCCTTCGCCCCGGTTGCATGGTGGTCTTATGTACATGTGGCCCTGCTTGGACCAGGTGCCCTCCAGAGTTTCCTCTCAACCTCAGCCAGCCGGGGATTCTGTGACGTGTACTTTCTGCTCCAAAAAGGCTTGCCTATTACTGGGCCTATGCTGATAAGATCCTTGAAGCTGTTTGGAGTGACATTATTTTTTCTTTGTTGTATTGTCAACGATTATAGATCTATTTGGTATAAGTTCAAAGCTTACTGAAGTCACTGAAAGTTTTCAGGGATCAAGGGAACTGGATAACCTTGCAATGCAGAGAGAAAACTTGTGGTGAGAATGTATTGTGCATTGCTTAAACAGTAAAACAAAATCAAGTGAAAGCTGTGCTTTTTTTTCCCTAGTTTTTATTGAAATGTGTAACTTGTCCCATGAAAGATAGACCAAGGGCAATCTCCATTAGCGTGCATTATCATTTCCCATTCAGCATTTCCCTTGCACATACAGGTCAAAGGAGAATGGATGCGTGCATGACCTAAATCCTTCAAAACCAGGGCACGGTGTTATTTTCCTGGGGAGGTCTGTCCTCTGGCTGTCCTCTGAGGGAGTTCATTTCTCACCCCCGCAGGATCGACGACTGTTTCTGTGCCTCTCGGAAGCTGGATGCAGTTGCCACCGAGGCCAAGTTCAAGCAAGACCTGGGTTTTCGGATGCTCAACTGCGGCCGGACGGATCTGGTTAAGCAAGCCATATCCTTGCTGGGGCCGGATGGGATCAACAGCATGAGCGAGCAGGTAACGGGGTAGACATTTACAGCAGCAGCTGTGGAATGGGAGGGTTTTGTCTGCTTGTCACAGGAAATGAGCCCCAGCTTTCAGCTCTACATAGATAGGGCCTTAATGCTTCCCCTGCATTGAGTTAAAGCACTGCCGGGTGAACGTCTACGTTAAGTGAGGTCATTTTGAGTTGTATTGATTTGTCAGTACTGAGGTAACTCAGCATGAGGGCGACTGCATCTCCTGAAATCTTCTTAATGGTGAACTGAGTCGAGTGAAGGCAGAGGAAGATCCCAGGAGAGCTTAGTGTTGAGCTGAATACTTAAAACTGCTTCGTGCCATGCAGAGTGGTGTGAGACAGGGCTTTGTGAGGTGAGCAGCCTTCTCTGGGATCTGTCACACACTTCATGTGCTCCACCCAGCCCAGCAGTAAATGGTTAATTGCTGGCACTCTTCAATGGATTTCCGTCCAGTTTGAGCCGACCTTGCAGATGTGAAAGCATCTCTGCAGTTACCCCTCCGCTGGTCATTGTGGCTAACATCCACCAGTTGAAGAGTCTGAATTTCCCTGGAGTTACACCTCTGTGAGGCTGGTGGTTATGCCTGAGGATAAAGCTGCCCTTTGGAGCTACCTATGGGCAGCTGTCTGCCGGACTGTGATGCTTGCTGAGGTGGTTCCCTCTTCCGAGAGGGAAATGATGGCTGTGGATACTAACCTTTCCTTTTGAAATAGAGTCCCCTGACCTTTCTGGTGCCCTGATGAGTTTGTCACTGCATGTTCCCAGAGCTGTGGCATCATTTTTGACAGGAGCCAGGTGGCTGCCACCTCTCAGGTGGTCACGTGGGACAGGAGCTGGACTGTTCATGGGTTTAGGTCTTCTGAGATGAAAGCTGTTCCAGGAATGTGAGTTATGTTGCTGTTCAGTAGCTTCAGTCTGAGTCAATATTGTGGATTCATCTGAGAAAAGCTTTAGAAGAGGGCAATACTTCCTGCAAAAAAAAATAGTATCAGACTGCTCATTCCAAGTTTCATACATTATACTTTTTAAAATTACTGTTATTTTAAGTTAGTCTGAACCTGGAAACTTTTCACAGCATATTTCCTCTGTCCTCCAGGCTGAAAACTGGGAACATTCTGGCTTGATTCATCAAAGTACCTAATCATATGCTTAACTCTGAACACATGCTTTTACATCCGATTTGAGTGAAAGTTAAGCCTGTGCTTAAATGTTTCGCTGGATCAAATGTCCCACATCTTGCAGGATCCCCCATCTTGCAGGACAGAGCCCTAAGTCATGCAAAGCTGAAAGAAAGACAGTAATTTTGTATTTTGCCAAAAGCCAAATGCCCTTTGTGTTGATTGTACACATTGTTACTGTGTTCCTGTGTGTGCTTCGAACACTAATGATGGGCTCATTAAAAATCCATTCCTCCCACGTGCAGTGAGGGGGGTGAGTGGTGCTGCAGCACAAGGCTGAGCTGCGGGGCAAGCCTGGGGGGACTGGCACAGACAAAAGCAGCAGGGACAGCAGTGCAAGGGTAGGGGACTTAAAATCCTCATTAACTCTTTAAAACCCTGACACTGCAGCATGACATTCTGGGCCCATTTTAGTCAGTGTTAAGTCCTCCTTCAGCTGCAGCAGGATCAGAACATCTTGTGTGGTTCCCAGGCTGAGCGTTTGCTCTGGATGTTGCCGCAGGATTCTTCACTGTGGCTGCCCACGTGCTGTGTCTTGCAGGGGAGCCCCAGCACCGGGTTTTCAGATTCTTTTCTACAGATCTGATTAGACCCCTTGTGCTCAATTAGCACTTGACTTAATTATCCAGTGACACCACTTACAGAAACTGAAAAACCAGTTGAAGGAACATGTATTTAATTTTAAGCTGCTCCTCCATCCTCATGTTCCAAGGCCCAAGCACAATTTTTTTTTTTAATTTGCATGGTCCTGTTTGTTCCCATAGTGTTTGTTGACTGCCAAAGGAAATGTTTTGTCACTGGCTGTGGCTGAAGTCCTTTCAAATTCTCTTTGCAAATAGCTTCAAGTCACCCAAGAACTCTCCTTGCCTAGGGTGAACTTGTTTTTTCTTAATAATGGCATGAGGCCCCAAGTGCCTATTCTACGAGTACGTTGCAGATTGGATCCTGTGAAATGCTCAGTGTGTTTCAGGGAGGATCTAAGGACCTTGCAGGGACAACCCTTATTTTATATTGTCTCTACAGGAGCAGCCCTTCCATACATAAGCACCCACTACCTTTAGTCCTGCAAACAAACAGGAAAATGAGGGTAGTTCAGCAAAAACGGTGGTGCTGGGCTCTTGCTAGGAAGAGCAGTGTCACAACTCGGTGTCTGGCCAGGACAGGTACCTCCAGTTTCTCTGAAAATAACTTGCCTTCATATCAGCACTCAGGTTAAAGAGCAGGTGGACTGTGGTCTGACAGCAGATTTACTGGGGGACCTTGAGGTAGGCTGTAAACATGGATCAGAGGTAGCTGCGTGCTTCAGGAGATTGCGTGCAAAGCAACTGGTGGTTGTTGGTTAACACCCCCTACTGTATTTAATAAGCAGCTTTTGCTGTTATAATTTACAGTAGATTTAATAATTTTTTTCATGGTTTCATCTGGACTCATTACCACAGCCACAGCAGTACTTCCCTTAAGGGAAATGGTGATCAGGCGTCGCAGGTATTTCAGATTAATACAAATTGCATTGTGGTGATTCTGTAGTGACAGGTCACTTAATCTACTTTTTCTCCAAGCAGGGCCATGTTTTCCTAGAGCGAGCAACTTGCAACAAAGCTGTCTGGCATTTCATTTAAAATTAAGTCCATGTTTGCTAGGGAGTGCTATACAAAGCCTTGACATTTCCAGCCCCTTACAGTATCCATGTTGAAAAAGCTGTGCTCAGATCTGACTGATCTTAAAAGGAGCTTGAGATGTTTTAAAGGTTCTTTCAGTAATTGAAAAGTTCGATTTTTAAGACACTCTGATTATAGAAAACTGAATAGAATTCTTGTTTTTGTAAAATACCAGTGGAAATAATGGTTGCTTTGGTGAAAACATGTCTCTGCTAGGGCCCCGAAGACAAAGGTGCTCTGTTTAGTATACGATGGAGGTGAGTCTGGCAAAGCCTAGTTTCACTCACCATGCTGAAGAAGACATGAAAAATACAAGCAGTAAGCACAAGTGACAACAAAAATGGAGATTTTTACAAAAATGGTTGACTTTTGCTACTGTGAGGGGCATGTTTGTAACAGAGGTAATGGCTTTCATTAAATACATGCTGTTAGTCTTGATGATATATACTTAAATAATTGTTTTAAAAATCAAAGCGAGTTCTGTGTTAAATTTGTCAATTCCTTTGTTTTTTAACTCCAAAAAAATGACTAGGGCATGACTCCACTGATGTATGCTTGTGTCAGGGGTGATGAGGCTATGGTGCAGATGCTGCTAGATGCTGGAGCAGATCTGAATGCTGAGGTGAGGACTTTTTGTTGGTTGTATCTTTTTTCTGTTGTTTGTTTACATCTTAAACTACCCCCTGAAACTGTAGCGGAGCAAAAATCACAAGAATTAAAAAGAAAACAAATCCGTCTTGTCCTGGATGGGACCACTTGAAATGAACGGTGAAATCAAATGGCATCAGGTTAACACTGGGATTCACTGCACAGAAGGGGTCCAGTCATCGGACCTAACCCACAGGTAACAGTGATTTAGTTGTGTTTGCACACTGCAGATGAATACAGGCGTTAATTAGCACTAGCCCTGAGCACAGCTGTAATGCAGCTAGAAGGACTCACTGCATCTCAGCTGACTTTAAACCAAGAAGGTAAAAGAAACACCCATCTGGTGACCTGCCAAAGCTCAGCATTTCTATGCGTACGGATGTTCCAAGTAAGCATCCCCAGCACACAAGTGCCATATAGGTTCCATTGTTTTGTTTTACAAAGTGCCTTGGGCTAAAAACTGTTGTATGAGGAGCTTGAAGCTTCTGGAATATAAATGTCTCATTGATGAATGCACATCACAAACTCAGACAATCTGTCCACCAAACAGATTGTGGTCCAACTCAGTGCAATGCAGGTATGTACATTTTTAAAGAGCCATTTGGAAATCCGTGGAAGAGTTATTTGTTAATGATTCCAGTTTCAATTTGTTGAGGTCATGAGTAAATTAAGCTGTCTGCTTCACTTATCTGTGTTCCATCTGTTCTGTTTGGACTTGAGCGAGCTGATAAATTGGAGTCACTGCTTCAGACAGACATTTTGCACTTTTAAAAAGTCTAATTTAAAAAGTAGGAATGGATGTCGCCCGTAGGAGACTGACAGTGTTACTGCCATGTCATGAAATCAGCTGGTGATTTCAGTTCCCCACAGTCAAGCACACCACCCTCAAAGCTGGCAGTAACTGAGCAGTCGAACCCCTACTCAGACCAAAGACTGGATGGGCAGGGAGGCTGATCTCTTCCTTAACCCTGCCTTGTGGCTCAGATGCGAGGTGGCATTATTTGGTTCCTAGGATGAGTTTTCATTAGGAGCAGTCCTCCCAATTGCTCCAGTAATCTTCCAGGCTTGAATCAAATGCAAATTTAAACAGTTTTGTCTTCCTGAAACTGCTGACATATGAGAGAACAGCTCCAGTGAGGAATGTGAACCTTCCCAATTCATTGCTGTAGAGTGTTTGCTCTAAAATCGAATGAAAACACTTCTGGACAAGAACTGTGAATAATTATGGCGTGCAATTATAAGATGATTTGTGCACACCACAACCAACTGTGCAAATTGGGCAATTATGGCAAAAAAAGGCAAATCAACCATGAACAAAAATAAATACTCTGTCAGGTGCCTGCATAATTTTCTCCCTTTCACTTTGCAAATATGTTTCCAAAAGTAGCCTCAAATGCTGGGCACCTCCCTTTTTGATTGCCCATCCTATGTGAATATGGACTCATTTCCAGATACGCTGAGAAGCTGCAGTTTGCTCAGTACTCAGTGGGACCTGTAGCTGCTCAGCCAGTCTCATCCTTAAAAGCCTTTCCAGCCACAGGTCTTTTGCAAATATGTGTGGGAGAGAACTCTGACTTAAAAAAAAAAAAAAAAATTGAAAAAACAACAAAACAAAAAGGAGCAAAGGAGTTAAAATGACTTCATTTTCTTTGCCGCTTTCCATGGACTGCCCCGAACAATGGTGGGAACCATGCTTGAGGAGGAGCTGGATGCATTCAGTGAGACGTGCTCCTGCCCATCCTTACCCTCTGCTGCTCTTGCTCCACATCCCAAACCCCAAGGCTTGAGCTGCTCAATCCTCTTCCTTCTGAGCAAACCCAGCCCCTAAGGAGCCCTGTGTCCTTGTTCAGAGGCCAGCACACTCCTTGTGGTGCCCTCTGAGCTCCCTCTTTGGCAAATCTGGGTGGTAACAGCCAGGTGCTGGTGCAGATCTGGCAAGCTATGGGATCTGCACGAGCTCTTCAGATTTTGCCCTCATCCCTGTCCTTGGGACTGAGGGCCTGCTTCTAGCAAAACGCTGCATGTGGCGCTTGGAAATGCGAGCTGCTGATGGAACCGAATATTTAATGACTGGCCCTGCACCCGTGTATGGATAAAAGTACTCCAGACAAGGTAGTGAAAGCAGAGCTGGCTGGTGAGACAGAGAGATGGTGCATCTTTTACTCTGATTTTAGTCCTCCTCTGAAGATCAATAACAAGATTTTGAATTTTAGTGTCACACTCCATCTGAATGTGCAGTCTCGGATTGCAAATGTTCATTAGATTTTACCAGCTCTGTGAACCTCATCAATATTAATACCCCCATCTTTAAGACAGGGAAACTGAAGCAAAGAATGGTTATTCATCTTCTCCGTTGTCTACATTAGAGGCACCAGGCACTAAGGCATAGAAAATGGAAGGAGCAATCTGAAGAATAGCATTTTGTTTTCTAAGGATATAGTTTGCATCTCTTTTAACTGTCACCATCCAGCACTTTTAGCTCAACTCAGACAGGAGAAGGCAGTAAAAAGGAGTTTTCTTTAAACATTTCTGAAGTGACACTCTGCCCCATCACTTCTCAGACATTTTTTTCCCTCTGGTGAGAGAGGAGGAGCCTGGAAGAATGCCTGCAAACTCCAGGGAAGGGCTTGTGATGTGTCTTTCATGACAGCAGTGACAAAAGTCATACTGGTTTAAGTGCAAAGAAATTTGGCTGGGCCTGGAGCAATCCCAAGACCCAGGGTTGTTGATATATGGTCTGGTGAAATCAGTGGGAGTGGTCCTTAGCTGTAAGTGTCCTGATCCATCCTTACTTCCCCAGTGTGTGCTGTTGTAACCAGCTGTGGATGTTTTGCCCTTGTGCAAAAGAATCTGGTGGCCAGTGGTTTAGATGGAGCTACAGTAGTTGGTAAAAGACTTCATTTGGTAAGAACTCAATTCAAGCTGTCAAATCAGCATGAACAGTTTTAATATTGAGAAAAATTTTGCAGGAAAAAAATGAAGCCAATCATTTTATAAAGCACCTTTCCCAGGTTTTCTATTTCACTTACTCCCTCACATGCCTGGCTTTCAGGCAGGTTGAATTTTGTTACATATAGCTCTCTAAAAAAATAACTTTAATTTGTTTATAGGTTGTCAGTACTGCTCATAAATACCCATCCGTCCACCCTGAGACCCGCCATTGGACAGCTCTGACATTTGCTGTGTTGCATGGACATATTCCTGTAGTTCAGGTATTATTGTATTTCCCTACCTGCATCTCATTCTTTTTTTTTCCTCCTCTTCAGTTCTAATTACATCCATCTCAAACCAGCATCCTCTTGTCATACTCATATTGGTTACTTCTGCTTCTTCAAGAGTGTACTGATATATGATAGACTTACAAAGTGAATATGGTGTTCAAACCTTAACCAATATGAGGCTTAAACAGGACAATTTTAAAGCAAAGTTGCACCAAAGAAAGTCTGACAACTCCTTGTGCTCCTTCCTGACCACTTGTTTTATATGTTTGTTTATTCATTCATTGCACTTTCTTACACTATAATATTCTAGCAAACACAAAACCGCTGCCTTGGTGGGAGAGAGGTGGACAACAGCCCTCGTGCTGCTCCAGAGGGGGAGAATCCCTCGCTCTCCTTACCCCATCCAGGTGTCGTGTGGGATGTGCTGGTTCTGTGCTTTGGCAACTCAAAAGTTGAGAAGGTTTATTCTTCAAAACAGCTGTGTCTGTGACACACTCAAGCACCAAAACTTTGAAGGCCTTAAGACAGAAATGGCCAAGAGGGGGCTGGAGCACAGGCTCCATCCTGCTCTCCTTGGCCACTTTCGTTTTCAGCATTGTTGCTACTTATGTGGAAGTGTCCCTGATGGAGACCACAGCTTTTGGAGTCATTGCTGCAATTGGTTCTTAAGAATCGCCTTTCTTTTGGCCATGTCTTCATATAAAAAATGGAGACAATTGAAATCTAATCCATTTTTGGATGGTGCTGGGCATCTGGAAGACCATGAAGGAAGGATGCTTGTCGGGCTAATTTTCTTCCATCTCCAGTGCATTTACTTCCTTACACTGACCTTACCCCATTTCCCATTCAAAAACACTGGGTTACACTTTTTTGGCTCTGAAGTTGGACGCTGGTGCTTCTGGTGTTTGGCAGCGTAAAATGAGCGAAAAAAGGAATGAATTTGCCTCTGTGAAACAATGGGCAGAATTTGCATGTCACGTGTCTCCATTGTATCTGGTTTGCAGATAACAAGAAGCATTAGATTCTCATTTGTCACTGTTCATGAACTCTGGAGACTGTGATACCCCCAGTTGCTCTAAATGCTGAATTTTCTTTCTAGCTATTGCTGGATGCTGGAGCAAAGGTAGAAGGTTCCTTAGAGCATGGAGAGGAGAATTACTCTGAAACTCCTTTACAGCTGGCAGCAGCTGCTGGTAAGGACTTTCTTTCTCCTCCCACTGTAACAATTCCTCAGCTGGGATCTGTGGTTTAGGTGAGCAAATACTTGATTTTAAAAGGAGTAAAAATGCATCTCTTGCCTTGCAGGAAATTTTGAACTGGTCAGTTTGCTGTTGGAACGAGGAGCTGACCCCATGATAGGAACAATGTACAGGAACGGCATTTCCATGACTCCACAAGGTGACATGAACTCTTTCAGTCAGGCTGCTGCACATGGACACAGGTAGAGTGGGAACAAGTCTAGTGGCATCCTTCAAGTGCTTCTTTTTTGCCTGGGCATCCAGTTTGAGCAGATGGGTGAAATTTCTGCATGAACAATTGAACATGCCACCAACTGAGCAGAGATGTAAGGCTTTCTGCTAGCATGTGAATTAAACCAGTTGGTGGTACAAGCTGCGTTTTGATTTCTGATGTAAAAAAAAAAGGAAGGGGACTCCTTGTGGTGTGTTCAGTGCAGTGGTTGTTAAATGGCAGCTGATGTGACAGCAGAAAGGAATGTCAAAGCCATTCCTTCTGAATTTGTTGACATATTTCTCAGGTTTGAGTGAATTGTGTCTGTACTGCTGCAGCCTTAATTTTTGTTGAATAGAGTTTCTGCATCTATGTTTACTTTAAAGTCCTGTGTGTCTTAATGTTGTTTGTATGCTGCAAATTTTCTTAAAAAAAAGAACTACTGAGATGAGCACCTGGCATGCATGACCTTGCAACGCTCAGGAGTTGACTGCAGTGTAATGAATTAGTATCATGATCTTCACGTTCCTACTTTTCTGATTGTAGCCATCCAGAGGAACATAGATACAGGTTAGAGACAGCACCTACCGTGTGTTTGCTTAGAGACGAGCTGCCAGTCTAACAACACGCTCACGGCACGTCAGGGCGGGTTCAACAGCTCTGCCCCCCTGGAGCCTGCGAGGGAGCCCTGGCACAGACAGGAAACTTCGGGTGTTGAAGTCTCCCATTCACCCAGTGTGAATGGGAGCCACAGGCCCGAGGAGAACCTGGGGCTCTCCTTGGCTTAGCTGCTGGCTGTCCATGTCACAGACTCTGACTCTTGTGTTCCTACCTGTATAACACTCACACACACCTTCTTCCTTCCCTCTCTGCCCTAAATTTGTTTGGGACGCACCATGCTGCGGTCTAAGCGGGTGCAGGGCGGCACTGGAATATAAGGAGGGTGTGCTAGGAGCCAGCCTGGTTTCTCTTCCCACAGCTGCAAAACCAAGGGAAGCTCTATTGAGGTTGATGAAGTTATGCTGGTGCGAACCTGAGGGCACAAAGTCTCTGAGTTTGGGCTTTGTTATTTGATGGCCTGGCTGGATCGGTGGCTTTGTAGAGTAGTCCTGGCTGAGCTTGAACCTGCCCTGACTGGCCTTGTTGAATGTCTAGCTGCTCTAGCTTTCCCAGACTGCTTTGAGTGTGACTCGAGTGGTGGTGCTTTCAGTAGCTCCAGGCAGCTCCCTTCTCAGGTGGCTGCCATGGTGGGAGTCCCGAGAGCTTGTCCAGAGGCACCTTGTCTTTCCCTGGTTGCTGAAGAAGTCTTGAGTCAGGTTTAGCTCACGAGCCTTTGTTCCCACGAGATGCCGCCACTCACGCGACATCTGTGGGGTTCCTGTCACGACAGCAGTGTCTTGCAGATGTGTCCCAGGCAGTGCAGGTGGGCTAGCAGGAGCTGTGCTTGCCTTGGGTCTGCTCTCAGCTGGTTCTGCCATTAGCTGGAGTGATTTCCTGGGTAGGTGTCCTAACTTGCCACGTCACAGCAAGTAAGCCCAGTGCAGTGAAAGCCTGGCCACTGACTCTGCTCTCCCTTTCCTCTCCTCTCCTGCCCTGTCTCCCTCTCTCTGTCATGCTGTGATTGACAGGAATGTTTTCCGCAAGCTGCTTGCTCAGCCAGAGAAGGAGAAGAGCGATATCCTGTCGCTGGAGGAGATCCTGGCCGAGGGGACGGACTTGCCCGACTCGGCGGCGGCTCCGCTCTGCGCCAGCCGCAACAGCAAGGCCAAGCTGAAGGCCCTGAAGGAGGCCATGTACCACAGCGCCGAGCACGGCTACGTGGACGTCACCATCGACATCCGGAGCATAGGTCAGTCGTGGGCCCCTTCCTCTCCTTCATCCAGGGAGGGACCACTGTGAGGAACATGTCCCTCTTGGTGGGCTGTTGCTTAAACTGACTGCAGTCACAGCTTCCTCAACGCTTTTGGAATAGAAGGTGATGGGAGATCTGACAGGTTCCCAACCTATTCCATCTCCACAGCACACCCTGTTCAGGGGCCAATGGCTTTTTGCAGGACACAGTGGTTTCCACCAGGAGCCATGTGCACTACTGCATGGCAGAGGCTCTGGGGCAGTGTTCAGCTGTCATGGGCCACCTGCAGCTGCTTCTCTTTTGCACTCTGCTGTAAAGCAGTCCACCATTAAAACAACTTTATTTTCCAAGACTCCGAAGGCAGGAGCAGGGAACTGACTCCTTGGTATGCCAGCTCTGCCAGTGAGGGACTTGAACATTATACCAGCCTGCTGGGAAGTTGCTTCTGCCTATGGGGAGGGTGGTTGCGTGGCACAGAGGGAAGTCTACCTGAGCTGTGTATTTACCATCCCCATTCATCTGTTCAGAGAAAGAGGGATCCAGGTGCATGGTGTGCCTCTGCCTGGGGCAGTGCTCCAGCCCTGGGGACATGGGGAATGGGTCAGGGTGTGCAGTGGGCTGTGCAGGCAAAGATCTGGAGATGAACAAGAGGAGAGTGGCAGGGTTGCTCTCCAGGCATTGAACATTTTCTGACAGGGAAGGAAAAACCTTCACTTGCCAAACACCAGGCTTGTATTTCCTTGCACTCCATTCTGTGAGAGCAAAAAGTAGGTCACATCCAGCCTCATGCCTGCAGAGGTACATTAGCTCCATGTGCTTTCTCGCTCAGTGCATGGGAGCAATTCCCTTTAACTTCCTGGAGAGTGGTTCTGCCATGACAATCTGCTTGAAAGGGCTGATCTGCTTAACTCGCCCAGTGCTCTTTAGGGAAAATACTAATGATCAGGAGAGGACATGGGGTATCACTTAAAGCAAGTTTTAATCTGAAGACCACCAATTTGAATCCAGGTAGGTAGTGACCAAAATCAGGTTTTTTCACCATTTAATGGCTCTCCAGGGCCACATTCAAACAAATGAGCTAGTGTAAATCTAGTTTCCAAAAGGCTTTTGCAACGCAGAACACCACAGCAATTACCACAAATTGGCAGTCTCAGCAGAGAAGCTGAAGGCTAGATGAGCAGAGAGACCACAGTCTTCTCTTAGCATTTGGAGGAAAGCCTCTGTGCATTAGCTCTGGGATGTACTGATAACCATCAGCCTTCTCAATTAGGGATAAATAGGAATTTGATTTCTTGAATGATCTTGCAGCTTTTGCTTAAAATCTTAACATAAGTAAGGGTAAAAAAAGCAGAAGGGCACGTCCTTGCCTGGAGCTGGGAATGAGCTGTGTCCTCTGCCTGCAGGTGTTCCCTGGACGCTGCACACGTGGCTGGAGTCCCTGCGCACGTCCTTCCAGCAGCACCGACGGCCCCTCATCCAGTGCTTGCTGAAGGAGTTCAAATCCATTCAGGAAGAGGAGTACACTGAGGAGCTTATCACACAAGGGCTGCCTCTGATGTTTGAGATACTGAAGGCCAGCAAGGTAGGATAAATTATCTGTTTTAAAGGAAATCAGCCTTATTCCCATCCTGTAAGACATGAAAGCTTGCAATGTTATTTTTGAACAGCTCTCCCAAAGGTTGTTTAGGCTGCACAGGATTATTATTATCTGTGTTATGTATCTCGGGTTTTTTCACTGTGGAAGCATGGGTTATAAACACACAGGCTAATCACTGCTCCTGCCAGAACAGCCTAATAACAGGTGCTAACGATAAGCTGGAGAGACAGCAGAAGCTGGTGCATAGTGGTGAAATTAAAGTCAAAAGGGTCACGGCAGTGTGGCAAGAGATGTTGATAACCAAACCAACCCAAAGAGTAACTTCACCCAGCTTGTTTTGCAGAACTGTACAACAAAGCTAATATTCATGTTTACTTTGGATTTCTTTAGCCTGTCACGACTTTCTCTTCTCTTCATGTGGGATTTGGACTCTTAACCTTGTGAGGAGACTGGTTTCTACAAGCACAGAACAGGATAATTTTTTAAAATCTTCTGTGTGCGTGTTTGTACTTGCAGCCTCCCCAGATTTATTCTTTCAGCTGACGTTTTCTTAGCCAGGCAAATCAGACTAACAAAACCTTTCCAAGGAGGTACCATTGCAAGGGCATGCAAGTATAATGGCAAAAGGGATGATCATGGGGCTGGCAAGGAGAGGAAAATGTCTTACCTAGTGAAGAATCTAAAACTTGTTGTAACCAACAGTCTCTTCTCCACTGGTCCCCTGACAGTCAGTCACTCCCAAGGAATGCCCAGTCAACTTCTACTGTTACCAGAAAACCACTGTAGTGATGAAAAGCATCAAAATCATTTGGTTGCTGTTCTTTTTCCTCATGCACCACAATACATGTTGGTATGGTCTTCTAATTGTAAAACTGAAAGTCAGTAACTTTTATCACCCAGCTCTGTGTGTAACAGCAAGGAGCAAATAATTTTTAGCGTATGAAGTAATAGCCTAAATAATGTGAAAAGGGGAGAGGTTCTGGTATAGGCACTCAATATTAAAGAGTTCCAGACTTACGATGGCCTACACGGATTTATTTCTTGTATCTTGCTGCAGAAGGGGGCTTGGACTAGAGACCTGAGCAAATCCTGAATATTTGTTCCAGCTTTGTTCTGGTTTTTGCTCCCACGAGCCTTGCCTTTGCAATTAGTTTGTATTGGATGGGTGTTTATGGAGAATATTTTGAGATAGATTTTAGGAAATTGTTCCAAATCCTATGATTTGTAGATTCCTTGTTCTATACTCACTTGGGTTAATGTTCATCCAGAAACTACCGGCAAAATGCTGTTAGGTTTGAAAATTGATATGAAACTAATCATATTGAAAACTTAACAGAGAATAAGTTTAGGCCTTGTAATCTAGGATGAGGGGTGACTTTAATTGCTTTTCTCCTGGGTGGCTGAAGCCAAGGCCAGCAATCATCATTAGAATAAATCATTTACATAGGATTATACCTTTGGCACATCTAGGTCTTCCACAGTCTATTGTAGGAGATCTGGAAAGAAAAAAAGACTGCTACCTTCTGCTTTGGGTTCACTTAGGAAACTAAAATATGGAGGGGCAAAACAAATGAAGTATCACAAAAACCCCTACACGATGAAGAAGAAATCTGTGCTGATCTTTATGCCTGCCCCTGGGCCTGGGGGAACTGCCTGTCTTCATGCATACTCCCACAGTGTTTCATAGTCTTAGAAAAAATAATTAATCATTCTGGGACGCTGTAAGGGTTTACAAATTGTCTGCAAATGTTATGAATTATTGTGGTGGTCTTGTCCAAATGGCCTCTTACAAAGCTCTCCCAGGCAGAAATGGGGAAAGAGACTATGCAACCCTCTGGAAGGAATCTACATAAATTCATTTGTAGGAGAATGTGCCAGTAAAAGTTCTCCCTGGTCACCCCATAGAAGGCAGCTGAGGAAAGCTGAGATTTAAAGGATCTTCTGTTCCCCTTCTCTGGAAGGGCTGAGAGCAGAGATTTTTATGTATACCCACAGAACGGAAATCTCCCTCAAGAGGTGCAGAAGGGCCGTAACTGTGGTTCACATCCCTCTCTCTTGACAGCAAAGTGTAAAGCTCTGCACTTGGTAGAGCTGTGGAGAGAGGAGCTTGATTTGCCCACACGGACATCCTTTTCCCTGTGGGCTGGAAACTTCGAGAGAGATTATGACTCTTGCCGAACATCACAGTCTGGCCCAGTACATTTCCTTAATGAGTTTTTCAGGGCAAAAAGTATAAAATAAGCAACTAGGAAGCAGAGAGCCACTTAGCAGTTCTTGGCTGATGTAAAACAAGATGTCCCATTTGCTACATATTGTGATGCTCGGTATATTTTAATTGCATGGCAACTTGCACCTAGTAGAAATGGCATTTTGCGTTCCTATAAATAGTTCCAGCTGTCCCATAATCTCAGAACAATTTACTAATATTAATGAGTTGAGACATGGCAGAAGATCCTATCCTCCCTTCACCAACAGGGAAACTGAGGTAATTAAACAGACTGATTTTCAGCATCTCATGGAGTGACAGTCCCAGTCTCAGAGGCTGTGATAACCTGGATAAGACAGACAGCAATTCATAGTTTTGAGTAATTTGGCCAGAGAAACTCCCCAAAAATCACATGGAAACATAAGGGCAGGTCTCAAGGTAGGAAGCAAGCTTTCTGCCCCCACCTTCTACTTTGCACTGTCGTATGAAATGTTCCTGCAGGTTC
This sequence comes from Melanocharis versteri, assembly GCA_013397845.1. Lineage (NCBI taxonomy): Eukaryota > Metazoa > Chordata > Aves > Passeriformes > Melanocharitidae > Melanocharis > Melanocharis versteri. The sequence continues at coordinate 752,636 of VZTG01007653.1, forward strand.
CCAGGCCATGCAGAAAAAAGGCCAAATGCTACAGATATGAAAATATTAAAGAAAGTGTAACCAATCCCTACAAGAACAGTGTCGGGTATGAGGAATCCCTGTTGTCTTACAGATGGTTTATAAAATGCCTGTTTCTCGAGGATATAGATGTGAGGGTTTGTGTGGGAGCTCCACCAGTTCTGATGCTGGTGTCCTGTAGGGTGGCAGGGTGGCACTCCATTCCCATCTATGTGCTGGGATGCTGACAGTAGAAACAGAAATAAAATTTTCGAAGTCCTGATGCTGTAACACAGAACAGCAACAAAAATCAGCGAGTCAGGCAAAACTGGCTGAGCTGAAGTCCCTGGGTTTATTGCCTTTTTTCAAGCTGTGAAATAAGTGGGGGAGAACAGTGTATAGGTTGCACATGGGTTGTTCACTGCTGCACTGAAGCCCTGGAGGAAGTCTTCCAAAAGCACAGATGAAGGTTTGATACCCGGCTCCTGGTGGCTTCCAGTGGGATGGAGCTCTTTCATTTCCTTTCATCCCTTTAAACGTCTGTATTGGCTGCACCGTTGAGGATTGCGTGGGGAAGTAGCGGCGTTTCCATGCTGCTGAGGCAGAGCTGTGAGAACAGGCAGAGGATTGCTCTGCAGTCGCTCCCTCTGCAGCTCCTGCTGTCCTGCAGTGGGTTTGGGTCATTACCAAATTAAAGACCAAGGACAAGGTGCTCTGGAAAAAGCAACATCTGTGGCAAAGACATGGCGAGCTCGGTTAAAGGCACCTCTCCTAAGAGCAAGCAAACCCAAACTGGGAAAACTCTGACACTAAAAATGTCTATGACACATGATGGGTTTGAGACACTGGATGGGTAGGAAAGGCGCTGCCATTTAGGGGTGGATTGATCCTCTTTGGAAGATAAGCACACAAACATAACCTGGTAGAAGTGGTTTGGTCAGGGCTGTGTGAGGCAGAAGCCAGAGAGTCGCTTCTGGGAGTGAGTAGCCCTGAGCTAAACTTCAGCTGCTGTGTAGAGCAGAGTTGAGTCCCTCAAAATTAAAATGACACTGGAGATCTTGTTACGGAAGAATGATAGGAAGACACAACTGAAGTCCTGCCTTTTGCTATCTCTGTTGTGCTCTTCGTGGCCTGGGAAAACTCCCCCAAACTCCTCAGTGAAAGTTTTCCTTGCCTCCAGCTGAGGTTGTTGTTTGCATTGCCTGAGCGTGACTCTGAGCTGGACTGCCCACTTGCCCCATGTCAGAGGACCATATTTGCCTGAGGAATGGATGTGCCTGAGGAGTGCCCCCTCAAAGAGAGGCTTTTAAAAGAGCTGTGTGGAGGCTGCACCCAGATCTATGGGCTTGTAGTGCCTGAGGTGAGGCTTGCAGGTCAGCTCTTCTGTTTTTGCGGAGATTATCTTGAGGATAATATGCTGAATGTGCAGGGATGTTTCTTTGTCCTCTGTCAAGGAAGATCCTGGAGCTGTTCAGTTTGATCTTGACACTTCCACAACCTGAAAAGAGAGACTCAGACCCACAACCGTGGAAGTTAAACGCATCGGCCTTTGGAGGGGGTTGGGTTTAAGTTTCCACGCCAGGGCTCTGCATAAGACTGAATTGTCATTAAATCACTCAGCTCCATCCATGTAGATGAGCCAGCACCGTTGCCAGTTGTATGAAGTCATGAGCCAGTTTCATCCACTGCTTTTTCTGCCTACAGCAATTTACATCAGCTTGTCCTTGGCCTATTTTTTTGAGAAAATATGCAATCTTTTAATTCCAAATAGTCTCTCTTACAGCTTTCTCCCTTTCCCGTGTAGGACAAGTAAGGAACTCTTTGCCATTTCTTTGGATCCTGTGTGGCCATGCATTGCTGAAGTGCATGTGTCAGTCCACATGTGCATTGAGCACATGTGCTGAAGTGTTGTCTGAAGCTCCTAGAGGTGCTTCATACCAGAAAAATTTGGCTTAAGACTGTAAGTGTTCCTGCTAGTGAATTGTCTAAGACTAAATCAGCTTGAGAAGTTGTAGGAGCGATCCTTCACTGCCATACCTTCACTGCATTCTGCAGCTCTCTCTTCATCTTTCCCATCCATTTCTGTCAGTGACAACATGTTTATTTTATTTAGTTTATTTTAATATTTAGCCCATTAGTGAGGTGTTGGGCAGCCAGGCTTGTTGAAAGATGCAGGAAACTACTTTGCAAAGATGTTTCCTCAGAATTTGAAATTCCTGCAGTTTTCCAACCTTTACAAATGCACCTATAGGCAGCTGAAGAAATGTGCAGGAGTGCACAGGCTCTCTTGGAAGGCTAAGCAGTTTGAATAACAGCCGTCAGTCTGGTGTTGACAGTTACTGAGAACAAACAGCAATTCAGAACAATAACCGGTTTTAAAATTACAAAAGGATTCAGGCATGTGGGTATCTTGAGAAATCTAGCCTATATGGCTCAAAAGCTAAAGTACTCTTTCAGCAGTAACTTCTCCATTTGGAAACTGAAATCTCTTAAAAGGAAAGTTTTGGGGTATTTTTATAAATATATCTTTTCAGAAATAGCCTCTGTCATAGATGGACTAATTACTGAGAAAGTATTTTCATGTCTCCATCAAACAGAAGGCAGCAGGAAAGACTGGAATATCTGCCTGTTGTGTTCCAGGAAAACCTTCAGAAGCTGAAGCTGGAGATGAGCATTCTGTTTCTGTGTGGCTGAGGTTTTTCTGGATTTGATTCTTCTAAAACAAATGTTGGGAGAGGTTCCTCAGAGAATGTCACCAGATTCAGCTCGTGTGGCTGTTCTACAAGGTCCAGGCATAGTGGTCAGCAAATATCAGTATTTCCTCAGGGTCTCCATGTGGCCTAGAAAGTGGCATTGGAAGACAAAGGAGCTAGAAAATTCCACTTTTTTCTGTTGCTTTATGATGGGCTGAAATGAATGTTTCAGATGAGCTTGAGTGAAGCTGTATTTTGTTGTGTGAAGCCAAACTGCCCTGTTCTACAGGAAGGGCTAAGGGAAGAGAGGAGAGGTGAACCCTACATAGCACTGGGGCAGGCACTGAGTCATAATCATGTTCCAGGGGAAAGTCTTCCCCTGGGAGAGTGCTGTGCACGTTTCTCTTACCTGGAGACCGTCAGGAAAGACTCCTCTTTGTCTTGTTGAACTGCTTTTCAACAGCAAATTGACAGGTTTCACTAGGATATTTGTTTCCCACATAATATATTACCTTTCTTGAAAAAATTAACACCTGAAAATGGAATATTTTGGCTGATGACTGAAATACTTCAGCTGAAGAAAAATGTGAAGTTTCCACAGAGGAGACAGACACGCCAAAACCTGCACTAAAAATAATCCTGAAGACATCCCAGGATGCTAAAGGGTCTGCTTATGGATTCCATGGCGTGGCTAATGCCCTTGTGTGTGTCATCTAGTGCCCAGCCAGCACGCAGTGATCGATCTTTTGGCTGGGGCTTGCCGTGATTTTGTTAGTCAGGTTTCACTGTTCTGAAGCAACTGCAGTGATCTGTAGCATTGCCCATTGTCACTTGTGGCACTTCTGTGTCTGAACAGTTCCGAATAAGCCGGACCCAGGTCATCCACACGTGTACATCCTGCATTCTGCGTGTGAGATGCGAGCGCCAGGTACCGAGTGGCATGTTAATAACACTCTGTTAACCCTGTCCTGTGGTTTCATAACACACATTCAGCTCAGTACTAACACAGGTTTGATTTTTTCCTACCCTCTGCTACCTTCTAAAATGTTCCCCTGCCAGAGGCAGGAGCTGTTTCTTCATTTACAATAAATAAATGCCATGGATGTGACACCTGCCCTTTTCTGGGCTCTCACCCAGGGATTAGACTGTGCCCGTGGATCTGAGCTTTTTACATACAATGCACAGCTGTGATATAAAGAGCCTTCTGAAAAGGAGGCTTGGCAGCTTTCCTAGAAGCAATGGAAGGGTCCATTTGTGCCTTACCTGTGATTAATTCTTTTCCGTTTTTGCTTGCAGTGGAAGGGCTTGAGCCCAGCACTAACAAAACCCATTTTGTTGCACAGTTCACTGCCTCTAACTGTAGCTCCAGCCTCTGGGGCTTCCCTCCCTTTCCAGCTGTTAACTAATATTAATTATGTGTATGCTGCTTAACCATCTAGGAGTGACTATCTGAAGTGGCATTTACTCAGTTTTGAGGCATTTGGTGAAAGTGAATCATGCAAGAGGACGGCAGCAGGAACACTTGTGCAAGGATGGAGAAGGTTCTGAGATGGCAAAGAAGGTCTCAGAGTTTGAGTGTTCAGGGATGGGGGACAGCAAAAAGCCCTCTCTTGTTACTTCACTCTTTATCATCTTTTTCCTGGGAAGGGGGAGCATAAATAGAGGACTAATTCAATGGTATCCCAGCATGTCATGGATGAGTCCTCAGTGGGCTCAGGGTATCCTGAGACTACCACTGCCGGAACAGCTGCTGGGCTGCGTGTGAGATGGGTGACCAGAAACAGCACTTCTGCCACTCTGCATTTAGCAGTGAAACGGGTCCCCCCGGCATCCTAAGGACCAGAGAGAGAAAACAAATGGATCCTGCCAGCATCCTCAGGACCAGAGAGAGAAGATATCTTTGCCAGTGCCCCTGTTCTCTGAGCAGTGTGGTTTCTCAGCTTGCTGGGGAGATGTGTATTAACAGGCAGACACTGAGCCCACAAGAATAAGTGTTACCTTTTCTGCCTTAATGTAATGAGCTTTTGGGTTTTGGGCTGTGTGGTAGAGGAATTTGAGGGCCTGGCAGACTCAGGTTAAAACAGCATTAATGGAGCTGAGCTGGTGAGGATAACATCAGTAGAAGAAAACCCTGAAATACTGCTTGGGATTTCAGAGGTAAAGAAAAGAAGCCTGACTTGTTACCACTGTAGAGGGCAGCCACGTGGAGGGGGTAGGGTATCTGTAGGCTGGTTAGGGGGAGCTAAGCTGTGGGGTTTGAGCAGTCTGCAGCACACATTTTATTGGGGCATACACATGTGTCTTGCACAGGTACTGGAGAAAATTGGCCGTGTATTTCCCAGTTGTGTCCAGTACCTTGTAGGAACACATCCCAGAATGGCTATGCTGCACTGATCCATGTAACCTGGAATGGAGCAAGCTCTCCCAGGGTATGTGCCAAAGCCTGGTGGAGACTTCCCTGAATCCTGCCATAGACTTTTGTCAGATGGACATTCAGGAAAAAATATCCCTGCACTCCCCACCCAGGTCTTCACCTCTTCTCAGATCAATCAACGAGGCATCTCTGGTCCAACAACTTGAAAGCCTCCAGCTTTGCTTCAAAAGCATTTATGAATTCCCTTCACAGTTCAAGTGCATTCAGCAGGACTGGGGAATTCCTTTAGATCTCTGCTGAAGAATGCTTTCAAGTCAGGGGTCCGCTTGTATCTACAAAGCAAAGTTGCTTGCTCACCAACCAGCTCTCTGCTGGAAGCACCATCTCCCTCAGAAGACTTGCTGTTGTTCCCTGTTCCCTCTTGCCTATCTGTAAACTACCCCATGGCTAGGTAAATATTTTTATTATATCCTGTGCCAAGCTTTCTTCCCCCTCCCACAGAAGATGCGCGTCGGCTCCCTTTGAGTGCAGATGAACACCCATGTCTAAAAGGAGGCTGGCCTCGCTCCAGGTGTCAGACTCACACATCCTGGCACAATGTTTTCCAACATCAAACTGTAGCAAGAAAACAAACTTTGGTTTGCTCCTCCAGTGTTAAACTTGCCGCCCACAACTGCTGCAGTGAGCTCTTACAGCTGGGCTTTCACAGTTAGGTTGATAGGATGAAAGGGTAAACAGGGTGCTTAAATGGAAGCTTCTGAGCACCTCAGTGTGGGCACTGTATGAGAGTGAAGGTTCTGTAGGCTGGACATGTCCTCCTGTCTTCCAGAGCAATGCTTGTGCCTCAGATCATGGACTTCTGCAGTTGTTCCCAGTTACTTCACAGGCAGACCAAGTCCTCCAAGAGCAGGATTTGGCTTAAAAAAGCCAATTTTTTCCCCGGCCATCGAGTTGCAGATAAAGCATTCCTTTTCCCTCTCCTATTTCTGCCTGGTTTATTGGTTAAACTCAGCAGAGGCAGTGTGGGGAGCAGATCCATGGCCACAGCCCTGTGAGCTTGGCTGCATGCTGGGGGTGTGGGAAGCAAACTTGGTGTGCTGTAATAACTTACCACTCCCCTCCCTTGCTGCTGTTAGCAATGACTCTGAATAAGCACATGCTTCAGCTTTCTCACTGAGCACATATTTTGGCCTTTGCATGGCATGAGATGTAAGTATTTAATGTTATCAACAGAAGCCAAAGGTCTCCAGCTTCCTCTCTGCCAAATGAGGTCAGTGTTCTGCGTTGGAGGTCTGAAGCCACTGTCTGTCTGATGGCCCTGCTTTCTTTGGCGTGTCCATCCTGAGGTCTCTTTTCTCTTTGTCCCATCTCTGTTCCATGTCTTGGGGATTTTAAGCATCTCTCATGTGAATGTATCACATCTTGAGCTAATTAGAGCTTAGTTTACACCATTTTTTTCACATGCTTGTGGGCAAAGTAGCTTTTTAATGGGCTCATATCTGCACACCACAGAGTTTGTGCCCCTTTGGTGACCCAGGGAGCTGGCAGCACCTGGCCCGTGTAGGCAGGCTGCCATGGGATTGTCTACAGGCACAACTGGTTCTTTCTGTTGGTTGGAGTTACTAGCAGGGATCCCCTTGTCCCACTTGGGTGACTTGGGGTAGCAGGGTCCTTCCCTGGTCTCGGTGCAGCTGCATGTCCTGGTCCGTGGTGCCGTGGTTCGGTCTGGTGAGTTGGGCTGGCAGCTCCTAGCAAGGCACTGCGAAGCCAATACCCAGATTTTCCATCAGCACGTTCCCACAGACACCCTGGAAGGAGAGTCATTGTCTTTATGGATGTATATGTGTGTTTTTAAAAGCCATTGCATAGGCACAGCTGTGGCTGGGAGTGGTGAGTTCATGGAACCCACTAAAACCTCCGTGACACAGACAGGACCTGTGCACCCTGGCAGACTGGGGAGAGCGCTGCCCGGAGCTCTCCTCTTCAGTGCACCTTGCTTTTATTCACCACAGGTAAAGGGGAGCATTGCTTCTCCTCTGCAGAAGCTTCCCTCCGCTCTAACCATGGCATTGTCCCTATTTTCTGTTGTATATTCTGACTTCTAGCATCTGCCAGATCCAGCCGGGAGCTGCCCTGCTGGTAATCAGCATCCCCCCGGACGCGCTCCTCCCTGGCTGACTCAGTCGGCCCTGGCGCTTCAGCACAGCCCTTCCGAGCAGAGAAGAAATTGTTCTTTCTGCCTTGTCTGTCTAAAGCTTTCCCTCCCAGCCCTCCTGGCAGCTGAGTCACTTCCTTCTTTAACTCTGGCCTTAAATCTTCCTTTTCTCTTTAGCCTGTGATTCACTCCCTTTGTGAGGCGCTTTGCAGGGCTCCACGGGAGGATGCTGAACAGTGAGATGCTTCTGGGGTGAGACGCCCTCCTTGTCTGAGAGCCACAGCAGTGAGCCCCTTTCTGGGGGCTGGGCCCTGTGCCTGCTAAACGGTGTCTCTCAGTATGAATATTTCTCTTATCTTAGCGTTTCTTTCAGTGCCACATCTGACGTAGTAATAGGAGTCAACTCCTGCCTGCGGGCGAGTGCGTGTAATTTCCTTTGACATCAGCATGTGCCTGTGAGGGAACAGCTCTACCCCTTCCCACCCTGTTTGATCAGATTCAGTAAGAGAGTCATTACAGCATCCCTGCCACTCCTCCTTGTCACTCGTGGGATTTAAGGAGCGCTTCTGAAATGTGCTCAGAGCAAGGACAGCTTCAATTTCTGCTTCCAAAGCCTGGAGATATTTTTAGTATAACATCCACGTTCCTCAAATTTTTATATTACGATTTTTGTTTTGTCCCTCACCTGCTTATTTCCTTGGCGTTTAACCCTCTAATGTCTAAGTGTCTTGCTGTTTCACAGTTTCCTGGTGTGGAGATAATCACCAGCCAACAGGGTAGTTAAAAGATGTCACCATGAATTAACAGTGTGGCACTGCTGAACTTGTCTAGACTTGCTCCGGTTATCAGCAAAGCCTGGGATAAAAGTTGCCAAAGCTTTTAAATCCTGCTTTCATCTGGGACTTAGGTAGTTAAGCATTAAATTCATTTCTCTACCCTTGCAGCTTAGGCATAGGTGCTTAGGAAAGCGTCCTGTGGGTGCCTTGCCCCCAGAGTTGGGGCAGAAGGGGTAAGGCCAGGGACCAGACCTGGTTTTGTGAGGGTGTGGTGGCTTCCACAGCACAGTGGTGCCCACACTGGTGCCAGAGGTGTGAGAGCATGTTAATGAGACATTTAGGATTAAATGAGTGGCTGGCTCTGATGCCTCTGTCGCTCTGTAAGGGAAGGGTCTGTCTGTGAGACTGTTGCACTTTAAAATGCATGCAGGCTGTGCAGCTGTATCTGTCTGTAGCTTGGGTTTTTCAAGACATGACCGGTGACCATTTTCTAAAGAGCAAAAAAAAAAGTCATTTTCCAGTACAGTAAGTCTGCAAATAAAATGAAATCACTGTTGTAAAGGAACTTTGTTTTTGCAGAGGGGATGGGGCTATGGAATTTGTTAGGCAAAGAAGACTTGTCATCCAAGGAGAAGACTTTTTCATTTAAAATGATTTGCACAGGAGACATAGCAATCAAGTAAATGAGGACTGCAGTTTCTAACAAATGCTAATAATCGTAAGCTCTGATTTTTAATAAAGCTTCAGCAATCACCTTTTTTACCTTCAAAACAGGCAGCTGTTGAGAACAAGGTAACATGTCCTTTGCATATTGATTTTACGTTGCATATGTTTGTTTTCTTTTGCTTAGAATGAGGTGATCAGCCAGCAGCTCTCAGTCATTTTCACTCATTGCTATGGACCCTACCCAATTCCAAAGCTGGTGGAAATTAAGCGCAAGCAGACCTCCCGCCTGGGTAAGTGCGACTGGAAGATGCTTGTCGGCTCTCTAGGGAGAGCTGTGGGAAGGCTGTTGCTGGCCAGGTGCTTGAGGGGGCCACAAGTCAGAAAAACCTGAATTTGAAAGACAGAACTAGAAAAAGGAAGGGCCCCAAACTTAGCCTGCTCTGAAGCTCAGACAGAAATCAGGAGGGTCATCAGGTGCGCTCGAGTGGGGCCGTAAATCTGCAGAGGTTTGTCTGTGTTGCTAATTAGGCTGGGTTCCAAGCCCTGGGCCTGGAGCCAGGTATGTGTCTGGATCTCACACCACCCTGGCTGGCTGCAGGTGATGTTGCACCGGCACAGCCCTCCCAGCGTGGTCAGCAGGGCCCAGGGTGTTTTAAGGGGACGGAGAAGACCCAAGCAGTTTTCCAGGGCCCTCTTCCCTATCACACAGACCGCCTCACACAGGGAGAGTGGCCTGATAAGGTATAAATGAGCGCAGGGCCCTCCAGCATCTGCTGAGCTGCAGTTTGCTCTGGGTAGCAGAGCGGGGAGGCTGTGCCAGCATCACACGGCGGGGACGGCTGGCTGTCATTTCAGCAAAGGTCGTCACGGACTTCAGAGCTTTGAATTCCCTTTGTCTGAACTCCATGTGGTTGTCTCAGGCTGTCCAAAATAGCTTTGTGGGCTTTACTCACTAAAAACAATATCCTTCTATTCTGTTGCTTTCTTTTGTCAAAACAGGGAAATATTCAGTATGTTCCTGACCTCTTCCAAATTAGGTTATTGGCTTTTTTGTTTCCTTCTTTTTGTGATTCTAGATCCCCATTTTCTTAACAATAAAGAGATGTCAGATGTTACATTTCTGGTGGAAGGAAGACCATTTTATGCACATCGAGTGTTACTATTTACTGCATCACCAAGGTAAAATTGAGATACATCTCTGGTTTTTAACAAAAATAGAATTTGATTTTGCGGGTTTGTGGGTTTTTTTTGTTTGTTTGTTTTGCTGTTCCAGTTCTTCGGGGGCTAGTGGCCCAATCTTCAAGTTCTTCTTAATGAGGACATCCCCACACCTTGTTTCTGGTTGAAATGCCAGACATTTAACAAGTGCTCCTGTCACTAGATTTTCACCCAGTGAATGATCCATGCCCCTGGCCATGCATCTGACTTCATTCCACTGAGGCACATTGGCATGGTGCTCGTTGCTGCACCCAGTTCTCGACCATACAGGAGTCTTAAAATTTTGGTTCTTAATAATTTATCTTGTGAGTGGTTTAATCCTGCCTTGCATCAGTTTAGGCAGTCTCCAGGAAAAACAAGCTACTATCACACAATTCATTGACAACATTTGACAACTTTTAAATAAAATTAAATAGCTGTGAAACATATTATTCTGTATCCAAAGGCAGTATTTGTAGTCTGTTTCCTGCGCTCAGAAGGCTGAGTGTGGGTTACCCAGCTCAACCCAACCCAAAAGTTGCTCATGAACATTATTTGTATGCAGTAGTATAATTCAAGGTGTGCTTTTAAACAAATCTAGCTGGCCCTCCGTAACAGCTTATTTCAAGATGTGGCAAGGACAAAGCACTGAGTTTGGATAATTTAAGCAATATGGGAATTGATGCTAGTTGTGCTGCCAACCCACAGCACAGGGTGAAGAGATTTGCATAAAGTAACTGCAGTATCTGACCCTGCCTTCAATTAAGAAATGGGTATTGGGGTTTAGAGCTTCTTGGTAGATGTACAAATACGTTCCAAACTCCAGCTTTAGGCCTACTAAATTGTGTTCATAATACAGTTTGGCACTAGTGAAAGCAAATAAATTGTTATCTATGTTTTAATTAACAAGATGCAGTCACAATATGGAAAAGGTTGCCATCCAGCAAATGCTGATCTTGATAGATAAGCCAGGCTTTGAACTACTGCTGGAAGGTCAGATGAATTAACAAAGAGAGGAAATACAAGGGCAGGAGTTTCTGGCAGCACATTTCCCATTTTCACCTTCTGATCAATGGGAATACCTGATTTTGAGAAGTAGATTGTTATGTATGTATATATCTCACCTAAGTCTGCAATTATTAACTGAAAATATGGATGTTTTTCGTCCTGAAACTTGTGGCTGGACTTCGGGTTTTGATAGTCAGAGAACAGCAACCTATCCAGTTTTCTCTCCTGCCTCTTCTTACACAATTGTACTGAGCCTGCATCGGAGCATTTAAAGTCTTAGTGTTGTTTTAATATTTTGTTCCAAAACATTTTTTAAACCAGCTTAATGGACACAAGCCAAAATTTATCACCTTCAAAAAAGGAAAATGTTCAGGTTTTAAATGTTGCAAATCTTCATAAAAGATTATGTTGCCTTCAAGAAAAAAAATTTTGGTTTTGTAATATGCATCATTACAGAATCTGAATTTTGGATGTACATTTAATTCTATTGTTATATTATATGTATTTTTCAAAAAATTCAAATTGAGATCTCTTAGAGAGAGGCTTCTTCCTTTTGGTTTCAACTTTGTTAGTGTCTAAATCTTGATGCTTTTTGGTGATAAACCCATTCATTTTGGTGTACTGGTTTTGCAAGAGTTGATGCTGTCATTCCACTGCACTTCTGTACTGTTTTTGCTGCAGTTTTTCCCAGAGATAATTGGGCTGGTATTTCAATTTTGCTCCTTTTTATCTAGGTTTAAAGCATTGCTGTCTAGCAAGCCCTCATCTGATAGTACTTGTATTGAGATCAACTACGTGAAGTACCCCATCTTTCAGGTACAGCCCTCACGCTGAATTTGAATGGAGCTTGTAAGAGGAACACCCTGCATGCCCTGTCCAAATGAGTGCATATATATTTGATAAACCAGAGTAGTGGTTTCACGAGCACAGGCTTCATCTCTGTTCGTGCACTGCAGAGTGCTATTGATTGCAAATGTGCCCCAGCAGATACAGCAACATGCATTTCACTCACATGGGCTGTGCACACAAAGCACTGCCCGCCAACATAAAGCACTTCTTTCTGTATTTGGCTCTTTCTGTGTTTAATGGACAGGTTTGGAAGAGACACACTTCATTCCCTTCCTTAGCAGTGCTCTCCAATCAATTTTTTGCCATGAAAAGGCAGAGCTTGCTCTCCGTACCTGTAGCATGTGTGTGGATATGCTTCCCTTGCTTTGAGCCGGAGCTCAGACAGTTCCATGTATCGACTCTTACTGCTGCAAATAATTCCCAGCTGCCTACAATAACTGTGGGCTCCCTGCAGAGGGATCTTAGCTGGCTTGTATTACAGTGCAAAGCCTCCTCCACCTTTCTTATCATCCATGCATGCCCACACACAGCTGGACGAAGGTGGGGGTGCCTTTGCCAGGGAAGGAATAAGGGAATAACCATTATATCTGCTGTATTTGCCTGAATCAGCGATGTACTTAACAGGCTGGGAAATACACTGAAAATTCAGAATGAGTTAATCATTTCCTGCCATCTGTTTGGTGCTCACTAGAAAGTCCAGACAGTTTGAGGGTGAGGGTTGAGACATGAGACTACCTGTGGGAAGGAAACACTGAAGTTCGCAGAGAGAGAGAATAACCAAGTATATCTTTGAAATCAGGAGGCTTGAGCCAGTTTTAGCTACAAATCCATGGTGGTGTTAGGAGAGCCTCGGGCATTGCCTGCATTGTCCCCTGTTCCTCTGTGTGTTGGATTGCTTTTTATAAACACTCGCTTTGTTTTATTACAGCTGGTTATGCAGTATCTTTATTATGGAGGTGCAGAGTCACTCCTGATTAAAAACAATGAAATTATGGAGGTAAGAGACGTTTATTTAATTGCAGTGGGAGCGATGCTGACTGATCTGTGTACCACTCACCCAGGGGCACATGGCCATTGGGCAAGACCTGAGCACTCCTGCAAGAGCCAGCAGTGCTTCACTCGGGGTGCCCAGGCTCTCTGCAGTCCTGCAGGAGACTGGGAGACTTTGCAAATACCTACTTAGAGGGAAAGCTGGTGTTACCAAAATCTGGAACCAATTTCCAGCGACATAGTGTTCCATCCTCCCTATCTCAGCGGCATTAAAAACATCCAATTTGGTTCCTCACATGGGAGAAGTCTTGGGCCTGTGCTGGGCTTTAACCATGAGAGAAATCCCACCAGAGACACAGTTCAGTTCAATTGCAAGCATGTGATTCTCAAATTTTATGAATAAAACCATAATCTGCTCCCTGAGATACAGAGACTTCTTTGCTCCTTTCTCACTGGATGTAAAACATCCAGGTGCTGTTGTGGCCTTTTGCAAAAGCCAAACCAAGCCAGCTGCAGCTGACTGAGCCTTCAGTGTCACCATGCAACCACAGCCTTATGGATGTAAAGTCATCCCCTTCCAAATACTGTGTGTTGTCATTGTCAGCTATGATCAGCAAAACCACTCCAACTATACAGAACTAAGATATATTTGAGCAAATTCTTGATAGTCGTTCAGGGAGTTTTCAGGCAGACAAAAAGAATGCTGGTCAGTAAATACTAGATTCAGAGCTACTTGAACAGCTGGTAGTCATCAGTGTCTGCCACCACGATCACGGGGTCATAGAATATCTCAAGTTGGAAGAGACCCATAAGGATCATCAAGTCCAACTCCCTGCTCCTTGCAGGACTGTGTAAAGCTAAACCACATCACTCGAAGAGTTTGTGCAGATGTGCCTTGAACTCTGGCAGGCTTGGTGCCATGAGCACTCCCTGGGGAGCCTGGTCAGTGACTGACCACCCTCTCAGTGGAGAACCTGTTCCTTATGGCCAATCTGCACTTCCCCTGGTGCTGCTACTTAGCGTTTCCTCGTGTCTGGTCACTGTTCTACTGCTGCCTGTATTACTCTGTCCCTATAACACCACTGTCTGGCAGCCAGGGGATGGAACTGGTCAGGACTGAAAAATTCCCTCTCTAGTGCAGGCAATAGATTTTTAAGTAAGCATACCCACATTGACTTCCTGAGCTGTATAGGAAAAGTTCACTAATTCTCTATTTCACTCAGAGTTTTGAAAGACCTCCTGAATTTCTAACCTTTTCTGAAATAGGGAATCTTAGACTAGGCACTGCAGTGGCTTTATAGAGATGTGTGTATTATCACCTAGGCTGTTAAAAAGCTTGTGCTGCATTTCAGCTGGCAGCTTGCTCTACTTTTGTGACATCTCAAAACTTCTGTGACTCCAGAATGTATGACTGATTGATTGATCTCTTGATAACAGATCTGGCCATGGTTCCTCACTGTTTAAAGTAATTACAACCCAGCACATGACTGCTTGAGCCACAGAGGCAGCTGGAATAGGATTTGGCTTTATCTTTCAAAACTGCATTTAGTAACTTGCCTTATTACAAATATGATAACAAGAAACACCAGAAATACTCCACAGAAATCTTTGCTGCAATTCATAATTGGGGCCAGCTGGCTGCTATCACATCAGCACTGCAGATTTCCAGTACTTAGATTTATTTATGGGATTAAAGTAGATCTTGAGCAGACTGCATAGGAGAAGTCAGAATAATGTCATGAAAGTTTCAGGGTTTTGTTTGTTCCCTGGTGCAGCATGAGAGCCCCTTTGGGATGTACAGGTTAGTTGTTACCAGTTCTTGGTAATGAGGGCTGTGTAAAGGCCTGAATAACTGCTGTTTAAATACATGAACAGCTCAGCCTGAGGTCTGGCTGGATTTCAGCAAGGTGTCAAGCAATGAAGAACCCCAACCTGCTTTCTAAGGTGGAGCAGAGAGCCAGAGACAATGACCTACCATGGAAAGACAGAAAACGAAATTACTTTTCCCTGCTGTAAAAGGACAGAATAAGGGCAATAGAGGAAATCTTAGCACTGCTGAAATCAGTTGGAGAACTCAAAATTCAAGCCATTTTCACCCCACAGGCATGCAGAGATGCCAAGGCAGTGCCAGGGTAGGCAGTATAGCCATGGGGGGAGTGCTGGGCCAAAGAGGCAGGTCAGTGCTGGTGTCAGAAGAGCTGTGGCAGAGCAGTGACAAACACATGACAGTCACATGAATGCTAGCTGGGCATTACCTCACAAAGCTGGCTCCCACCTCTGTGCACTCATTCCTTGGAGCAAAGTCCAGACAGTGTTTCAGTGCTCCTGGCCCAGACATCCCCTTACAACTGCTCACAATGTAGAATAAGGAGCATATGGGGGTCTGATTCCATTCCCTTGAGCCTGCTGAGGTGGCAGATTAGAGGTTTATTGTCTCTCTAGATTAAGACTGCTCAGGATGGTCATCATCATTTGGTTTGAATTCCTCTGTACTCTTGATTCTGACCTTTCAGGTGATTTCCCCACATCCAGCTCAGGTGCTTTGTTTCAATAGGATCTTGGGGAACAGTTGAAACAGAACTTTGGGTTTTGGGGGTGTATTTGCAGGTCTCTTATTGCAGAGTCATGTTTGCAAAGTGACAAAATACTCTTCAAGCCGCTGTTTCCTTTTTCTGCTTGTCCCATTCCAAAGTCAGCATGTGGAGCTGAGCAGCCTTTGGTGTTCTCTTCGTGTACAGATTCCCATTGTGTGAGTTAGAAGGGACTGCAGAGGGTTAAAACAACCAAGCAGTCTTCTCATTCTGACTTTTTGTCAGTACTTTCATGCTAACTGAAGAAGGGGCAGAGAAAAAAATATGAAACAGTAAAGAAGCAAGCTCTGATTCTGTATCGCTCAGCAGTTTTTGACTATTTTTTCCATGTCTTTTGGTTTTTTTTAGCTTCTCTCTGCTGCTAAATTTTTCCAGCTTGAAGCTTTACAACGACACTGTGAGATCATTTGTGCAAAAAGCATTAATACGGAAAACTGCGTGGATATTTATAATCATGCCAAGGTAAAAATAACTGCATATGCTTGCATGTTGTGTGTCTGCCGTCATCCTCGTAGGTCAGTTTTATAAGTAGTGAGATATATATATGTATATGCATATATCATATGCTTAGTACGTTTATTACGTGTTTAAGATTTGTCATTCATTTACTGGGACTGACTGATTAATAGGTACCTGGTATAGTGACAATCCAGAATTCTGTAGTCCAAGTCCAAGGTGGCAGCTTCTCAGCCCCTTCCCTGAGCGGTTCAAACTCAATTTGAGCGTACCGCTGTGTGGGAGATCTATCCCTTATTCATGGCAACACAAACTGCTGAGCTGATTCGACAGGAATCACTAAGTGAAGAAGACACCTCTGCTTTCACCTCCAGGATGCATTTTCCCATTGCCATTACCTGTTTCTTCCTGCCTGAAGCCCAGCGGGGTGATACGGTCAATGCTGGTGACACCTTGTCAATATATAAAAATGCCACGTTGTGGAAGTGCAATGGCTCAGAGCCCTGCAAGGATGGTAATGAGAATTTTATGTCTTGGAGAGTTTCTTATTGGAATCAAATTATATACTTAGCTTGTGAGGTTGCCTAAGTCATTAGACACAAGAGCATGGCATTTCTTGTCCTAGAAAACCTATTTTCACGCATTGGTGGAGGTGGTTACCACATTGATTAGTTTCAGTTTTTTCCCTCCTCATGTGTAGTAGTTAGATTTTCACTTGGAAGATGGAAATGACGCACAAATAAGTGCAGTGAAATATTCTTGAAGCATTTCTTAGGAGATTTTTTTTTATAACTTCCATGGTCTGTACAAAAGATAAACTGATGCATTGTGACATGGAGGTTTGATTGAACAGAGTTATCCTGCAGATTGCTCCAAACCCCTGCAGATCTGACCTCCATTCCCATCATCAGGTGTTTCCTACAGAGAATAGTAATGTTAGGTCTTCATGTACAGATAACATGCAATCAGTGTTTGAAATAGCACAAAGGTTCACCTATAAAAAATAAGCAGTGAGGTATATCTGCAGGTCCATTTAATGTAAGAGGAAAAAATTACAGTGCAGGAATAGTTTGAAAAATATTTGATTTGTTTTCTACCTCATGTGGGAACTTCTCAATTTGTATTGCTGTTAGTAAAATAATAATTCTGCTTTAAAATCACGTTTTCTTTGAATTGTGAAATGGGGCTGTTATTTACATCCTGACTGAAGAAAATTCTTACACGCTGGTACTTAACAAACCCAGTGGCTAAATCCAGCTCCTGGTTTGCCTATAAGAGCCCCAACCTGCAAGTTATTTGTGCCTGCCTCTCCCAATGGAAGCAGTGGAAATGGGGTACCTGCATGGGTTTTACAGCCAGAATCACATTGGCACTGCTGTGGGTAGGGTATTGCAGCAATGGCCAAGCTGCCTGTGCATGAATCTTTGACTGCTGGAGTTAGTTGGGTTGGAAGAGACCCTTAAAGATCATCTAGCTGGAACCACCCTGCCGTGGTCAGGGACACCTTTCTTGACCTTGCTGCTTTGCAAGCTCATCTGCACCTGCAGGACCTCCCCTGCCTTTCCAGAGGGGGATGTGTGAGCAGGTTGGCCCAGAGACGTGTGGAGCACAGCCTTTGTCATCAAGATTGAGAGAAAGATATGATTTGGTGGATGGTCCCCTGCAGGGACAGGAGTTGGACTCAGTGATCCTTGTGGGTCCCTTCCAACTGAGCTTATTCTGTGATTCTGTAATGTGGGTTTGGTCATATTTACAAATAAAAGCAGAATGGAGAGTACCAATATCATTAATATCCCTATGGGCTTTCCATTTTCAAAATTGCAATCACAGAATTGTGGAATACCAGCTTGGAAGGAACTTCAAGGATCATCTGGTCCAGCCTTTCTTTGCAAAAATGCAGTCTAGACAAGATGGCCCAGCACCCTGTCCAGCTGAATCTTAAAGTGT
Source organism: Melanocharis versteri (assembly GCA_013397845.1). Taxonomy (NCBI): domain Eukaryota; kingdom Metazoa; phylum Chordata; class Aves; order Passeriformes; family Melanocharitidae; genus Melanocharis; species Melanocharis versteri. The sequence continues at coordinate 770,335 of VZTG01007653.1, forward strand.
CCAATGCTGGGAAGTCCACCTCTGCCCTGTGGAGATTTTTTTCAATGGCTGATTGTTTCCATTTCTCCTCCAAAGAGTCCTCAAAGCATGAAATTTTGCATGACAGCTTTCTGCAGTCATATTTCCCATCCTTGCTAGGGACAGCGTTCTTGAAACATGGTTTGTAATGTTTTCCCAAACCTGTAGTTTTAGGGTGTAACTTCTAGCATGAAATCATGGGTCTGTGGTAAAACTCCCATCAATTTTCAAGGGAGCAAAGCTTCAGCCTGTGGAATTTTGTTTCCCCAAAGCCAGGGTCTTTTAACATGGAATTATTATGAGAATCTTCTGCATAAAATACTGTTTTATTAACTCCTTCCTCTCCACACATTCATATCTATAAGTGTTACTGTGCCTGTCTAAAAGGCTTCGCTTGGGTATTTGTTTGTGTGCAGCTCTTGTGCGCTGTATTTGCTGACTGGGTTTTATCAGAATGGTTATCTTTCTCTAATTTCACTTCTTGTAGTTCCTCGGCGTCACAGAACTATCTGCCTATTGTGAAGGCTACTTTCTAAAAAATATGATGGTCCTCATTGAAAACGAAGCTTTCAAACAGTTGTTGTATGACAAGAATGGAGAAACATCTGGTCAGAATGTACTGGAGGACTTACAGAGGACGTTGGCCACAAGGATTCAGTCAATTCATTTGTCTTCTTCAAAGGGCTCCGTTGTGTAAAGCTGAGGAAGATGGTAACCCTCTAATCAAAGACCCTGCAAGTTAAGTCTGCTGGTGCAGTTGCTCAAACCTGTTGCAGTTGCTTAAATGACTACAAAAAAAGAAAATGTAAAAAATCCTACGTCACATCCAAATAGTTCTGTTTTGGCCAAAGGTGCTGTGCTGGGGCTGTGTCCCCACCTGGATGAGAGAATACAGAAAACAAAGTTCCTCCCTGGTTTTGAGCAAGCTGGGTACCAGAGTATCCGGTGAATTGCCCTTGTACTCAAATTCTGAACACAAGCCTGTTTGTGGAGCTTGATGCCAACAAAAGCCAGAACTCACATCAGTGAACAGCAGAAGTCCCTGCCTGAAGGGTAGTGCTGGGGAGCACCTGAATTGACCAATTAATCATTTAAGTCAGATTTGTTCCAGTGTTACACAGTTAAGAACTATATCTATCCTGGAGTCCATTATCTCATGCATTTAAGAAATGTAAGAACTGTTATTGCTGTCCAGCAAAGATCAGCTGTATTAGAGAGTGGGTAAGACTGTTATAGTTGAGGAAACATATTGGCAGATTTTTAGGGGTGGGAACTTTTTAAACTGTTCATAAAAAATAATGGGGTGGCCTTGTAGTTTCAAAACTATTTCTTAAGCTTAAAACTTCATTTTCAACAGAGCTGTGTTTGAGAATCTATGTAACATGTTTTGGTTTTTTAAATGGTAAAATGTACATTGTGTAAACACACATATGACCAAGTTTTGCTTGTATTCTTTCCTAGGGTGGTATAATCTTGCCTGAGAGGCTATGGTTACACCAAAGAGGCACATTACCCAGACTGTCTCTAATAACAGTAGTTGGGGGGGCAGGAGAACTGCATGCTACTCGTGATTTGAGGTTGAAATCAATGACAAACTCAACAAACATGCGTTTGCATGGTAACTGTACCTGTGAAATGTTACGTTCGTGCTTCGTTTCGCCAGGACAAATGCAATGTTACTTCTTGTCAAACTTCATTTGTGAAATTAGCTGTTTTTTTTTTTTTTATCTGGTGCAATTGGCTGTGATATGATACCCCTGGAGCTCCTTCTCGAGATGCTGATTTCTGTTTGTTGCTGTGAAGAGGTAATAACAGATCTTTAGTGATGTGTGGATATTTTGCTACTGGCCAGAGATTGTGTCTGAGTTAGACTTTTTAAAATTATAATTAAATATGTACTATAGAATGATTTCTCACTGCATCCTGAGAATGTATAGGTAATCTACAAATGCAGGGCTTGGGTGGGGTGTGGGGCTGTGATTTAAATGTCAAAGCTTTGTTTATTTTGCAGCATATGGTTAGCAAGACAAATCTGCTATGTGCCACAACATTCCTGATGCCCTGTCTCTGAAAACCACAGTAAGAAGTAGGCAAAGATGTTGCCTTCTCCATGGCAAAGTGACATTAATATATTTATTTTCTAACATGCCATTCAGGAAATGTAGAAGTTTACATGTTAACCTCATTTTCTTTTGTTGAAGAAATCTACATCAGGTGCCCTTCCATGTTTATAGCTTTTGACGTGCTCAGAGGAGAACATAGTTCTGGCTTCAGCTATCAACACAGTAGGAAGCTGTTTAATGACTGAGGTGTAAATCCTCCTTTGTGCTTGGTCTTCTAAAGCCTCTACAGTTTCTGCAACAAATGACAAAATATCTAAACTGCCACTAATGTCGCAGAGACACAGCACGTCAGTCAATTAGACCTTGTTTTCTGCAGAGTAGATGTTCACACAAGATGTTGTCCAGAGCATTTAAGTAATGGCTGCTTCTATGTGAATGTTGTGATCATAGAGAAGTAAGACCATAGTTAATACAACAGCAACACCCAGGATGGCCTGTTGTTGCTTGGTGTGCCTTTTCATCCATGGAAACCCATCCTTCTATGACAAAAATAACTAGCTAAGAGCAGACCTCACCCTGCAGCCTCATGGTTTAAAATAACAAAGTTTTTTAAACAATAATCATTCTATTAAATGGGAGGGAAACACTGGTAGCTCCATGCTGGTCCTTCTCTTCAGTTGAGAGTATCTATGGTAAAGTTCACTAGGGTTTTTTCAGCAATAAAGGGCTTAATAGGGCCTTTGGTGGCTGTATGTGGGGTGGTCACCATGTTTGAGCACCCTGAGCTGTTACAGGAAGGGATTGCAGCTAAGGATTTATACAGGAATAACTTTTGCCCTTGGAAACGCTGGTAAGCCCAACATCACAGATGGATAGCTGAAGGAAACCTTAAAAAAAAGTCAGAACTTTCAATTCTTTTTTTGAGCAGTGGTCCCCAGGACTTTAGCCAGCAGAGGGGCCAGCCTGTGTAAACCTGGCATTCATTTCTCCTGGAAGCAGCCAGCAAACCTTTGTGGATCCACAAACCAGAGTTTGGAAATGGTGATTTTAGTCTGCCTCTCCTGATGTGAGGCTGGGTGAGGTCCAGCTGAACCATGCCAGACAATGTGCAGCTTGCAGGCTCTTCAAATATCCAGTCACAGGCATCCATGATCTTCACCACCCTCATAATCAGAAGGTTTTCCTAAGAGATTTCAGAATTTCTTCACTGCAAATCAAACCACTTTTCCTTCAAGTCCTGATTGACAGGAAAAACAGATGATCTTACAAGACCTTTTTTGAAAGTTATTCTATGTATGAAAGGAATTACCCTACTTGCATCGCTAGTATAGTCTTTCCTAGTTCCATTTAACGTTAGTGTTTTCTAGGTCTCTGATTTTTGCTGTCATTCCCCTCATGGGTTCCCATTTTCCCCAAAATTCTGTACTTCAGGAGGAGTTCTATACATTAACAAGCAAAGCAGAGAAACTGTTTGCTGTGGTTTATGTAAAGCATATCAGAAAATATATCCCCAGATATTTTCTACAAGAACATCCCATGGCTGACTTTGATCTAGTCTGTCTTATAATTCCTGAGGGATTCACTGCTGCCTTCCCAGGAGTTCCATCTTTATTTTTCTATCTGTTTACTACACCTTTCAAAGAATAACACTTTCAGTTCCTCTTTATTAAATTTGTTCTGCTCTAATCAGGGCAATTTCCCCACTTCATCAAGATCAATTGCAATTCTGATCGTGTCTTCTAGCCTGTTTCATAATCTCCAACCTTTATTATATGTGGCTTCATGCATGGATTCTTCATTCCATTAATCTGGGGCTGGGGGGAAGGGCTCTTGTCAATTTAATCTAAAAAGCAATGTGAGTTTCAGTCGGTGCCCATGAATACCATCCCTATCAGATAAGGCTCCTCTTTTCAACAGAGCATTTTATTAGCATTTTTTTGAGACATGGTGTTATCATCTTAGAAAATAAAAAGCTTTCTCTTCCTTTAGTCTTTGTAGGAGTTGCAATAGTTTACAAATTTTGAGGCCAAATATTGCCTCCAGTCGTGGTGAAATGGAAAAAAATACAACATCCTTAGAAAAACTTAGGATTTTCTTTTTTAATCATAACTTTATAGCCTGTAATGCGTGAAGGTGCCTTTCCATCTGTCATTTTTTATACTAATCCGCTGCTGTAATATTTGAGGACTTACAGACATCCTGTCCCTGCCTCATGGCAGATCTTTCCTTATGTCCCTACACGGTTCTCTGTTAGTTTCCAGAGTTTCCTCACATTCCCACTTTGGATCACGTGCTGCCAGTTTCCACACGAGCCCTGCTGGATTCCTTCCCAAGCCCAGAAAGGGTATCTGTGTTGTCCTGGATAGTCGATTTTTCCAATAATTGGCTCAAGAGCTGGGAAGAGAAAAGGATAGGGAACGTAGGAGGGCAAAGGTTTTGGACATTGCAGGGGAAGGCTGGCATTCTTCTCACTATGAATTTCAGCATTGTCTACTTGTTTCTCCAATTTTCCCCTGATCTGTTCCTTAGGCCTGCTGTCCTCTGAACACAGCTGGTGGCCAGATGCTCTCTGTTCTGGAACAGGGCCAGCTTTTTAATGGCTAAGAGTATTTTTTTTTTCCCCAGCTAAAACTTCTGCCTGCTTGGTTTCAGCTCCAGAGTAGATTTGTGAAAATGTCTATTAAAGACAGAGGAAACATCTTTAAGAAGGTGTGAAGGTTTAGTAGCCAGGCTCCTATTGGCACTAATGAGGGCTGCTTGCTGAATCCTCCACATGCTACTTTGGATGCTGAGCCTTTTTCCACTGAATATCCACTGCCTTCATACCAAACGCTGCACAAGTCCTGGATGGGCTGTAGTGTGCTTGGGGCTTTCGAAAATTCTGGTTTTGTTTCAAAGCACAGCACCTTGTGCTGCTCTTTAAAGGTTAAAAGAAAAAGGGAAGCCGTGACTTTGCACTGAAATAAACTGCTCTGAGGTGGTGCAGTGATGAAAAAGAAAGGGCATCTCTGCTTCCCGGCTGTACCTGCCAAAAATCAGAGGAGGGTTCTGTTATGGCATGGAATGCAGCCAGGCCTGTGGAGACTCAGGCGAGCAGGACCCTGTTTAAGTGGGGTTTTTAAAAGTTAACACATTCACATACTCAAGGCAAGGATTAGGCCATCCTAGAAAAAGCAGCCATTCCTAGTGCTCCTGTCTATGGGTTAAATCCTGGGAGAAGCTGGGAACCTACAGAACTAGCTGAAGTCAGTCAGACATATTCAGGGTCCCTTAGGAGCTGTCTCTGTCTTAAAAATACTGCTGAAAGATGACAGCCTGAAGCCTGCACTCACTGAAGTTGCCTCTGAAGCCAGTGGATATTTTTTCCTTTTTTTGGTGAATAAGAGTTACGTAAAGCCAAAGACTTTAAGTTAGTTTGTTTGACAGTGTCTGTCACGTGAGGCTCTGCAAGTGCTTTACAGAAATGAAGGGCCTGATGTTGCTTTCATCCTCTGGCACAGAGATGTTGAAATTTATAGGAATTAAAAAAGCTGCTTAGGATTTGTCCTAAAATTTAATAAACTAGTTTGCAGGAAGTTAGCCTTGAAATAGCCCTCAGATAATATCCGAAACCCCATAGATGAGAACATTTCTAATTTGAGATGTCAGCCTATAAGCAAACAAACCTGCAGCACTTCCATACATTTATAGCAAAATTATCATGTTATTTTTTGTTACTTATTTTGAGGTAAGGCCTGTTATCTTCAGTGGGTGAAAAGAAAGGCTGCCCACTCTGACCAGATTATCACATTTCAGTACAATTGCACCTGACCTGCTATTTGTAACTGGCCTTCAGGGGCAAAAAAACAACAAAGCCAAGTCTTCAGCTGTGGCTCAATGTTCCATGACTTCAGTGAGACCACTGCTGAAAGTATTATGCATATGGTGCCAAAAGCAGAAGGAAAATGTGGAAACCTGCAGAAAGACTAATGGGAATTTGTCAGCTTTCTTCAGTGAGCCTTTGAGCTGGGGAAGCAAGCTCACTGTGGGTAGGGGGAGGTCATTCAGTTTCTTTTTGTTGCCATTAAACTGTCATTCCTTCAGTTCTGTCCCAGGCTTCTTGCATGGAACAGCCATGAACAGCCTAGAGTGTATTTATCTTGGATGCATGCACAGGACTTCAAATGTGGCATCTCACCTCCTCAAAGTCAGGAGTCTCATTAGACGAGGGGTTTTGTGCTTTGCTTGGACTACTTGTCACTAGAACACCCAGGAGACACGGCAGCGCCTTACAAGAGAGGTTGTGTTGGCTGGGCGGGTTAAATTCTACAAACACCTTGTGCTTTGCATGTTTAGTTGGCTAAGTCTATCCACCTGATTGTACCAGAACAGTAACTTTGTTCTTTCTTTTCCTTTGGAGAGGCATTTTTCACCTGTTTTTGGGCTGACAGTTCTGTTCTTTCGTCCTGTAGAGGTGGTGACACCGTGTGAATGGACGTGCTTAGCTTAGGCACAGGTTTCTGTCCATGTTGGATGCCACACTCATGGAGAGGTGTTAGTAAGGGAAGAGGATTAGGTACAAGAATTTGAATGTATAACCCCAGATCTTTGCCTCTGATTCCAGAGGTATAGTGTTCACTGTTGCCTAATTCATTTGTTCCCCAGCTCAGTTTCCATGAAATCAAAGGGAAGGGGAGAGCAGGAAGAAGGGAAGCAGCCTCATCTCCCACCACTTGCCCGGCATTCCCAGCCAGCCCAGTTGGCTCCAGTCTCTTCAGTGCTCACAGAAGTTTTGCTTGGTCCCACGCTCAGATGTGGCTGTGGAGTTGAAGCAATTGGTGGCACTTTCATGTCCTTACAAATATCTCCACTGTTGCTGCTGCAAGAGCAAATTTCCCTGAACCCCTTTGTGTGTGGTTAATTTTGGTCTTCCCACTTCCCATCGTCTCTGCTGCTGTGTTTTCATTAAATCTTCCATTACTCAGCTTTGCCCAGCACAGTGAGAGGCAATCTTGTTTCTTACTGCCTTTCTAAAGCAAACAAAGATAGGGAAAAGCCTCGCTGAAATACCCAATCAAAAATCATTTATGGTTTACAATAAGCCACATTAGAAAATGGAGATGCTCAGAAACAAAAAAATAGACTGCCACTTCAGGAAAATCCAGTGTGTTAGGGGGTCATTTTAATTAATCAAGGTCAAAACCGTATTCTGGTAGGGACGGATTAACATGTTTCAAAACATCTGGAATTGTTCAAGCTACAGGTTCAAGAGAGTCCAGCCTTACCCTTTCCCCTTCCCAGCAGCGGCTAAATTGAATATCCTGTAGCTTGCTGCGTGAGAGGCTTTCAGATGAGCCTTTCCAAAGTCAGGTTCTCTCTGTTCTGCATAGCTTTTGAAGAGCTCACAGCACATCTGCAGGCTGGGATTTTGCCCCTCAGCACAGTCGAAAGCCCCCTGTGCCCCAGTGCTGTTTGTGCCTTACTGGGGCAGAAAATAGGAAGGAGCACAGAAGCCTCTGGAGCCTCATCAGAGTGAAAGCTGCTTTCCCAGCATCCCAGCAGTCTCTTGGTCAAATATCCTGCTTAACCCAGTCAGTTCAATACCTTGGGAACTGATTTTTGCCTTGCAATTATTGAGCCAGTGACTAATTGTGCCATTTGGGGATGCAGTAAGACGTGCAGTCTTACTTCAGTTGTGAGTTTATGTTTATCCATTGAAGAATACAAGGACTATAGGAAAGTACCTCAGAGCTTTTTGACCTCATGTTTCTGGCTAAATCCCAATTAGTACTAGACAAACTTGACCTATTTAAGTCCCACCAGTGCATTTTGACCAGTTGGTTGCTTCCTGTTGTTTCTCTGGAGCCTTGCAGCTGTTGTGCAGCCATCTGTGCTGTGCCAGTGGGGAGCAGAGGTGCCTGAGCATTATGCAGACACCAGATAAGTAAATCCCACTCTCTGCAGTGCAGGACATTCCTCCTTCTGATCTCTTGGGCGTTATGGGGAAGGTTGAAAAATGCATCTCTGCTGTTTACAGCCCCAAGTTAGGATCAGTGCTCTTTTCTCTCCTCTCTGTTGGCTCTGCCATCTACCACAGAGAAGAGGGAAAAGAAAAACCCATAGGAAATACCACATTCTCTCAACCTGCCCTCCCCACCCCCAGGAACAGGTGGGCTGCTGGGGTGTCCTTCAGTCCCACTCCTCTGAAAGCTTCTTGTAATGCTATTTGTGCATTAGTTATCCTCAGAGCAGGCCTTTCATTAGGTTAAAGTCTGGAAAGTGTCTTAAGTCATTCATGGCAGAAGTGAGATTGTAAAATAATTTAATTCTAATCATCCATGCTGTGAATTTTCTGGGGTTTTTTTGTGGTTTTTGGTGCTGTGTTGGTTGGCTGTTTTTGGGGGGGGGTCTAGGTTTGGTGTTTTTTTTCTTTTTGCTTGTTTTGTTTTTGTTTGGTTTGGTTATTTTTTTTCATTGGGAAGAAAAGTTGAAGCATGTGCAATGCTTCGGATTTTGTGTCTATAGTTATCGTTGTGTGTATGTGCAAGAGAGAGAGATGGACAGTAAATAGATCTACGGGATATGTTATGAGGCGTGAAATCATGTTTGTAATGAGATTTCTTGTTAATGGCAGTCAGCCTTCCTTGACACTAAGCATTAATGCAATATCCATTAGTGCAGCTAAACCTCCCTCTGCTCCACTTTCCCAAACGGGTTTCACTTTGTACCTAGTTTAGCATTTATAAATATTTGATATAGGGTTCAAGAAGTAATTTACATGTTAAAAATATAGGAATGTTCTGTGAAAAAATATTACTATAACATCGTTCACGAACCAAAACATGAAAGCATGATGAAATTTGCTCCATTAAAATGGCTGGAAGCCTTTTCATTGATTTATCTAGTCTGTGGATTAGGTCTGTTTTCCACCTCTCTTTCATACTGTGTCACCTTTGAAGTCTTTGCAGGCCAAATGCATATCTGTAATTAGAAAGCACAGTCTCGATCTTTAAATGGAGAATGATCCACTTCTGAAGGGCTGGGTTTGTATCTTTATCACTGAAAGCAACAGCTAAATTGGGAGATCCCGGTGTGAGCATCCTGAAAAGACAGAAGAGCTGGCACTGTCTGTGGGACAGCTCTTTGCTTCCTTTCTCCCTCTTCACATCCACTCCCACCTGTCCCTGAGATGTCTTGGAACTGAAAAAAGTGAAAACAAGAGGAAAGGATGTTCTAGAAATAACACTGTTCCTACAACAGTGCAGAACCCTTGTGCTGATCTTGATTTTTTGCTGGTTTAAGGCAGACTCCTAATTTGTGTAATACAAACCCAGGAACGGTTATGATTGTTTTGCATTTGTTATGGTTGTTGTGAATTTGGGTTTGGGGTTTTTTCCTAGCAAAGTGGTTTTGTTTGCTGCCATCTTTTGTTGGGGTTTTATGTGAAGGTTTCATTTCGCTTTTTATTGAGAAGGAAATGAAAGATCACATAACCCAACAGCAGTCATCAACAAACACAGAGATACTGTCCTCCATCCCACAGATGTGGCTTAAATACTGGTTTGTGGCTTCACAGGCATGTTTGAGGGCATCTATAATTAACAACACAGGTGAAACTTTCTTCCCCTTTGCCTACCCATTTATGGTGGATAAAAACAAAGTAACAGAGTCAGAGTATGAACAATAGGATGGCAGATGTTTTTCAATGGAGAAAGATTATAGCTCAGAAATACAAATGTTTCTGGAACCAAATATTTTTTCTCAAAAGGACAGATAGACATCTGTAGCTCATTCAAAGATGTCATTCTCCTGAGTGTGTTAGATGCTTTTGAAAATTGCCTGTTTTGTGCTGTTAATGATCCAGCACAAGCCCTTCCACTTGAGAGACTAACGGAGGGCACTCAGAACCCAGGCAGAAGGGAATGTATGAAAAAGAGAGGAGCTCAGCCATAACTTGAGGTGGTAGCTTTGTTTGCTTTTGTCCACTGTGTCCACAACTTGAACATTATTTTAAAGGGTGTGTTTGTATTTAATTTCTTTTGAATCCTCTTTTTAATTGCTGCAGCACTCTCACAGCATCTTCTCCAAGTGCACTTTAGGTCATCTTAAACCCCATTTAATGTCTGTCTGATGCTGATCCTTTTAAAATCTCCAGTGAGATTACGATTCATTTGTCATTGCTAGTTGTCTTTTTGTAAAGGCTGTATAAAGGCACTGCAGCATGTGAAACCAGCAAGTTGATTTTTATTATTGCATTACTCTGAAAAAGAAAAAAACCTAATGAGATCTTTGTTTCTAGTGTGAAATACTCCCCTTACCTTGAGAGGACACGTGCAAAGCCTCTGCTCTGAATGCCTCGGTATAATCAGGTTACAAAATGGAGGAAGATGGTATTACAGAAAGATTTTTGAGGAACATAACTCCAGTGGAGCAGAACATGCACTTGCTAAAGTCTGCTGTCTTGCTCTGTCTCTCTCCTGAAGTCAGTGGGAATTTTTAATGGGAGTTACTGCAAGGCTGTATGGTTTTTTAATGCACTAGCAGATGTAATTTCCCATCCAGTCGTCTGCACAGTTGTAGTTGGTACACCATAAAGGCTGAAGGCCAAATCCTGCTGTCATTGCACACAGCCCCTCTGCTTCAGCAGGGATCATAAACATGTACTTATGTTACTTGAGGTTTTTGCTGAAGAGAAATGGGAGAGGCCAGGCCTTCCTTCTGCTCCTTGATCACAGGCTTTGCATTCCCCATGACTTTTATTAGAAGCATCATATATTTACATGCTGCAGAATGAGGCCTGCGTGGGATGGGAAAGATTTTTATGAATTTAGACCTGCCTAAGAAAACAACCGTTCTAATTTTAGACAAGTTGCATTCCATATCCATCTGTTTAGTGCATCAGTCTGATGTTTACTGTTTAGTAAATTGCATTTGGGCTTATTTTATGTTTTATTTCTTTGATGGCATCGCCTGCCATCAGCCAGTGCAAAATAGCACCAAGGGCTTCCAGACATACCCATAGGGCCAAACTGTGCCAACTTCACACACCACAGTCCCATCAAAAGCGAGGAAAGCTGGACTGGGCACATGAAGTGCAACCCCCCTGACATCCAGCTACATGTCCTGCCTCATTTCATAGAGATGGATGACATCCTGGAAAAAAAAAACAAAACACATGGTGCCCCTTCATCTGAGGTTAAAATGTACTGAAATCAAGGAAATTATACTGGACATGGCTGTAGTCTATCAAATCCAGTCCTGTGCATAGGCAGAACTCCAAGGGAAAGTAACAGGAGTTTCCATTATGGAGTTTGCAGAAGGAAGCCTACATAGTGAACTGTGACAAAATGTCAGCTTTGTGTAAACTCTCCTGGTGGGTCTGTATAAAGGTTTTTTAAGAAATCTTCATTGGAACACACCAGAGAATAATAAACTTGCACCTTGATAGAATAGCTTTATTTGTATATACTCTTATGTAAATTTTAAAGCAGAGGATACATGTCATTCCTTGTACATATCTGACTAGAATGGTGGCAGTGCTGTGCACTGCTGTTTAGGAGATCCAGCTTCTCCAGTCTTGGATTTCCAGCTGTAAAGGCTGCAGGAGACTGCTTGGGACCAGCATTGGATGGATAGATGCTCACCACCCACTGCTTAGAAAGGCAGGAGCAGGATTTGGAACAGATGTTGGCTATGGAGAAGATTGCTTGCCTCTACTCCTGGCTAAAGGACAAGTGCCTCCTTCGCTGTCATCTCCAACAGAAGTGATTTATGGTCAGAGTGTGGGAACCTTCAGAGCCCCCTTTGGTCTTTCAAAGGGGTCTGAGCTTCAGGTGTCACATGGGAAGGTCCCTGAAGAAGCAGTGTGTACATACATCTACCTACCTGTCTGTCTGTTATCTAATACCCCACTGTTTCTGTATTGAATGGTCTCAGTAACCTGTAAACAAGTGATTGCTCCTGTTGTGCTACTGCTTTGAAATTCCTTGCATGCACTCTGGCATATAATTCTTTAAGAAAAGAAATTATACATATTCTATATATATATATAGTAGCTTGCAAAATATTCATGTTGAAGAGCCATGTTTTGTGCAAATTGTACATTTATGTTGTGAGCAATATCGCAATACGAACTTTTTCTTAGTTGTCAACAGTAGATTTATCACATTATTTTTGAGCCTGTGTACGTATCCCAAGCTTTCAACCTCAGGCATTAGATCAGCTACTGAAGGAGACTTTCCCTGTGCAGTAGAAGTAGCACAGGCTTTCAGTAAATAGGCAGGTGTGCAAGTCCCATTCTGTTTAATGCAAGCTGCGAGGCTGATTCTTCATGCAGTTTGTCAGGCCAATACTTCTCTCTCGTCAGTGCTGGAATTTGTGTTAGGTATGAGGACACTGTTGCGCTCATCTAGAACAGAACTCAAACCCCAGCGTTGCAAAACAAAGTGCTTGACTCCTACTGCCCTCTGTCTCCGCAGGTGCTCCAGTATAAACACAAGGAGGACTTAAGGAACTCCCAGTTCCCTGCCGGATAGCCAATGTTATAGTTTCAAATTTCATGCTACATAGTTTTCAATGTAGGGGCTAGATAAAAGTGTAATACCAGTAGGGCTTTAGAAAAGCTACAGTGTTTGGAGCTTGACCTTGAAACTTTTACCTGATTCCTGAACATCATCGGTGGCTTTGTTTGCTCAATGTTTACCTCTGAGAAATGTATGCTATTGATTTAAATGTTTAATATATTGACTGCCTTTTTTTGTATATTTGTTATCATAAAGGTTTGGTTTAAATGCTAACAATTGTGGTCTATTTTCAGACTTGAAATACTTACGGTTCTGTATTTGGAAGGCAAAGTTATTAATGAATATAGCAATTTGGTATTTTATTCCTGTTTTATACAGCTGCCCCCATAGGTTATTATCAGATAGCAATGAATATTGCTGAACAGCAGGTGGAACTCCTTTGAGTGTGTTTATGAGCCATCTCTGTTCAATAAAAATTCCATTGTTTTCTAGCCTAGGAAATGGCTGCTGTGAGTGTTTTTGTTGTTTCTTCTCCCCTTCAGGTGTTTCTTGATGTATTTCAGACAGCAGCAGGACTGGGCTTCTCCCAAGAACCATCCCCAGAAACCACACACGTTCAGGATTTTACATCCGGAAGTCCTGGTGCTGTTTCCCACACACACTGCTATCAGCATGCTTGCTGTGCATGTGAAGAAGTGATAGGGAGTCTGTTCCCAAAAACTTTTCTCTGAGTGCTGGTCTGCCATAAAATGGGCACATAAGGCCTGGGAATGGAGCTCCATGGTGCTTAAAATGTAGCATCTGCATAGGCATCATAGCCAGAGAGTTTGGATGCAGGAAGATCTGAAAAGCTGGAAGCTTGCTCCGTTTTACAGCATTACTGCATCTTTGTACAAATAAGTTGGAAGTGGGTGTCTCAAAGAGAAGTCGGGTATAAACAGAGGGACATGATTATCTTTGGCATGAGTGTGAAAACGAGGTTTTAAAAATATTTCTGGTTTAGCATTTTTTTTACTTTTTTACTCTTCAAATGAATTTCCAGTGTGTTCTGTCTTGTGTGTTTTAGTGGATTTGGAGTTAAGTTCTTTCTTCGTAACTAGAATCTTTCTCCAGATTATTAAGGAACAGGTTGGTTCAGGAGGCAAAAGAGGGTCACATCCTTTCATGTCCTGTACATTAGTTGTGGGAGTGAGACACCACTCACACCAGGCTGGGTGACTGCCCAGACCAGTGGTGGCTCTCGCAGGTGCCTTTAGGGTTTGCAAACTCGGCTGTCCAGGAGCAGAGTTTGAAAAGCAGCTCATAGGGAGCCCTGCAGTTGTTTAAATTCTGCAGGAGATGTAGGCTCCCTTGCCTGCCTCCCCAGTATCTGGAAGAAAACAAAGCAAGCTTCACATGTAGCAAACTGGAGTGATTTTTCTCCCTTTCCCAGCTGTTGATGCCGAAACAATTTAAAACCATTGTTTCTGGGCATTTGAGTCAACTCTTCACTGAGAAAAATAGTGAAGTTCAGCCAGAAATGTTCACACCATTTTTCTGGGTTGTCTGTAAACTTACCCATGTTTTTTCTAGATTCCGTTCCCATTAGTGTTCTTGAGGTTTTCTGTAGAGACTGAAGGCTGTGGCACACATTCACTGGGCTAATTAAGGTTTGGGACAGTCTTGCTTGCCCACTGCTGTGTTTTCTCTTCCACCAGGCAGAAATGGACAGTGATGTCTAAACCCCCCACCCCTGCTACAAAGTAGAGCTCATCTAGAGGAGCCCAGGTTTTGTCCTGAGGCTAAAGCACTGCCAGAAGTGCTTGATGTAGATCTGTTGATGGAATCAGCAGCAGAAGCATGTGTATAACGTAAAGGTCATTGTGTGTCTCAGTTTGACTGTGTGGAAGTAACATTTAAACCACTCAGAAATATTTTCTTCCTTTTGCATATTGCATAATGGCTTATACAGACATATTTCTAGGTGTGTAGTGGTATCAGCTAAATTTTTCTATGTTGACAGAGCCTTGTTTTTTAATGAACATTTCTTCAGTGGCTTTTATTTTTTCCAATGAGTCTTTCGAGGAGAACATTCCAGAGCAAGCGTGTGGGCTGGCTGTCTCTTAGCTTTGCTGTGAAGATGTAAAACTGCAAAGTAGCGGATGTCTGAGAACCTGTGCACATATCCTTGCAGGCTGGGAGGCCACCATTCCCAGCACAACCCTACAGCCTGGCTGCCTTCCTAGGAGCTTATCAGCCCCTCGGCTCTGCAAGCCAGTGGCTTGTGTAAGAAGTTGTAGTGTCCCCTGGTAATAACGAGTATTTGAAGAATCCAGCACTGAGCAACGCACTTAGACATGGAGGAGATAAAGATGTGACTCCACTGAGACAAACACGGGCCCTGACATCCCCCCTTTGCTCCCATGGTGGTGGAGAGGTGCAAGTCCTCGGGTGTTTTGAGGTGTCCAGCTGACAGCAATTGTCGCAGGGATGATGGGATTCCCATTCCCAAACTCTCTAGCGCACATTTTGGGGAAGCAGCTGCTCCATAAGCCCCCGTCTCTGATAATACAGTTATTGTGTCCCAATGAGGTTTTGATGTCTTTCACATGTATCTGGTTCACTTTGAGATCACACTTACTAGATACAGCTAAAAGATAAGTGATAGACCTCATTTATTCCATAAAGTTAAACAAAGAGTACCAAAAGCAATAAGTAAGATCTGGGAGAATAAGCCTTAGCACAAGGATGTTTTATCTTTCAAAGTGAGGAGGTTTGTGCTCTCCCAGAGAACTCCTTAAGGAGATCCTGGATGAAAGAAAACCAAAGCAGCCTTGTTTTAACTACCTGAAAACTTAACTTTCTGCCTAGCTGTCAGTTCAAGAGTTCTTCCCTCCAGGCTATGCAGCAGTGTGCAAACAGGACATGTCATCTCCCTTGAGGAGATGCTGTCCTACTGAGAGCTGATACTTCTTTGGTTTCCTCCTGCTATTCGTGCTCTGTGTTTCACAGAAACACACAGGGAATGCAAATAGAAAATCAAAAGGTAACCTTGAGGACTTAGATGGCTGCCATTGGTGTTTCAAAGTCGCTCTTAAGTACTCCTTTCTTTCTTTCCTAAGTTAGAGGATTTCTTGATTATGTGACTGCTTTTAGCTGTTTAGCATCCCTGGGACTGCAACACTGGTATTTTGCAGATCATTTGATAAAATAGAAAAAAAATAATCTGAGTGAGATGCTAGTGTATTGATCACTTTCCCCTTTTTTCATCTGAAGAGGTGAGCTTAACCACAGATGTCAACCTACAGCATAACTTCTGAGACACATAAAATTCCCTTTAATTTATTGCCTACAGTATGATTTGCACAATGAATCTTTTCCTGGCCTTGTGGTACCTTCCAGCTGTCGTACTGGAGATGTTCAGTGTCTCTGAGAGTTTCATGACTCAGGGGTATATCAAGGTCCCTGCAGAGCCTTGGACACTGGAGCTCCTTAAGTTTTCCAGTAGTTATTGGAGAGCCTGCTGGAACCAGCTACTTCAACATCACTCCTTCTTTAACCAGCTCTTCTCTCTTCCATCTGACTTCATATGAAGAAGAATACTCTGGATGCTCTCTGGGCACCTTGACATGCCCCCTAAAAAAGAAGCTGAACCTTCCCTCTCAAGGAGTCATTGACTTTTCCCACTGATCTCCTTTCTTCATCTGGGAAATCCACTCCAGAACAGAAGTTTGCTTTTATCCAGCACTTGCATCCTCGAGTGAAAAGCAGTAGGTCAGGATAGGTCAAATACAGACCCAAAAACAGGGACAATGTTTTAGTGCATTTCACTTCAGACAGGCAGAAATTTCTGACACCAGAATCAGTGACTAAACCGGAACAATGCAAATTGATGCTGTCAAGTCTTGCCTTCCTTTATGGATGTTCACTGGGATAAAAAGAATCTCAGCTCTCCTCACCAGAGGTTAAGAAATGGGTCTAAGAGATTCAGGCACTGCCGTGTCCGACCTCTGACTGGGGCCAAGGGAGTGGAGCAGAATCCTTTTGGAGTATTTTTAGGAAACGCCCGAGGCCAGTCCAGAACAGGCTGTGCCATGAAAATGTGTGTGACAATTCTTTTATTTCCACAGGATCCGAGCCTGGTCCTCACACCCTTCCTGGGACAGTCATTTGAGTCCTTGTCTGCTGTTGCACGTACCTTTCTTCACGGCCATTTCTTCATGGCCATTTTTTCCACCTGGCAGAGATTCAGAGACTCCTGTCAGCTGTACGGCCTCATTCCCAATTAGGCCAGCTCTTTGGGCTCATCCCAAATTTCCTCCAACGGTGTCAGAATTCCATGTAAATGAAATTAACATCTGCTTTATTTGCTTATCTTCCCAGCTCCATGGCTGAGCCATCTTTGGACACTGAGTACCAAGAAAACCCTTTTTATTGGTGTGTTACGTCCCGTAAGTCGTCCTGGCTGATTCCTTGGTGTGGGTGTGCCAGGCTGCACTAGATCCTGGCTCCGTCTGCAGGGAGCTTCCTGCCTGGGGCAACGCTCTTTGAGTCACATTTCTGTGATTGTCAGGGCATTGTGGAACACTAATATATTTAACAGAATGGTCTTTCTTCTGAAAAAAGAAATGGTTGTGCATCCACAGCAAGTGTATGACGGAGACAGGTATTGGAATCACCCAGCATTGGTGGACTGAGTCTCAGAAGGAAAATCATTACTGCTAACTGCAGTTCCCTAGACTGTAATATCCATTGTGCACAATTGCCACCTATTTTCCTTCCTTCCTCCTTTTCCAGCTGTCTGTTCTTTGGCACTTCTGCTGCTGAGCCTCCCCACAGTGTGCCGCTGTCTTGTGCTTATGTACACGGTGGGACAGAAGGTAGAGCATGTGTGCCCCCTCCGGGTATGGCTTCAGTAAAAACAAGTCCGGCTCCACTTTGTTCTGCAAACCTCCACACTGTAAGTGTATACATCTGAAAAACAAAAAACCCAAATATCCCGGAACCACAGCCTCTGGAAAGTAACCTGGCTTTCTTCCTCTTGGCTGCCTGGCACTCCCCTCTGCCTGTCCTTTGAAAATAGCAGCCACTTTCCCCAAACTTCCCTCAGAATCTGGAGGAAGACTGACGGTCAAACTGTGGCCGATTCCTGCAGGGGAGGACGAGGATTTCTTGAACACTGTTAAGAAAAGATGGCCAGCAAAGCAAAGCAAGTACAGCCCAGCAAAAAGGCAAGCATGCCAAAATGCAGGATTACAGGCAGGACTAGGATGTCCATGTCACAGGGTGCTACAAGGAAGAGCGAGAAGGATACAACTTGCGCCTTGGTATGTTTATGTCTACATTAAGACAAAACACAGCATATCGGTGAAATGAACAGGGAACTGAAGAGGTAGTAATATTTTGTAGATTTTTATTTCTGTCTCATGCCAGAACCATGGAAGAATCAGGATAAAAAATACTGAAAATGCCACAGTGGTGCTGTCTAGTGACATGTGGGTGGAATAACGAGGCCATTTTATCTGCCAAGCTGAAGTTCGGGTGCCGAGTTGAGAAACGCTCCTTCCCCTACCTCAGCTTCCCCTCCGTGTACTTTGCACTGAATTAGGATTCCAGTGGTGGGAACAGCAGCGATTTCTGCCTGTTAGTGAGAGAGTACCTTCCTGTGCATTCCAGCTGGCATTTTATCCATTTCCTCTGATTTAGTGAGTTAACTCGTGTAGGAGGGCAGAACGAGCCGCTCCTGTGGAGACACCAGTCCCTCACACTCCCTGCACCTCCCTGTTGCCACTGACTCCGTGCACTGCTTTCTTTTCCTTGGATAAAATTTGGGGACCAGTAACAAAAAAGGCCTTTCTAAACTTCTCATTTCTGTGGATTGCCGCCGGGATATTTCAGTGGCAGGGCAGGTCTCTCCCAGCGCGTGAGGGAGGCCGTGACCCAGCGTGGGAAGCGGAGCGCTTCAAGGTTGGACTCGGCGATGTCGGAGGGTTTATTCCAACCCAGTCGAGGCTGGGATACCGCCCGAACCCCGGAGCCGGGGCGGTGCCAGCGCCCGTGTCCCCGTGAGGCGACAGCGCCCGGCCCCGCCCCTTCAGGCCACGCCCCTTCAGGCCCCGCCNTGAGCTGCCCCGTGCCCTGCGCCGCCTGGGTGCGGCGCGGCGTGGCCAAGGAGACGCCCGACAAGGTGGGGCCGGGGCCGGGATGGCGCCGAGGGACCCCCGCCCGGCCCCGCCGCCGCCCTCACCCCCTCTGTGTCCGCCCCGCAGGTGCAGCTCAGCGAGGAGGAGCTGAAGGGTCTCATCGAGGAGGCGCAGGACAGGCTGGGGTGAGCCGGGGCAGCGGGAGGGACGCGCCGCCTCTCCCGGGCTCTGCTCGGAGGGGAGGGGGCGTCCCGGGCACGGGGGACGCGCAGCCCCCGGGGAGAGCGGCGAGGGGCGGAGAGCGGCAGAGCCGGCGCGAGTTCTTTGCTCCTGGAGGCTCCGCGCCGCGGGAGCCCGGCCCGCGGGAGGGCGAGCGCAGGAGCCCGGCATGGGGCCGGTCCTGCCGGCGCGGCGGGCGTGACAGCGCGGCTCCTCGGCTGTCACTGCGGGCTGTCGGGCTGGGCGGGCATTTCGGGGCCCGGCGCTCCCTGGAGCTGCTGTTCCCGCTGCAGTGAGAATCAAGGCGCTGGGTTTGTAACCGTGCGTGCTTTGGACATGTGGCAAACCCAGATGGGAGTCCCAGACTGCTGGGGAAAAGTGATGCCGAGGGTGGGACAGGACAGTCCGGGTCTGGAGGGCACAGTGGAGATCAGTGTGACTGGTATCTATGCTTCGGTAAAAAGGGCAAAACATCGCTGGGGGTGTATTTATGATCCACAGGTGAAACTGGAGACATCACGTCTCTCCCCTCGGCACTGAGAGCCCTTGGTTATGTAGTTGTGTTAAGTTTTGTCGCTCTGCTTTAAAGGAAAATGTATTTACAAAAATAATAACAGAAGTGACATATTTAGGAAACACGATCTATAGAAGGCAAGAAAGAAATGTCTCTCTTTCACCTAGAAAAAATGAGGGATTGAGGTCTTATTCTATTTTCTGGCCTTTTTCTGTTAGATCTGTTCATAGATTTAGGCTTCTGAGTGTTTCAGCTGTGTAGGGTGTGTGGTTGTGCCACAGTGTGTGTGGTTGAACAGATGCAACAGGTGGCAGAAAAAGTTTTTATAGTTGGATGAATATTATCCACTCTGTTTCCATTGGATGTATGAGTGACACTATTGCTGAACAGAGTGTATAATCCCAGGATGTATTTTATTCTGTTTTTTCTGATTTTGGTTACTTAGTGGTTCTGAAATAATCTTAAATGTTTGGAAGATTCTCACTTAATGTTAATTTCTTAACTGATTAAGTTTAATGTTCCTGTTTTCTGTGGAGTTACTTGCTTCCCCTTTCTATGTGTAAACTTTTGCGGTTTTGAGTGATTTCCTTTCTCTTGCAATTTCAAAAGCATGGAAAGATTTGAGGTGCTGTTTTGTATGCATTCTGTAAAACTTCAGGATGGAAATTTGAAGACCATCTGAAACAACCAAAGGTGTTGTGATCTGTTTGTAATTTGTTGTACCTTGTAGAATTTGTTGCAACACCTCACTTTTCCCTGTGCAAAGATCACAAATCAAACTCAGATTTACTTGTCTCTAGTTATGTTGTTAATGTGAAGTGTTTTATTTTACTGGACAAATCAGGAAAATTAGGTTTCTGATATTTAATTTAGAAACTGTGTCTGAAAACTGCCTTGGCTCGTTGTTGCTTGGGAATTTTGCATTCAGAAATACAGTGTGTTGAGCAGGGATGAGTTTCTGTGGAGCATGCTCCATTGGGACACCCTGCGTGTCTGTTAGCTTCTCAGCCAGTGTTTAATGTACATTTCCTTCTGAATTCCTTGCATGCAGAATTGATGCCACAAAGTTCTGATGTTTCTAGATGGTGCGTAGTTTACCCCATAAGAAGAATCTACAATATCTCCTTACCTAATGAATTCTATGTTGTTTTTGCTTTGCTTAAGTATGGGAAGTATGAGGAAATGAGGTCTTAAAAAGCTTGAAGAAATGTAGGAATCCTCACACATGACAGTGCCTGTGAGTGGGGAAAAGAAAGGCAGGAATGACATGGACACATGTGGATGCACTGTAGTGAGGTTGAGAGCATTGTATCCACAAAAAAAAAGTGTAAGAGAAAGGGACTTGGACACACCTTTACCTTGCTGAAGAAAATTTATGCCACATTTTGTCATGAAAACTTTCAAGGAAGAACTTTCTCTGAAAGCCTGAGAATTATAGATGCCTTGTGTTTTAGGAAAGGATCAAGAAGGAGTGGATGGATTTCAAAATTATTGGCATAAAGACTTGAAGCCCACGTGAGCAGCTGGGAGTGTGTGCTGAAATCTCTCCAGCAGCCCCCTGGAAGCGTTCTACATGTCTGCCACACTTTCTCAGGGCTGTGCATCTTTCCACAGGGATGGTGCTGGTGGCAGCGATGAAGGGCAGCCAGGATGTGACACGAATGCACCCGTGCCTGGCAGCAGCACCAAGTCTTCCCAAAACAATGAAGAGCTGTCTGATCATGAACTGGATGAATATGATTTGGACAATTACGATGAAGAGGAATTCACAGGTAAGAGAAATTTGTGTGTCAGATGTGCAGTGTAAGTGAAGAACCTTTCCACTTCCTGGTGTACTTAAGACTTTAATATCCTAAGGCTACACTGTGTTAAGTTTCAGATGCTGGAAATTCACAGTTTTAATGATTTGCTTGTCCCATCTTGGGAAGTCATTTAGTGAGGGAAACTGTTCAGTGTCCCCCTCCCTGACACTAGAACCAAGAGCATGTTGGAAATGTTGTCACTCTGGCTGCTGTGGTGCTGGAGCAGAGCAGCAGAAGTCCCTGAAAGCACTAAGCAGTTTATCTTACTGAGGTACTTACGTTTGGAACTTGGAAGTTCATTTAGCCCACTCCTTATATTTTGCTGTATAGGTAGTACAGGTATTGGTACTGGAGTTTCTGACTTTGCCTGTCACCGACATATATAAAAAGTGTTCTGAAATTCCCATCTAGGTGATTTAAAACTTGGAGACTCTTTGGCTACTCTGGCAGTATATGGGAGCAATGAAAACGATCCTTACATCACTCTAAAAACCACTGTAAGTACTTAAAGAATGTTAAATATCTTAAACAGCATAAACTTCAAAATCAGTTAAATTTTCCACTCTGCCTTGGGGTGTGTAAGTGCTTGCAGTCCTTTTTCAAAGGTGTGCCAGATTTTTGGTTGGATGGTGCTCTTTTCTTTTGAGGTTGCTTTGTGCAGTCCCTTCTTTCTGTGCCTTTTGCATTTAAGTAATTAAGGAAATTAATGTGAACTGGCTCCTTACTTAAACCATGCCCTTCTCTACAGGGAGTGGTTTTTCACCTGCCTAGTAGGACACAGAAAACACTTGAAGAAATAACAAATCTCAGGCCACTAGTGGCCAAAATTAGAAAATTTCCCAGATTGCAAGACTCTTGCACCTTCCACCAGCTTGTGTAAGAAATCAGGCTGAGGTAGACTCAGGCAATGTGTCAAATTAAGGATTTGGCATGAAGAAATACACCTCCGTTAAGCCTAGATGGACAGCACTGTGTATGTGTGTGTATATATATATTTATATATTTATATATTTATATTTATATTTATAAAATACTGTGTCATTGGCTGCTTCTGCCTGTATTAGTTTCCACTATCAGATGGGAAACATCTTTGCAGAAGCTGGGTTTGTAGATATACAGAAAATGAGCACCTTTTTCTCAAGCCCTTCTTCCTATGCTCAGGTTCTTTCCCTAAATTCTGAAAGTTCTTCAACATGCATTTTCTGTTGTCTTCTGGTATTTACTACTGGAACTGTTGAAGGCTAAGTATTGTGTAACCTTAAGTGAATTCAGAGAATTGCAGGGCTTGATAGAATTCAAATATTGAAGTAAATAAAAAATAAATTTAAAAGCTTGCAATGAGAAGTCCAAAAGGTCTTGTACGTGTTGAAGATTGGAAGGATGGTACTCTGTGTAAGATTATTGACTTATGTACAGTTCTTTTTTTTCACTAACGAAAATTCCCAAGTTCCTTCCATTCCTCATGAGCAACGAAAATCGCATGAGAGGTTACATCTGTTCTCATACAGCTGAATGCCTAGTAGAGCTGTAGGCAATACTTTTTGGGAAGTATTTTCTGGGAAGTAGACAGTGGAATTATTTCCTGGATGTGAGGAGCAGCTGCAGCATCATTATTGGGTAAAATGCTGTTATATTATATAAGTGGTCAAGGCACACAGGAACAGGAGCACAAGGGAAATAACTTTGTTTGTGGGCTCCTGGTGGTGATTTTCTTTTCAGCTGCATTATGATAGCCTTGAAATATGGTTTTATATTTGATAATTAAACACCTCTACAAATCCACCTAGGTTCACATAAAAGTCCTTCAATCTAATTTAATGACTGTTCACTCTCCCCAGGGTTGGGTCTGGTTCCTGCCTTTCTCTGTTTAGCACTATAAGATGGTTTTAGGTGGGTGGGCATCAGAGTGTTGGATTTTGAGTATTTTTCAGTCATGGTTCAAAATTCCCGATTCCACCTTTTGAACATGTGTAGTTTTGTGCTTTTATGTGCCTTGCTTAATGCCCCTTGTCCTCTCCTTTTTTCTGTTCAGGAGCAATATGAACAGGAGGACTTTTTGATTAAGCCCAGTGACAATCTGGTCCTTTGTGGCAGAGTTGATAAAGACTGCTGTAGTTTGGAGGTCCATGGTGAGTAACATAGGCTTTGTACTTTACAGTGAACACAGGGAATGTCTTGCCTAGCATGTCCGTATGGCTGTGTTGAAGAGGGAGTGGGTTGGTTTGGAGAAGGATTTTTCTCCCCTTTTGCCTTGTCTTTTGTCTTTTTCCATGTCATGGTGCTTTAGCTACTTTTCAGGACTAGAGTATTGCCTGTGGAGTTGCTGTTATTTAAAGGATAGCTTGCCTCTTCCAGGCTGTATAGCAACTCCTTTCCTTATTTCATTTCTTAAAACATTTAGAAAATACTATGGCCTTTTTATTCTCTGAACATACACTCTTTCTCCAGTCTTATTTTCCATATCCTGCAAGCATCCTCTAGTGGTTTGTTGTTTTAGTTTTTTTTTCTTTAGCTTTCTCCTTGCTTCTTTAAATGGAAATTTCCACTGCTAGGATTACAAGAAGCAGCACCTTTATCATCGTGGTTTAGAAGAGATAATCCTTCATAGGGCCTGAATACTGCTTGTTCCAGCAATAGGTTTAATTCTGGTGTGTAAAAGATTTTTCTATTTCAGCTGATGAATACTGCTGAATGTGCTGAAATAATCATCTTTTATTACTGTGGTTCTTTTTGGGAATGTTTCTGGCTACTTCTGCTATGGTTCATGTTTCTGTAGGCAAAGGATTTCATTTTAAGCAACCAACATGACCAAAATGTGTGAAAGCATCTCTTCAGATACCAGCACGTGGCATTTTCTGTGTCTGGAGGTGTTTACAGATTTTATGAACTGTAAGTTTATACCAAATATAAACTTACAAAACGATAGCAAAGGCTTCTGCAGTTTCTAAAATTGGGTAACCTTGTCTTCGTTGACTACTAAGACAACTTAGTTAACTGGAGACTTCAGTTGGTATCTGAACATCTGTCATATGCACTTAAAAGCCACACTGTGGTTTTGTGTGTGATGATGTTATTAAAATAATTAATGGGTTTTCTCTGCTGTCCCATTGGTGAATTATTTTATTATGAGGAGAAGAATAGCTGGCTACAGGGAATTTGTGTTTAGCATATGGCAGCTTTACCAAAACTTTCGTGTATCTCAGTTACCATCTGTTAAAGGCAACTCCTTCTGACTTCCTCACCTTCCTCTGCTTTGTCTTTTTACCTTCATTTCCCTTTCAACTTCATCTGGAATATTTTTTTTTAATTGCTAATCCTGTAAAATGAATGTATCCTGATGTAGAAAGTGCTGGATATGAAGCATGTATTACAAAGAGATCTTACAAGCAAAGTAGTGTGGTATGCTGGGGATAAAGTATCGAACTTTACTGAACTTGTCACTTCTTTATCTAAAGTACACAGGAGAATGCTTATTTTGTGTAATTCTTTGAAGTACAACATTTGTACTTGGAGGGTCTGGCCTCTATAGTAAAACTCTGAACACTCTGTGAATTTACCTTCTGCATCTCCTTGACAATTTAGTTTTTGCCACAGCTGCCTTTTGTAGAAGTGACCTGTTTGTAGTTGTTTGCTTTCCCTCTTCACTGATGTCTTGCATAACTTTATTATTTTTCAGTTTATAATCATGAAGAGGACTCATTTTATGTACATCATGACATTATCTTGCCTGCTTACCCTCTGAGTCTGGAGTGGTTGAATTTTGATCCTAGTCCAGATGAATCAACAGGTAAATTACAAAGGATACTCGTAAATGTCCAGTTAAAGAATTTTTGCTTGAAAAATATGTAAGTGTAATGTTGTCACTAAAAAATTTCTTCCTGCAGTACAAAGAGAAATAAAATCAATGTTAATATCAAGATAATATTGACTTGAGATAGATGTGAATATCAGGTATTTTTGCTTGGTGATGCAGTCATCTTAGTGATGCTGCTGTAACAAATGATTTTACTAAAACACTGATTTTATTACAAACAATTAAGTTATTGTCAGTTAGCAGACCAGAGCAATCTCTAAAATCTGCTTTATTTTCTGGTTGCAAATGAAAGGTTGCTTTTGTTCAATCTCTTTATGTCCAGTGCAGTTAATTAAATGTAAACCACAGCAAAATTTATATATATTTATGTATTTAGTAACATTTTTCCTGTGTTTCACAGATAGTTTTTTTTTCCATAGTACAGGGGATGTGGTTTAGTTTTGGTTTGTTTTTCATTTAAAAACAAACAAAATGTCCAACTTTATACAGCTTTATAACTTTATACAGCTTATTTGTACTGAAGGGGAAGGAGAGCAAGTACATTTTTTTCTGGCAACATGTGCTGTCAGCTGATATTTTTAAATTGCTCTTTGCCAGTTATAAATATGTTCAAATAGAAGATTGTGGCACATAAGTTTTACTTAACCAAAGAAATAAGGAACATCTGGATTGCCAAATACAGTGTTTCATAACTAAATAAATGTGGTTACATTTGGGGGTTTTTTTTGTAGGAAATTATGTTGCAGTGGGTAACATGACCCCAGTCATTGACATTTGGGACCTTGATGTAGTAGAATCCTTGGAACCGGTCTTTTCTCTCGGAGGCAAGAAAGAGAAAAAGAAGAAAAAGAAGGGAAAGAAAGTAAGTGTTGCAAAATGGTTTACCTGGTTGGATGGAGGAAATTTAGAGCAGGGATAATGCCTTTTTTTTTTTCCCTACAATATTTGAAATGCTAATTGTTCTCTAAATAACTAGAGCCTGGAATGAAGAGCAGAACAGGAATGGGGTGGTGTCCCAGTAAACTTTGAATCTTAACTATTTAAAATTAGACGTTCTAGGAACTGGCAGTTACAAGGACCCAAGGACCTCAGTTAATTGGGAGGAGAGAGAGGGAACTGCCAGGAGTGTTTAGAAAGAAGGTGAAGAAGTTGCACGTTAGCTGGAAATAATGAGGTTTCTTTTACTAGCCTGAAGGGAGTAACCAGTTCTGTAAACCCAGCAGCTGGAGCAATCTGAGATCTGGGGTAGGAGGCAGGGTGCAGATGGTGCAGAGACAGTTCTCTTAAAAGCTGTGTTGTAGCAAGTGAGAGTAATTTCATATGAAGTTGTTTGTGAAGGCTTTAGGGAATTCATACTAATGTGGAGTAATGCTTGATTTGCATTGAAGCTGTAATTTTCAAAAGTCTGTTTATATCATGTGTGTACACAGAGTTTATCTTCAGAAGGGGCTGTGGAAGGACATACTGATGCTGTGCTTGATCTTTCGTGGAATAAACAAAGCAGGTAAAAGAATACTTCAGTATTTAAATGGATGTTACAAATTTGCAGTCCTAATTAGGCATACAATTTTCACACAAAATCCAGAAACTTGAAAGCACTGCTGAAATTAATGCATTCTTAAAAACACACCCCTGTTTTTTTTCTTTTTTTAACTAGAGCTCTTGATTTTTAATTTTTTAAAATACTTGTATATTGCTGCAGGTCACTTTTGATTTGCAGGTTGTCGAGATGAAGGCAGGGCAAAGGTGGGTGTGAGCCATTTGATAAATTGTCTACGTTTCACTTGTTCAAACTGGAAAAACAGAAGGGCTGCCCTGAGCTATGCTGATCTGCCAGTGGCCTAAACCATTCACCATTTCAACAGAGACAAGTAGATTTATAGAAGAAAGTCCTTGCTATTCTGGTTTGTTTTCCTTCTGGCTTTTGCCCCAAAGCTGTGAACAGAAGAGAGAGGGTAAAAGCCCCGGTAGCACAGTTACAGAAATGCCTCTGGCCTCAAAATTCCGTGTTGCCTGAATGAACTAGAAATGAAGTGCTGCTATTGAAGCAACACCAAGCTGGCCCATCTTGGGGCCGAGGTCAAGGACAGTGTGCTGACTGAAGTAAAGATGCTGTTGGTTTTTTATCACTTAGGTGGTTGTTACCAGTTCATCTGTCAGAGGGTCCTCAGCAGGGGTCTTGAAACTGCTTCAGTCAGACATAGGCTGATTTTTTTGTAATTTTTATTTTCCTGCTGTCATAAATGCCTCTGCCTTTGAAAATGTACACAGTCAGCTCTGCATATTCTGATGAGCAGGTGTGAGCCTTCACTTGTAATGTTTTCTTATCTAGACACTGATTAAGAAAACACCCACACAGACCTCAGTAAATTTATATAAATTGCACTCTTAATTTACAGGGTAGTGTCTGTTGTTCTTAAATTACACGCATATGCACAGAGTGAGACAGTGATCAGTCAAAAAGAGTAGCTTTCATGTACCTAGGAATGGTTGTCTAGTGATAATATAGAGACAAGTATAAAAAAATTATGGCTTCAGTAGTTAAGTCTGAAATGCATAATTCTGCAATGTGCTGAGTTACAAATTCATTGATACTGGTAGATCTTTCAGGAAATTAAACCAGGCCTGAAGTGGGCAGCTTATGGACAAAACAAGGAACTCCTTGGAGCAGCTTATATATAAAATGTTTTATTGTTGTTTCTTTCTTTTAAGCAAGGCATGTTGTTACAGCTCTCTACAAGTAACTTTCTGCCTGTAGGTCATAGTGGTGTTACTGTAAAATGTTCTTACAGCCTTCACTCTAAGTTTTCTTAACTTTCCCTTGTAACATTGCTTGGGAAAACAGCATTTCCAGGAGAATGTTAACTCTTTCAGTCAGAAACACTTGGTTAATATAAAAAGGAGAGGGGGGAGCAGTTTCGATCAGAAACAACATGTTGAGGTTATAAATCTGATTTTAAGAGCAAGGAAGCAATTGTAGGAATTGTAGTGTGTGTTTGACAGGCATTTGGGGATGTTTTGATTTTCTTTTTCTGATTAAACTTTTAATCTGTGTTCATTGCTCTTAACACAATTGGTCAAATTTAGGTTGAGATGTGGGGTCTGTAAACTAACTGAAATTTTAGTGGTCGCTTTCAGCAGTCTACAAAGGGTATAGTGTCGGGTCTTCAGTAGGTGTATAAACAGATATTAGAGAGCAAAATATTTCACAAACAGGTTTGTCAGGTTCTTGGCTGCATGCGTATGCAAACAGAACGAAGTAGCATAGGTAATGTTTAAAAATACTATTCAATGTCATAGGAAAGAATGTGCTTCAAAGCCTTTATTACTTAGGTTTTTTTGAGAAATCTCTGAGTAAATGGTATTTTAAGTAATGTCAGGGGAAATAGAGGCAGAACTGTCATTGTTATACATGTTCTGCTGAGGTAATGTAATATAGCCTAATTGTAATCTTTACTTATAACTTAAAATTGCCTTCAGGGAGTTACCCCTCAGGCTTGAGAGAAATAATCTATAGACCACAGTGTACTCATTCTCAGAATTGGGCTCTGTGTGTATTTTGGATTTTTGACCATTATTTGTTTGTATCTGAATAAAGAGTTTTAAGACTGATTTTTGATCCATTATCAGGAATGTTTTAGCAAGTGCCTCTGCTGACAACACAGTGATTTTGTGGGACATGGCTGTGGGTAAGCCAGCAGGCAGCCTGACACTACATACAGACAAGGTATGGAATAATTGCTGTGTTTCTTCTGCTGTAGAATGCAGACAAAAATGTAACTGCAGTTCTTCATTAGCTGCTTGGTAGTGAACCCTCAGAACAATTCTCTAATTTTCTAACATCTGTGCATATGTGTTTAAATTTATTAATTAGTTGCTTTTGCAAACAGCACAGTATTTGCTTTTTAAAATGTTGTTTAACTTATCTTTTAGAAAGTTAATAAAGATTTATAACAGTTTTTAAAATGCCTTTTATGTGAAAGCCCTAATGCTGGGGAATGTAATAGTGCTGGTATAAGCTACAAAAATAGATGTCTGAGCATAGGTCAAACTAGCTCTCTTAAGGGAACAATGAGTGTCAGTTACAGTTTGTTCTAGGTGAAAAAGGTTTAAAATAAATGATACTAAAATACCATAGTGATGGGTACTTCAGAAATGAATTAATCTCATAGTAATTAAAATGTGAAAGCTAGTTATTAATAGCTGTAACCTTATTTTGCTGCTAACAAAGTCACTGCCCTTGACAAACTCCTGATTCTCATTTTTTGTTAACATCTGCTTTTTTTCCCGAACTTTTACCTCCTCCACCTTTTTTTTTTAAATATCTAGGGCAGAAAGGGGGCATGGGGTTCTTTTCAGTCAAATTATATTGGAAGATATCTTATTTTAACTAGGTGGGGGTATTTGAAGTAATGTGCATCTCTTGTGCTGTTTTTTGAGCAATCTGAGTATCAACAAGCTTAATAGGACTGGTTTTTGGGGAGGATTATGTGCTGGCTTGGAGGAGGGATGGTTGTGCTTTGTTCCAAGAAAGTTCCTGTATATGTGTGTTCCATAAAATCTTCCATTATCTAGGTGCAGACACTGCAGTTTCATCCCTTTGAGACTCAGACCCTCGTTTCTGGATCGTTCGATAAGTATGTCAGGGTAATGTTTGCACATGTTGCACCTGGGGAGGGTATTCCTATTCAATTAAGCCTTGTGTTTTCTTTCATTTTTTTATAAATGTGCCAATGTGCTGTCATTTTTTTCCAGTGAGGGAGCCAGGTTTGCATGTGGCCAGGATGTAGTTTTCCTTACCTCTTTTTTGGAGGTAGCAAATGCTTTAACCATCTGGACTGACATTTTCTGTGCCAGGTGTCTGCCTGCTCCAAACTGCATTTATTTCTTAATTTGGCCTTATGGCATTTTCTGCATTGGGAAGGTGTCACTGTTTATTCCTGTGAAAATTTGCCCAGGTTTTGCCAGCCAGTAAGGCCAGGGTGGAGGCATGAGGGACTTCAAAATCCCATTTCTCTCCATCCAGCCTCTATAGGCACAGCCAAAGTGTAATGGGCTGTCTCCTGTGATTGCAGCCTGGAGATGCTGGGAAGTGGTTTGTGTCTGCACACTTGGACTACTCTGTAGCTGCCAGTTCTTACAAGTCCTGCCAGCCAAAAAACTCCCTTTCTGTTCTCCCATCTCAATGGGGTAACTTGTAAATTTTGTTGTATCGCCATGATTTTCTTACATTGATTTTTTTATTCTGCTTTTAAGGCTTTGTCCTTATGTTGAAATAATTTATAGACTTGACAATCTTTAGCCAAGCCTTCGAGTACTCTGGCTTCTGTTACGCTCTTGCTGCATCTGCTGAAGTGGACGTACTGGAGGAGGACTTTTGCTGTTGTTAGGAAGCTGCTTCTGTCTTTTTCTTCCCTCTTGGCTTCCTTTTATCAAAGGAAGCATTAAGTCCACGCAGTGACCAGCTGCTGATCCCTTTTTAGGTGCCCCTTTGGTACCGTGGACACCTCTAAACCACTGTGCCATCCATAAACTCATGGACTGCCCTTATGGATTTTTCCTGCAAAGCCTTGCAGGACCACAGGCAATTCAGTGAACATTGGGAGATGCCTTCACAGCCTGAAAATCAGGCTGTTAAAGAAACTGTTGCGTGGAAAATACGGGGTAAAAGAGCTGGGAAACCTACATCACACTTCTTTTATTATAGGATAGAGTGGGAGTGGGTTACACTGAGGATGTTGATAGTGGTGAGATGATGCTGGAGTGACATGACCACTCCTCCCTTGCATTTGCACCCAGGAGCTTTTTTGAGTTGGGACAGATTCTGCAGCCACGCAGCTGAGCACGTGCCTATAAAGAATCCCAGAGGACCCACTAACTCCCGTCCACTCTTTCTCTTGTGTGGAGTAGTGTTTCTCTAGCTATTTGTAAAGATTGTTGGTTTTTTAAAAATGATTTCTTTTTATTAAGCATATTTGAAAATGTATGCATATGTGTGACAAAATGATTTCCTAATTAGTGCATCATTACTTGACTTTACTGAAGTCTCTTCATAATTAAGTGATATATTTGCATAATTATGGTCTGCTATGTGATAAGTATCTTATGTATTGAGTAAATTCAAGCTCTCCTTAGTTTCAGTAGAGTGGCTGTTTGTAACCAAGATGAAACTTTGAAGCATATGGAAAAATCTTGTGCTTATCTGCAAGATTTTAATCTGTTACTGAATCGTTAGACTAAGTAATGAAGTTTTTTCCGTTTTTTAATTATAGCTTACATGGAGCTTCTGTAGATGTCAGTGGGAAAGCAAACTATGTCATGAAGTGTTTTGCCCTGATTATTTTGTTTAAATTTTATTTCCTGTCCCTCTGTCCCCTAGATCAGCAGTGCTGTATGACTGCAGAAACCCTCAGGACAGCCATCGAGTGTGGCGGTTCAGTGGTCAGGTTGAGAGAGTAATTTGGAATCATTTTTCACCTTGCCATTTCTTGGTGAGTACTTGCTTTTCTATTCTGGTTGGTTGTTGCCATGTCACTTAGCCTGTATTTTAGTGTTCATAATGTTTGTAAATCAGAATGGAGCTGCTGGGCATTTGGATGCTTTGTGCTGCTTATTATAAAAATGCAGTCTGGGGGAGGATGTTTTTAGGTAGCTTTTTCAATGAGTATCTCTAGACCAGCAACTTTTTTTGTATCTTCATTGTGCCAGTAGAAAAGCTATTGATGCTGGTGCTTGTTCACTCCAGAGGTGGCATCTTAGTCATGTTGTTACAGTGTTCAGTGGCTGGGATGTATTTTCCTTGGCATAGTTGCTGTTGTGTTTCATGCAATGAAACAACTGCAGCTGAAAAGTAGCTAATTAGAACTAAGATCCTGAATGTTAATTCAGTGTTTCCAGTCAGCGCTAGAGGGCACTGTCCTCCTGGCTGGTATGGAGTGATCCACTCCTTTAGGTTGGAAAAGTCCTTTGAGATCGAGTCTAAATGTTAACCCAGCACTGCCAGGTCCACCACTAAAACATGTCCGTAAGTGCCTCATCTAAATGGCTTTTAAATACCTTCAGAGGTGGGGATTCTACCACTTCCTGGGCAGCCTGTGCCAGTGCTTGACAAATCTTTCAGTAAAGACGTTTTTGCTAATGTCCAGTCTAAACCACCCCTGGTGCAACTTGAGGCCATGTTTTGTTGTCCTATTGCTTGTTACCTGGGAGAAGAGACCAACAGCCACCCAGAGTATAAAGTAAAAATATCTTGGTTTTGTTGAGTTTTTTATAATAAAACTTTGCAACAGAATTTAAAAACAAACAAAACTTCCCTATTATTTCAGTGGCTGTTGCTTTGTGTATATAGCCAACAGAAGTGGCTGCTCAGCTCTCTTGGGTTTATGATGTGGATCTCTCCTGGCATAATCACACTTAGCTTTGCACAGGACTGTTATGCAGCCACCAATGGCTCCAAAAGCTTTGAACTGACAGTGAAGAGACTGAAGGCTCTGCATTTCATTGCCTGACCTGAGGGCCAAGCTTAGTGGGGCAATTCTCTTCAAAATACACTTTAAGAAATTTGCATGGGATTAAGAGTTCCCTGTTATAAGTGCAGCATAACTGAGGTTCCTAGAACAGCTCAGGCAGCAGCTGCGTGGAGCCTGACTTTGGGGGTGCAGGCCTGGGAACAGTGTAACATGTCCTAGGGAGAAGTGTCTGCCTCAGATCACAGGGATTTACCAGAGGGTGGGTGCTATTTCACTGGAGTTTTTTTTCCAAATGAGTGACTGTGGCTGTTTGTTTTTTAAATGCTGTGGTTTCCTTAGGCAAGCACAGACGATGGCTTTGTGTACTGTCTGGATGCTCGCGCTGATAAGCCCCTGTTTACTCTGAAAGCTCACGATGAAGAGGTGTCAGGTAAATTGCCTGTGTGTCCTGTTTGTCCCCAGTGGGCAAGGCACATCTGGAAGATGCCTTTAATCCATAGGACTGAGGTGGTAGTGATTCCTTGTTTAACAAATAAGTTGCATACTAATCATGGCAGCTGGCACGTGAAACAAATCCCTGCTGAGGGAAGTGGGAGGCAAAATAGGCCTGCACAGTTCCCTTGGCTCTCGCTACAGGGACCCGTGGTAGCATGGAACTTCCATTAATGTTCTGCTCCTTTGTTCTGGAATGGAGTTTAGTGTGAGGGGAATATTGGGGTTGTTCTCATGTCTTCACTTGAAAATGTATCCTCATCTCTGTGAAGTGGGGATTGCCTGTTGCTCTCACACTGCTGCACTCTTCATCTTCCAGGGCTACAACTAAGCAGTCAGATCAAAGGGTGCCTTGTGACATCATCTGCTGACAAATACGTGAAAATTTGGGATATCCTGGGAGACAGA
Source organism: Melanocharis versteri (assembly GCA_013397845.1). Classification (NCBI taxonomy): domain Eukaryota; kingdom Metazoa; phylum Chordata; class Aves; order Passeriformes; family Melanocharitidae; genus Melanocharis; species Melanocharis versteri. The sequence goes on from VZTG01007653.1 coordinate 803,758, forward strand.
CCGAGTTTAGTCCATTCCAGGGATATGAAAATGGTATAATAATATTTATTTCTTGATTCTATTAAGTTTTATATATAAACTATGTCTGCTTATTCTTTTTCTGTCTAGTTTGAATCTTGTTTTACCTAACGTCTCATAGGGAAAAAATAGTAACATCTGTATATTCTGGGTAAATCATTCTCATTGCAGTACAGTATTCCACATGGAATTGGCAGACTGCTTCAAAGCCTCACACCCAAATACAATGTTCTGAATAGAACTATGGTTACTCCAGCTTGTGTCTACTACATTCAAGACAAAGATGTGATTAACAGCTCATAATTAGCAGCTCTTGACTTTCATTTTATGTCTTTACAAAAGGAGTTTCAGGAACTTAAGAATACATTCGTTAAAACTTGCTTGGTGAAAGTATTTTCAGATGACAAATTAATTTTAAGATGGAAAAGAAAATTATCTTCTTTCTTTCTCCCACCCTGCCAGGGAGTTCTGTTCTGTGCAGCTTGCTGCCCTGACTTCCCGTTTGTCTTTGCCTTTGGAGGAGAGCGGGAAGGGCTGCGTCTTTGGGATATAAGCAAGATCTCTGCAGGTAATGTTCTCATTTCTTTAAATGTTGTAGTTCTCCCCTTGCTTGCAGGGTGTATTTGTATCCAGTAATGTATTGTGACTCTGACGGAGAACTGTAGGTTAGTATTTTCAAATACTCCCAGACTGCCTATGTGGTCATATTTGCAACTTCAAAAAGTGTGGGGTTTTTTCTAAATTGGAGAACTGCTTGACACAATTTATTTTCTTGCAGCTGAAGTGTAATGCTTTATTTCTTAAAATACCTATGTTGTTTTTTTTTTCCCTAATGTTCCTGGTGTGATTTGGTATCACATTTTTTGAGTATTTATGGGAAGAAAAGTGAGCCCTGGTTTTGATCAGTTGTAGCTACCTGTAACTAAACAGCATGATTTTTTTGGAGAAGGCTTTTAAGAGCCTGTTGGGAACCAGAGAATAAAACCAGAAATAAATTATTTAAACTTAATGATATGCTCTTCAAACCTCATCAATTTTACAGTACTTAGGTACAGGAATTATGCAGAGGAAACCTCTAGATGCTCTGGGGGAAAAATAACAGGACTTGTAATTGAGGTATCATAGGCAGGAAATTGTTCTGACCTTTAAGCTTCAACTGCTTCCTTGGGGTAGGGGGAAGAGCTTTGAAACCACACCAGGTTAGGATTTCCACTCCATGGTGCTCACCAGGCTGTCCCTGCTGTGCTCCTCTTTCCTCTGGGACAGTAACATGTAAGCAATCCCCTGTTTGTGTTGCAGTGAATGAAGTTTTTGGAAACAGAGAGAGGCTCATCCTGACTAGTGCCAACTCTGTGGCTTCCAGCTCCACGGCCGGCAGTAGCAGCAACGATTTGGAGACAGCAATGGAATCATGATGGACCAAACATCAAAAAATCAAAATAATGAACGGGACTACAACTAATGTGTATTCTACAAATGCCGCTGTTCGGTGAGAGTTCACGGAAGTGACTCTGGTGTCTTGCAGTCTGCAGGCTTCTTCATCTCAGACAAAGAAGGGTGGTGGTGTAGTTAAGCTCTAAGCTCCTGCCTCTATTACCAGCTCTGAAAGATTAAATCACTCTCTTTTGCCTGAGATAATAATGATCCCTGAAACGGGCTACCATATGTAAAGCTGATACATAAAATGAAACAGTCACTAGAAAAGCATTCTGTGACTATAGAAGTTTGTTGAATACTGCAAAGACAGTTTTGTCTTTCACCTTCTAAGGGCATAAGAAAAAATACTTCACACAACAGTTGTGTAATAAATAAACAAAAGCTGAACTGAATTAAATTACAAGTGTAAATAGATAATTTATCCTTAATTTGAGGCTAGGTTTACAGATTTTAAAATATCTTCCATGTAACTTTTTAAATCTTAAGAGTAGTTCTCAGGCAATAAGCTGGAGTCTCCAAGCAGAATCCTGGAATGTATTTCTAACACTGGGGGTTTCTTTTTCCAGGTTCCACAGCACCTGAAGTTTAGTGATGTTGCACATAGTACTGGGTTTTTCTTCACATTCCAGATGTATTTCAAGAGCATTTGACCTGAACTAAGGAGCTGCTACTCGAGGAGGATGAGAGGCTGTCAGGACACAAAGTGAGGGCGGGGATCCCAGCTGGTTACTGTTACTGGTGAAAAGCTCTCTGTGTTAGTTCTTAACTCTGCCCAGGCATTTCTGCCTGACACCTGAAGGCACCGAGGGAAGTTTTAAGTACCAGTCTAACGACCAACTTAACTTTTTTTGCAGAATTAGGAACCTAATCAAGGACTGTGACTCAGTTTCCTGGCATTTGTAATATCACACCCAGGTGCCTTACCTCAGGAACTTCATTGATGCTCTTGAGCACTTGCCCTCTGCACACACTGCAGGTGCCTGTAGAGTGTTCCTGCTGCAAAAACACCCTGGGTGTTAAATCTGCTGATGCCAAAGCAGCTGTAAGCTCATACTCATAGCTGACATGCTCTTCCCACTGCCTTCCACCCTCACTCACTGTGGTTCATTCTGGTGAGGTAAAGCAGGTAATTGTGTCCTTACGAACTGCAGATGGGGAAAAGGCATGTAACTTTCCTTCCTCTCCCTTGAGGGTAATTGGCTGCTTCTAAAGCTACTTCAGCTGTTTCTAGTCTGGTGAAAGTGTTCAGCATGGTTCTGCAGGAACCAAGAATACTCTGGATGTGTTGGGATACCTGCCTCCATCCTATCTCTGCCAAGCAGTAATGAATGATGTGTGGACAACAACTAAACAACTGCTTTTGTGAAGCTTAAGAAGGTGTAAGTACCACAACCACCTCTGTTCAACTGAAAATCTTCCAAGTTTCTCATAGCTTTAATTTTAAATAAATGCTTTGTGTTAAGCTCTTTGAGGGTGATTTATCTCTATCTCTAGTAATTTAATTGGCACTGTAGCTCTCAAAGTTGCATTTGTTTTTGGAAGAAATTGCTTTACTGGAAGCAACACATCTTTCCCTTGACTTACCAAGATCCCAGCACCTGTCTCTCTGGAGGTTTTTAGTCACATACTGCTCTGAGGCAAGCATTTCCAGGTTTTAAGAAGCCTGGGAGCCCTCTAAGAACTACAAGTGTACAGGGAGAGGTACAGGTAAGCTTGGGCCATTTAGGGCTAGAAGCAGAGCCTCTTTCCCAAGGGAACTTCCCATTACCTTGTCAGAGATCAGAGCACAGCTGAATCTTCTTTTGCAGCACAGCCAGAGGAGTGACACAGCAAATCTACAGTTCTTTAGCTGCACCAGTTCATGGAGGTGCTCCTACACATACCACATCCCAGGAAAGCTTGGGAGAGGCAGATGATTAAAAAGTGGTGTTATTTCTCTTGGCAGCATTATCAGAAATAGGAACATTCTTTTTCAGCATATGTAAATATTAAAAAAGAACATTAGAGAAGAGCCACAGTTTTAATTATTTCAAAAGAAAACACCCAAGTGTAATAATCTTCATTCCATAAATAATATTAGCAGCAAACCCTCCCATCATTCTAGGTGGTAAAAGGTTTACAGCACAAGGAGTAACATATATACTGTAAACACTGCCTGATCATCTGTAAGCCCCTTCCTTACTGTGTCCATACAGTCTTTATGTCTTCACCTGCTTCCATGGGCTGTGAACTTGAGGGAGAAGAAGAGGAGATAACTGTTGTCCAAAAAACGTTTGATTTTCTGTAGTGGGGTAATTACTTTATTTGCAAGAGCTGATTTCACTGGCCTTTTTTTTTTTTTTTTTAAACAAAAAGGTTTTGTTTTAAGAAGGAAACCTGAGCATTGGTAAGTCTTCGCTTTGTGCCAAACCACATCCTTCAGTTAAAAAGTTTTAAAACACATCAATGGCCGCCACCCTTTTTACTTTGTTTCTCTTCATGTCACAGCTTGGGCAATTCAGGACAGTTGGCTTACAGGTCACTGCAATCCCTCAGCTACATTTCTGCTTTGTGGCTCTTTGCTCGAAGGGCTGTGCAAGGTGTGTCACGTGTCCCGGCACTGGATGGATTAATCTGAGTGATTTGGAAAAGAAGTATGCACAGCATGTGTGAAAGAAAGCTTGCCTCACATTTCCTTCTTAGCAACTCTTCACTTGTATGTGCATGATCCAGTCTCATTCAGTGTTCTGGCTACAGATTATATTAAATGGTGGTAGTGTGGAGACCAAAACAGAAGGAAAACTCCTCACCTGACATACACTGGTGACTGGGGAAACAAGGAAGAGGGGTTTTTCTTTCCTTAGTTACAATATCCAGGAAAGTTTCCCTCTCTTCTTCATTTGTGTCCAGAGAGAGCATCACCTGTTGAATAGACTCCATTGTTAATCCTACAGTCTTCAGTCCTCATAGAGTCTATTAATTCCTCCTCTGAATCCTCCTCCTCTTCCTCTTCTGGGGCTGACAGACTGGATGTAGGGCCTTTACATATTTTTAAGTGTCGAGTGAGGTGATATTTGGTTAGATAAGCCTTGGAGCATTTTTCGCAGACATAGTCCCTCTTTCCTTCATGTGAATTGAGATGCTTCTTCAGGTGATTTGTCCTCAGAAACAGCTTGTCACACTTGGGGCACTTGATCTGCCGTTCTCTGCAAGACACAAAAAAGTGAGTTTGCTCCTGCCACAAGGCAGCTGGTATTAAAATGCTGATTAAGGTCCATGTTTTAGCAAGGACAGAGATACTGCCCTTGATGAAAAGGTAAGCTTCCTTCCCACCCTGCAAAAAGGAGGGCAGGGAGGGGGCAGGGAAGAACAAATAAGGAAACAAGGCTGCTGCATGTTAACAACCCTCAGTCTGTAAATGCTAAGCAGAGGAGCTTAACAGACTGCAAAAAATTCTGTAATGACACTGTAAAATACTTCCTAGCAGTAGTGCTGCTGGCTCAGGCTGCAGGAACAAGCAGCAAAGCAAGTCGGTGTGTCTGTCTGCCTCTCTCTCACTCGTGCAGGCTGCATAACCCTGTCTCCTAGGCAGCATGACAGAAGCAGCAATGGATTCCAAGTGAGTACAAAAACCAGATGCTGAAAATGAAATAAGCAAAGGGACTAGCTTTGGGCAAGCAGCTTTTAAGGGAGGACCTTGGACTGGGAGTAAATGTACAGGAGGGAGAGATTCTGAAAGCAGAAGACCTGGCCTGGCAGAGGGCTGTGGGTAGGGATGTGCCTACTGGAGGAGCAGGGAGCAAGTGTTTGAGTGAGACCTGCAGGGAAGAAAGGGCTGGGAATGGCTGCACCACACCCCTACAGCAAACAGGAGGAACTCACTAACAAGGTACTCGGTGACAATAGCACTGAGAAATTTATGTCTCTTGTGGTCATGTTGGGACGTGGAAACAGTTCTCAGCAAAGAACGAAATGTAAATCAAACAACCCCCTTTCTCTTCAAAATGATGAACGCTCCAGACTGCCATTTCACAACACAAGAAGCACGCTTGGAATTTACTGCGTCACTGAAATATTGCAAACACTAGAACTCCACAACTGCAGCCAGTAAAACAAGGACTTTGTCTAGAGTGACTTCTCTGTCATTTCAGAGGACGAACCCACCTATGCTCCCTAGGCCAAACTATTTGCAAACCGGAGATTCTGTCTCGGGCTGTTCAGCTTCGTTGTTTCTTGCCCTGGCCAGTCCAACAGCTCCTGTGAGGTCACTTACTGTGTGTGAGTGAGGACGTGCTGCTTGAGGTCCTGCCTCCGCATGAAGAGCTTCTCGCAGTAATCGCACTTGAGGTTCTTCTCCCCGGTGTGGATGACCATGTGCGACTCCAGGTGAGCCTTCTGCGTGAACGATTTGTCACAGAGGGTGCAGCGGTAATTCTTCTGACCTAGGAGTACACAGGGACACCCACAGATAGGCCTACTTAGTTCCAGTGTATCTTCAGCTATGCAAAAAAACAGGCAGCTGACTTCATCATTTCCAAAGCTTTTCATCCCCTACTCCATGCCCCCAAGCCGAAAAACCAATGTCATGATACTGTTTCAAACCACTGATGCCCTGGATTGTGCTGCACCTTTCTGCACTTTGTCCTTCTAAACACTGCTGCTTCTTGTTTCTCCAGTGCTCATGTTCAGCCAGCCTTTCCTGTGAGGCAGGCTTTCTGCTTCTTGTCCCCACTGTGCCTCCCTCCTCTGGACATCAAAACACTCCCAGCAGGTCTGTACATTTTTCCACCAAGAGATTCAGGCAAACACTTTAAAAGACCAGTCTTATCCAAAATGAATTCTTCAGTAAAAACAATGGTAGCTTCCTTTGTAATAGTAACCATGGTAACCATCTAGATACTGTACATTAGTACATCCCCATCCCCACTGATTTCCCACAGGAATTGTATCAGATGCCTTACTGGAGCCCAACCACATTTGATGCACTGCATTCCCTTTGTCTACAAAAACAAGTTCTCTTATCTAACAAACACACAGGTACGAGCCTCACTGGCCCTTTGATAACTTCTATGTTTTATTCCCTTTTTCCACTTATCAGTACTTCTGTTATTCTTTGCCAGAAATAGTTCAAAACCCCAGCATACTACTGAGTTCAGACTAAGTTTGAATAGCACTTCAATCCCACCCCACTGAGTATTCCGTGGTTGTGTATACTACATTTGTACTTGATCAGTTCTTTAAAACTCCTGACTACTGAGCCTACAGCTTCCTATGCTTGACTAGAGAGCACTGAACTCCCAGTTCTCTTCATTTTTCCAGCTTTTTAATTTACATTTTGTGACTCCCAACAGAGAATACTGAACAAAAAGAGGCAAAAACATCCACACTGTCTATTGCTGGCCTGTAACTTGACCTTCACCCTGTCCCCTGTCCTCGCACAGGCACCTGTAGAAAGCCCTCAGCCCTCACCTGTGTGGATCTTGAGGTGTGTCCGTAAGTTGCTTGGGTCGCTGAAAGCTTTGCTACAGAAATCGCACTTGTGCGGCTTCATGCCCATGTGCCCCATGAAGTGCACGTGCAGCTTGGAGGGGGAGATGAAAGCCTGGGGGCACATGGAGCACTTCCACTTCCTCTCCTTGCCGTGGCCTGGCCCGTGGCTGCTGCTGTGCCCCTGGCTGGGGAGGTGGTTGTGAATATGGCTGCTCAAATGGGCCTTGAAGTCCGCATAGGAAGCACATTCCTTCCCGCAGTGGCAGATGTGCACGTCCGGATGCTCAGGGACACCTTTGGGCACAAAAGCATCACTTTTGGCACAAAAGCATCACTTGAGGCACACTAAGGCTTAACAGAGCTTGAACAAGGATCACGTTAACATTTTGCCTCTGGTGCAAAGCCAGGTGCAGAGATTTTCACCTTTGTTCTTTTCAGCCCCGGTGTTGCTTTCCAGCTATTTCAGGTAGGTCATTTGAAATGTTTTGAGGGGACAAACTTTGGAACTATTTTGAGCACAGCTCCACCAAATCTAAATTACCACAACCTAAGGTGAGGGAGGATAGGAACATCTTCAGCTCCAAAACTCCCTTAGCCCGGGATGAACAGAACTAAAACAATGCTTTTTCTTCAAAACTGTGATTTTTTACTCCTGATCACTGGAATTAAATAGAGAAATGTTTCTTTTAAATGATGGTACTCTGTAGCCATGAAATGTGAAAGGAAACTATGACACGCACCAGTAGGAAGTGAGAAGGAACATGATGCACTCCCAAGTCACAGAGCCCAGAGATGGCACGGAAAGGGAATTCAAGCTGGGTACTCCCTGCAAAGCCAACAAAAACGAGCTGTTACTTACCAAGCTGCCGTGCGTAGTCCCGACTGTAATAGAAGAGAAGCTCGTGTTCCGGGGGGATGTCCCGAGAGGTGCAGAAGTAAATCTTTCCATCGTGAGGATAGGCTACCAGGTTCTGCTCTTCCCGGTTCCTACAGCAATAACAACAGTTAGCAATAAAAGCCCTCCAGAAGTAATGACTTTTCAAGAGAGAAGAGAAGAGAAGAGTAGAGAAGAGAAGAGAAGAGTAGAGAAGAGAAGAGAAGAGTAGAGAAGAGAAGAGAAGAGTAGAGAAGAGAAGAGAAGAGTAGAGAAGAGAAGAGAAGAGTAGAGAAGAGAAGAGAAGAGTAGAGAAGAGAAGAGAAGAGTAGAGAAGAGAAGAGAAGAGTAGAGAAGAGAAGAGAAGAGTAGAGAAGAGAAGAGAAGAGAAAATAGAAAAGTAAAAAGGAAAGGAAAAGATAAAAACAGAATAGAATAGCATAGAATAGAACATCATAGAACTAGAAAAAGAAATAGAAATAGAATAAAAAATACTCTTTTTCAGAACAGAAAAATAGAAAATAAAAAATAGAAATAGAAAAGAAAAATAGAAAGGAAAAAAGAAAAAATAGAAGACAAGACAAGACAAGATGAGAAAAATAGAAAAGAATATAAAAGAAAAACAGAAAACAAAATAGAAAAGGAAAGGGAAAGGGAAAGGAAAAGGAGAATAGAATAGAATAATGAAAGAAAAATAGAAAATAGAAATAGAAAATAAAGATAAGGAAGAAAAGAGAAAAGAAAAGAGAAAAGAAAAGAGAAAAGAAAAGAGAAAAGAAAAGAGAAAAGAAAAGAGAAAAGAAAAGAGAAAAGAAAAGAGAAAAGAAAAGAGAAAAGAAAAGAGAAAAGAAAAGAGAAAAGAAAAGAGAAAAGAAAAGAGAAAAGAAAAGAGAAAAGAAAAGAGAAAAGAAAAGAGAAAAGAAAAGAGAAAAGAAAAGAGAAAAGAAAAGAAAAATAGGAAAGAAAATAAAAAAGGAAGGGAAAAGGAAAAGAGAAAAGGAAAAGGAAAATGAAAAAGAGAAAAGGAAAAATAGAATAGAATAGAAAAAGAAATATAGAAAATAGAAATAGAAAAGAAAAATATAAAGGAAAAATGGAAAAGAAAAATATAAAGGAAAAATGGAAAAGAAAAATAGAAAAGAAAAAAAATGGAAATTATAAAGGAAAAGAGAAAAGAAAAAAGGAAAAAGCGGAAAGGAACANAAAAAGGAAATAAAGGAAAAGAGAAAAGAAAAAAAGAAAAAGCAGAAAGGAAAAAGCGGAAAGGAAAAAGCTGAAAGGAAAAAGTCAATAGAATAATAAAAGTAAATAGAAAATAGAAATGGAAAAAAGTAGAAAAGAAAAAATAGAAGACAAGAAAAGACAAGAAAAAGAAGAAAAATAGGAAAGAATATAAAAGAAAAGTAGGAAAGAAAAACTGAAAAGAAAATAAAAAAGGAAACGATAAAGGAAAAGAGAAAATAAAAAAGGAAACGATAAAGGAAAAGAGAAAATAAAAAAGGAAAAAGGGAAAAGAGAAAAGAAAAAATAGGAAAGGGAAAAGGAAAAGGAAGAAGGAAAAAGGAAGAATAGAATAGAATATAGAGAAAGAAGAAAAGAAAAGAAAAGAAAAGAAAAGAAAAGAAAAGAAAAGAAAAGAAAAGAAAAGAAAAGAAAAGAAAAGAAAAGAAAAGA